>JANVCC010000021.1:48047361-48248574 GCA_025345505.1 Todiramphus chloris collaris
GTCCTCGTTTACAATAATTCTTTTGGGTTTTTTTTTTTTTTTTTTTTCTATCCAGAATGTTTGTTTGTTTACTTAGATGCCAAAGAGGACACCTACTCCTGTGCCCTTCGTGCTTTTCACAGACCTTCAACCATAGAATTAGTATGCAATTCACTGCAGACTTCTGTTAGGAAAACAGGCAATGGAAAACCTCAAATCTTTTCTTCCCTTCCAGTGGCAGCCCAGACTTACAACATCACACTCAGGACATCTAGCCTGTGATAGAAAACAAATTCCAGCACTCTAGGATCCCCAAAGAGATAAAGATCATTGCCAAAGTTATAAATATTACTTGATGTATTTATATCTAGGCTGTCTGAGCTACTATTTGAAGCTACAAAAGCACAGCAATACCATTTCAAGTACGATAAACTTCAAGAAGCTTCGTTAATTTACAGTCAGCCCCTGAAAAATTAGATGGATTATAAAATTTGGTATTGCATTGATTACCATCAGACTGAATCAATGATCTTGTAGTAGTAATTGATTTCCTCTTTCGCTTTATTATTGCTTTTTAAGAGATAGGAGCGTAAGGATCTTGTGTCCACTAAACAGCACGCGGTAACTAAGGATGTACTCTTCTCACATTTTCCCCTGCAAGTCGTACCCTGTTTAGTTCTTCTACAAGCAGACAGATACTGTGAAGTGATTAAACTAACAAAACATCCTGATTCACCATACTTAAAGACTAGAGGGAAAAAAAGGCAAGAAGTCATACTTTTATTGTAGTCTTTCAGCAGTTTACAAATGGCAAACCAAGACGTGATCATTTTTCCTTAGGCCTGATTCTTTTCTTCCCAGATGCACAGGAGTTTTTACAGTGACTTTAGTAGGACTAGATCAGACTGCATAATAGAATCTGTAGCGAATTAAAAACACACTGCTAATTAGAGGCCAGATTATTATGTAGTATCAATTAACTTGGCATTTAATTACCATGGTGATTGGGAGGAACTATAAATTGCTAAATATATAATTAGAACATCAGAATTCTGTGCCACAATGGCATCAGAGCATGGGTGTAATTAGCTTAGATTTCCCCCCATTTTACATGCTTGCAAGATTTTGGGACAGACAGATGCCCCTCTCATTCCTGCCAATGTTCTGTTATCAATGAGAAATTACAAATATCATAGTTCAGCTTTTTTTTAAGGTAGCTGGGAATTTCCTCCTTTCTGTTCATCATACACAGTGGTTTTAATGCAGTTCCTCTGAACAGAATGGCATGATGAGTATCAAGCAGGAAAACTGCTGTTTCTGTGGAATTCATCCTTTCCTTTTCTTTCCCCCAGAAATGTCACCCATCTTGGCCAGGATGTCAAAACGTTTCAAGCTGTAGACAAGAGCACTAATCAGTTGGCTACTTACGCACTTAACTAACAGATGAAGATGCATGGAGGGGGACCCTTTACTGTTTAGTCATGCTTTCTAACATCCTAAAAGGAAGCAAAACATCTTTGACCTGTGAATGATTCCTAACACATACCTTTCTTTCAGGTAGGTTGTGTAGAGCAGCTCCTACTATAACTGCTACTTCTAGGTGTAATACATCAAAAATACCTGTGTTGGTAACTCAAGTCCTGAACAGCTGACTATAATTAAAGGCATAAAATGGGAATGCAGCGTGAGATATTTTCTTAATAGCACTGTTTGCTTTGGAAGAAAAGTTCAGTATCTGATCTTGCTGCTGGATTTAGTTTTCCACAATAAAGTACCTGAAATTAGTAAGATTTTTGTCAGTGCCTGCCACAGAGTTTGGTCTCGGCTTGCCAGTTCAGTTCTACTGTTGATGATGAAATACAACTGTATCACTAGAGTTTATCTTAGCAGCCTGTGGTGAAATAACATGGTATTAGCAAAGGCTAGTATCTCATTGCTAATTAGCTGCTTTTAGTAAACTTGGAAGTCTAAAGACATTTTGGATAAAGTAGCATCTTTCAAAATGTTGTAGAAGGGAAGAAAATATCTTTTGTTGTATCACTACATTCTGGTCACCACATAAAACAACTGAAGAAAGGGAGCTCTATCTTCCAGACAGGCTGGAGATGGTAAGAGGATGCATTCAAGTGTGGCTGCCACAGGAGCACTGCTGAAGGTTACAGTACTGGCTGACTCAGGCTGGTGTTCGTGGGTAGTGACACAGCAGTATGATAGAATACCTTCAAAACTGACTTCATGATTTCACCTTTAGACTGTGTCACTGCCAGTCTTTCTAGGATGGCTGAGTACAATGTCAGAAATTAATTTCTCATCTCTACCTGGTTCCTAGTGCATAGGAGCCTGTGGCAGAAAACAGTCATCTTATGTACCGGTAATGGCTGTATTGGTAAGGAATTAAAAAAAGTAAGGCAGAGGTCAGAGGCAGATTTATGGAGCAGAGGAGCTGATTGTAGGAGCTGTAATCCTCTCTTCTCCCATTAACATCAGCAGGTGTTTGTTCTGGATCATGGGATGTGGGACTATTTATATAATTATGCTGTCCCTCTTCCATAACTGGGATGCATCTGTTCCTGGAAGGCATCCCTTTTCTCATAAGAGTTTGTTCAGTCGTTCGGAGGACACTGTAGCTGGAATTGCAGGAGGAGTGATATACAACATAGTCACAAATTCTGGGCAAGCGCATCATCTTCACTGTATCAGATAAAGTAGAGTAGTTTAAGATTAATCTTTTAAGACAAACCTTTTAAGGACAGGGACAATAGAAAAGAAATTCACATCAGAGAGAAAGCATTTGATGTTATTAAAACTGAGTGGTAACATGGAACGCATCTGTTTGTTTGCTTCTATGGGTATTGCTGACATTGCAGTTACGGTTTTAATTTAAACAAGATGGGGATATTGATAATGTTTTAATGTGACCGCTTTACCAGAGCGTTCGGCTGTTTCAGTGCATGGCTCTCACTTTCAGGGACATCAGCCTCTCCATTGCACATCACGGAGACTCTGCAGAAAGGATAAGCAATAAGTAACGGTTTATGACTAAATGAAATGAAGCCACCATTGTCCTTCTCAGTTATCGGACTCTTTGCTGCAAGTAGTGCTGGGAATCATCCACCCTGCTGGTGGACAAAATCAGGGAAGGGGCCACTGTTAGAACAGTATTTCCCATATCACAGAGGAAGCAAGAGACACAATTGTTTCCTGAACGGGATAAGGGCCCTGATGCTGCTCTCTGGCTTGTCTAGGGATGAAGGAATCTGGATTCCTTTCAGTCTCTAAATGTGTGCAGAAAGGGGCTGCCACGGTTTAGTTTTGATACCTTTTAGGACTGTCGGAGCTCGCTAGAGATGAGATGATGCAGAGAGGTGGAAGGGATGAAGCAGGGGGAGTAAGGTGGGAGGTAAGTGGGTGGACTGCAGAGAAAGCGGGAAAGCAAATGGGAGAGGCCGTGCTGCGAGGACGGTGGTTTGAGCTGAGGTGGAGCACAAGGCAGCCCGCTGCGGGACAGGTTTTATCACCTCGTGGCAGGTGACCTCGCCCCGGAGCGGCGGATGCCGGTTCTTTGCAGCGGGGCTGCCGCACTGCCGGGCTGGACTGGGAGCTCCCGGTCGCTGTCCAGGCAGCGCTGATCGTGGCCGGCGCCGGTGGCCCCGGGCACGCTGAGGCGCTGGGCGCTGACAGTAGAGCGGCCGGGGGAGTGCTTGGCCGGACAGTTCCCAAAGGAAGCGTCGCGGCCACAAGCGGGGTCCCGAAGTTTAGGCGCGGAGCCGGGAGGCCCGCCGGGGGCCGGGGCCGCCGTTGGTGCCTCAGCCCGAGCGGCGCGGGGTCCCGGCCGGGCCGGAGGGCGGGGGCGGCCATTTCCCGCCGCCGGCCCCTCGCGGGCAGCAGCTGGGGAAGACCCTCTGGAGACTCTGTCGCCGGGGCGGCCGCGGCTCTCAGGCGGAGCCGACGACCCGCCTTGGCCCGTGGGGCAGGAGCCGGGCCGGACCCCGGGGCGCCTTCCCCGCCCCGCGGGGGCTGAGGCGCAGGGGAGGGAAGAAGGGAGGCGGGCGGCGAGGCGCCGGGCGCGGGACGGGGCGCTGAAGAAGGCCGGCGGTCGACGCTGCTGCCCCGAGGTTCGGGGCGGGGGCGGGCGGCGTTCCGGGCGGCGCTCAGGTGAAGGGCCGCCCGCCTGGAGCGGCGGTGACGCGGGTTGCGGCGCGGCGGGGCTGCCCCGCGGCCCCATGTGGCCGACGCCGCCCGTCCCCGGCGAGGGGAGCCGCCGCCGGCGCTGAGCGGGGCTGCCCGGGGCGGTATGCGGAGCCGCCGAGGATGAGCAGCCAGCGCCGCCCGGCCAAGGCGCAGCTCCGGAGGTCGCTGAGCGAGCAGCTGCGGGACTCCACCACTAAAGCCTGGGACTTGCTGTGGAGGAATGTCCGGGAGCGGCGACTCGCAGGTCAGTCCCGTCGTGCTGCGGCTGCCGCTACCTGCCCGCGGGCAGCTGAGGGGTGACCGCGGGGAACGTCCCGGCCTCGGCGGCACAGAGGGCTCCCCGCTCCGGGGGGACGCCCTGGGGAACGGCCGGGGCGCCTGGGGAGCGCTCACCGCTGCCGGAGCGCCGAGACCTCGGGGCTTCAGCCCGCGCGGGACGAGTTGCTCCCCGGCACCGCCTCAGCTGCCGGCACGGATGCGGTTGGCAGTCGCCGGGCAGGTCGGGCTGCAAGCAAGAGCCGGGGCGCAGGCGGGTCCGCCAAGCCGGTCCCCCCAGCCCTGTGCAAGGCAGCACCTGCCCGGGTTCTGGCGCGCACGGTGGGGGTGATGCCACAAGCAGTCGGGTTCAGGGATAAAGCTGGAGGTCGCCCCACGTTGGAGGCACCTTCTGAGCGTCTCAGAAATCAAGAGGGCTGACTTTGCCGCCGGGAAGTGGGCTCACCTGCTTGTGTCATCAGTTTTCTAAGTCACTCGCAGGTCCAGGTTGGTTTCTCATAGGCTTTACTTGTGAGGAGGACCACAACTCCCAAAGACAAATGTTCGGGTTTTGTTTGGTCTTTTTTTTTTTTTTTTCAGGCACTTTTATAGCTTTAGGTCACCTAACTGCTCTGAAAAAAACGGGCTTCTGCAGTCTTACCATCCCCAGGTGGAGACCAGAAGGACACAGAGAAGGCTGGGTGCTGCAGTAGGTCCGGTCCCATTTAGAGCACTGCTATCACAGCAGCCCATTCGCTTTAAGCGTGCAAATAAGTTGTATTTGTAAAATACTCCATGAATTCAAAGATCTAGAGGGTACAATCAAGTGCAACATAGAGTTATTATACCGGGAAACAGTACATCAAGATTTACGAGCAAAATCACATGTAATGAAGGCTAATTTGCAAAGATGGATTCCTCTGCCACATCCTACGGCATTGTTAGGAGTTTGGTGACCTTGCCGAGGGCACTGTGACATGATGCTATTGTATAATTCAGAGGTAAATAGTGTATGATACAGGTCTTTAAACTGCTTCTGCAGCACTTCAGTTCTTATGTACATGCAATTAAAATAACGGATGAAAATTGCTTGGTAGTTTTTTGAAAAATGAATCTCAAGTGAGTAGCTTCAATAATTAATTACTAAACCAGCTAATTTTGTAGTGTTGTGGTTACCCAAAATATTAATCTATCTTTACATGTAATCTACTTATTCCTATATTAATAGCAGATCCCAGCAGACATTCAGCAATGATACTGTTGGCTAATTTTTTCTTTTTTGGTCAAAGACAACTATTGCTTGATTGAGCAAAGTATCTGGGCAGGTTGCCATGAAGCTGTAGCAAACTTCTTAAAGCAATTGGGTATTAAAATTGATGGAGTCAGACTTTTTATTTAAGGTGGATAGAATACTAATGTCCTGGGTTTATGTACTGCTGTGATATGCTGGTGAAACACTGATACACGTGCCCTTTAATTAAATGAATTATCTGATGCCATAGCAAAATGTATGCCAATAACTTCTGTTGATTCCAGAGGTGTTCTCTTGTTGAGATGCTTTTATGTCTCTGGCATTTCTGTCCTCCTTTTTATATTTATTTGTCCCTCTGAGCCCTGTAGCTGCAGTGCATGTTCTATGCTGGTTCTTCCAGCTTTTGTTAATGAAAAGACGGGGAATTTAAGCTGATCTAAATGTGTCATTATTTGCTAGTTGCCCGACCAGCTTCTTCTCCATCACAATAGATCCGATCCCAGTCAAGCAGATAGTTGTACATGTTCCCTTTTTTTTTCCTCAAAGTTGACATTGTAGTTCAGCTGTGACTGACAGTCAAAGCAGCAGTGTAACTGGTAACTAGTGTTTAAGAGCAAGGACCAGAACAAAACGCAGTTTTAACTAGTTCAGCCGTGACTGACAGACGGAGCAGCAGTGTAACTGGTAACTAGTGTTTAAGAGCAAGGACCGGAACAAAACACAGTTTTAACTATCAGTGTGCTGTCCTGTTCCAGCCATCAAGACAAATAAAGACTTGTGATCAAATCATCGTTGTGACGATGGCTTTACAGGCACTTACATAGTTACTCTTTTGGTCTGCTTTACATCTTACCTATTTGTTAAGGTGTCAGGCACCGGTTCCCCAATGTATACATGTAAAGAAAGTAAGCCCCAGACAGCTTAATTCATAAAAATGATATAATTGTTGGGGTTGGATGAGACACTGAGAAGTCTCTAGTCCAGCCTCCAGCTCAGAGCAGAATCAGCACTAGGGAGCAGGGCAGGTTGCTCAGGGCTTTCCCCAGTGCTCCTTGGGAAACGTTTCTGCTCTGATGTCCATGTGCTGGAGCAGAGGGCAGCAGAACACAGTTGGGAAGCAGGTGTGTCAGCTGGAGCAAGGAGCTGAACCTTGTCTAGAGTAAGGAGAGAGCTGAACCTTGGCTTGGCTGCTCTCAAAGAGGCAGACAGCATGGCTGGGTTGCTGTGGAAAGTAAGCTGTGCATAAAAAGACTGCTACAGTGTGTGCCTTCTGTTCCTCCCTTGCCCTTTACAGCAGAGGTGATGAGCATCAGCCTGGCTCCCGCCATGCTTCTGGGACAGGGATGCTCCATACTGTCTCTTATTCAGGACAGATCTATAGTGCCCAGCAGCTCTTAGCCTGTTTTTTCTGATTCACTGACCGGGATTTGGCTTTTGAACAATGGGCATACCCGCTACAGTGCCACAAGCAGCAGCTTTTGTTTTTCTGTGCTTTTCATAATTTCTGCAGAGGTATTTTACACTTTTTGTGTTCCCACTATGCTTATGGTTTAAGTTGAGATTCACAAACTGATTGGGAAGTGTACTGGAATTTTAACTCCCTTGTTGGAGCGGGGACCTGTTTGTCTGAAAAGTCACATGAAATACTGCTGGGTTTATGTAATTTTGAACCACTATACCATTATTGAAAGCCACTGCTTTAGGAATTTAACTTACACATTTGACAGCCCCTACAAAAGTGATGACCCTAAGGTGATTCTGAGATCCCTGCTCAAATCATGATCACTTGTTACAGTAAAAAACAAGTTGTTGATGCTGTTTCATGTTGATGAAAAGTACCACCCTCTAGCTGACATTCTTTCAGTTACTATGTACTAAAATAAAATAAGATATAAAATAAAATGCTGAGTTTTGAAATTCAGTACTTCAAAGTCAGGAAACACCCGAGCTCAGGATGACTGCTGCTGCCTTGTTGTGCAGCCTTCTCACAGTGTAGGGCTGCCTTTTAATTACATGATCACATCCCTGTTTTTTTTACACAGAGCTTTTCTTCCTTGTTCAGTGCACAAAGTAACAATCCCCACTGCTCAATCAGTTAACCTAGAACCTGTTGCACTGCAGCTTTCTCAATTCCTGGACTGAGCACAGAATTCCAAATTCTCTCAAGTGCTCAGGAGCACTGAGTCTGGCATACTTCATACCAGTAATACTTTAAATCCAAGAACCTGTAAGGTTACGTTGTTTCCATTTTACAGATAGGAACTAGAGGCACAATGAGATTTAACTCAGGAATATCAATAAACTCTTGAGTGTTAGAACTTGAATTTTCCACTTTCATATTCAAATTATGGCTCTCAGTGGTTCCTACTGCGCAGCACTCGTGCAAATCGGCTTCCAGATTCTAACTGTACTGCACCCAGGGAACAAGTAACTTGCAGTTGCTAGTGGGCTGGTCAGATTTTGTTTCTTGGTGAAAACCAGACAGAGGGATGGAACGCAGGGGTACCATTTACTTGGCATAGTCTCAAAAATCCATTTCTTTCCTGTGTGCTGTCTCCCACCCTTTTCTGCATGCCTCTGCAAGAGATGCAGCAGGAATCCTGCAGAGGCTGGCTTAGTTGGGTACACGACTCTGGTACATGACTAGCCCATTGTCCATCATCAGATGCAATCCTTGGGAAGTGCTTGTGTGGATAAGGTTAAGACTTTGTCCTAGTGCCTGATGGGAGGAGGGTTGAGTTACAGTTGAACAGGTGACTTCAATTCTGAGACTTCCTGAAGTTTGAAAACTTGACTTTGTGACCCTGACATTCTTCTAAAAATAGAAAGCTTTGTCTCTAATTTCTTAGGTTTAACCTTTAGTTGTGGTTTAGAAATCCAAACAGATTGCTGCCAGGATTTCTGCTCCGTAAGGCTGCCACTGCTGTGTCTGCAGTGCAGATACACCCTCACCCTTTTGCCAAGTCTCTTCTCACCTGAACTTTGTGTCCCACAATACTTTGTATGTTCTGTGTTCTCGAAGAGATGATATCCCCATTTGATTTCCTCTAGTTCTTCAGGTACAATTCCTCTTATCTCTTCATTGGCATCCTCTCTACTGCCTGACTGTGACAGCAGTACAGGACAGGATATCTCTCAGGACTTGTCCCAGCTCCTGCTTAGATTCAGAGCTTTCCAGAAGCAACTGCCTGAGGTGAATTTGGGGAAGGTTCTTGAATGTTCCCACTCTGTTTTGGACTCAGCTGTGGTCTGGGTAAATGGAATTTAGGGGCAAGTTTTCTATCAAGTGGTTTGCTCAGACTGCCATTTCAAGGTTTTATAACTTGGCCAAATTTGGACAGTTTTTTTCAGAGATCAGTAATAGAGTGACTCTCTAACCTTTGCTGTGAAATTACAGGATTTTGTTTCAAAGGACGAAGCACTAGTTTCTCAGTCAAACAGCATGAAAATGTGCAGTGGTACCACATAGCAGGGACTAATTTTTATCTTAGAGATGGCTGACCTGCAGCACCAAAGATTGAAACAGGAGCATGAAGCAGGCTCATGATTAAAAGAAAATTTTGGTCTAAAGAAGCCAAAGTTAAGGTCTTTAAAGGGGAAGGTTTAGAAGACCTACTCTTGGGTATCCTTAACTGTTCAGGAAGACCTTACACACTGATTTGCAACTACAGGTATCTCTTCAAATGTAACTGAAGTGCATTTATGTCACTGAACATTATCTGAAGTAGAGTAGAAAATGGAGAATAATTTATCCAGCAGAAGTAGTTGCCACATTCAGCATTTGGCAAAGATGTCAAAGCTATGTCTCTTATCACCTCAAAAGTAACTTGTGGTTGATTTGTGGTTTTATTGGGTGCAAATGAGCATGCCTAAGTTTGTAATTGCACCTCTGGCAACATCGTGCTCCCTGGTACCAGCTGATCTGTTGATCCTGGGGAATATGGAAGAGGAAAGTGAGTTTTAAAAAAACTAATGATCTCAAGCAAAACTATATGAATTTTAGCACAGCTTTGTGTCATTAAGGAAACATCAAATCTATAGGTGCCTCATATTTTTTAGTTTTCAGATAAAACATTTTTAAGAACTTGCTTTTGCAAATCTGTACTCTAAGAAGCAGAACTCAGTGTTTCTGGTGTGAGGTATCCTGTGGTCAGTGTTAGGAGAGCCCAGAGGAGATGTACCAGGCTCCCAGGTCCTCAGAGAACCCCTGAACAAAGGCAGGAGTCCTGGTATGGGGTCAACTTTGAGTGCTGCATCTTGATATTATTCTATTACTGATTTTTCTTTTTAATTAAGATCTTTGTGTACAGTGCAAATTTGGCAGGTTAATCTAATTAAAGCTGTTGAAGAAAATAGTGGATTTTTTTTTTTTTAAATACTTTTGCCAGGTCAGTTTTCATTAGGGATTATGGGAGATGTGTATGTGAAAAATCTGGTATTTGTTGTGGCTGGTTTGGTGGGCATACTTTTATGTTCTGGTTTAAAGTCACGCACATACACTTTTAGAAAGCCAAGCAGAGATGTTGCAGTCTGGGTCCCCACCAGTGCACTGGAGAGTACAAGATGCTGATTCTCATGTATCCTGATAAGATGTATATGTGTAAATTCGTCCCTAACCCGACCCCATCAATGGTAAAAGACTGTCCTTTGTCAGGGAGAAAAGTTATGAAAGATGTTCTTTATTCAGGATGGAGTGCTTCAGGGAATAAAGCAAGTGACTTATGAGTGATTCGTTTGGTCAGGCATGCCAGGAAATTTTCTGCTCTTGTATCAGTCCTAATGAAAATGTGGTGGCCAAAAATGTAGTCACTGATCTCATAAATTACATTAATCATGCTATGTATTCTGTATTAATGCTAGGAAGGTTTTTTAGGTAAATTTCTCTCAAGTATATAGATGCTTTTCCTTGCTCGCGTGTTATGTCGGTATCCTGTAATTTCCATCCCTTTCCCTACACATTCCCTGAAGACCAGCGGTTTGAATCTGAAAAGGGGGCAATGGTGGCAAAATACCACCATTGTTAGTTCTGCTGCTGCTGGGTTCTCATGACCCTCAGCAACAAGAAGTTAATTCCAGAAATACAATTACAAAAATACCAATATGCTTGACCTGCCAAGTATTTCTGTACCAGCATGAGACTGCAGAGGGGGGTGATGGAGGACTCCCCACTGTCTCAAAGTCCAGAGAAAGATGTAATTTTCTCATACCCAGTCCCATAGCTCTGCTGCTGTTTTCTGTGTAGGATTTGAGTGACTGTGTAGGAGCAGCAGAGGTTCCTGGGGTGACAACAACATTCATCTTCTGGTTTTACATTTAATACATTAAATCTCTGTTTGAGCAAGTCCTGCTTCCATCAAAGACAGCTATGTCAGAGATTATTTTCCTAAGAGAAATTCAGTTTTGATTGTTTAATTTCACAACATTATGTGATATGAAACTCTGCTGATAAAAATGGGGAATCAGTGCTGGTAATAGAACCATATACATTTTGAATCAGTCAGTTTCTATTTGATAGCTGTTATGAAAGATTCTTGGTAGGTCTCCTTCTTTATGGAGCTTGGCTCTTCACTGATTCCAATGGCACATTAATCTTTAGTAAAGACACTTTTTTTCTTTAATAGAAAGTTATGATGTCAGTTCTTTTTATAGTACAACTCTTTATTTTATTTTATTTTATTTTATTTTATTTTATTTTATTTTTTCTACTGACTTTGCATAGTTCCTTGAGCATCGACAAAGTTTTTTAGTTCCCAGTAGACAAATATTTCTCTTTATTTCTCTTCACATATACATGGCATCAGATCATTCCACCCATAGATGTTTGCTGTGTGACTAGTAGGCAGCTGATACCTCATCAGGATCCTACACCATGCTTTCATGGGGGACTCCTGTAAACGTTGTAATTATTGCTGATGTTTGCAGACCATAATATAGGAAATAAATCATAGTACTATTTTCCCAGAAGCAGTATATGTAATACAATATTGTTTAAGTTCCTGTACATTTAGATAGATGTGTTTATTGGTGCTCATATTTTGCTGTGATATACAGGAGCTCATCTAAACTGACACAAATACTTACTTGTCTGACATTAAACTGTAATGGCGTTTTTCCATCCTAAGACTGCTCCTTAATACCAGTCATGGCATATTATGTATCGTCTCACTTATTTCCTATTACGTGTTTTGTATTTATTTGTATGACTGTAATCCTACAGACTGCTTTCCATGTCCCCATGCAAATGACTTTATTTATAATAATAACAACTATGCCAGAACACTTATATAGAACATTTACATCCACAATAAACTTTTAGCTGCTAAGTGAACACCATAATGATTCCCATCAATACAGCCTTGTTGGTGGCTGGCCAGCAAATTCCTAAGCATGGAAATTTCTGGACTCAGTAAGTCCCTGAAGACTGGACTCCCACTCTTCTGCTTTCCCAGCTACAGGGGGATGTGGTGTTTAGTTTCAGGAACCAGTGAAATCTCAGTTCTGAATTTTGTGTTACCACTTTTTGTTTGAATGAAAAAAACTCTTCTAAAATGTCCCATATTGTAATATTTTTAAGGATTCTTAGAACTTGGGTGACTTAACAATGTCATTTGTGCAGTACTTGCCTGGCGGTAGGCTTATTTCACAGCAGTGGTTTGACTTACATTTGTTTTCTTGTATTCTGTATGTCTTGACCTTCTTGTGAGACAGATGTTCTCTCTTGCTCTTCCTGATTTCATTTTTCTGCCATAGCATGGCCAATTCCTGTGCTGCTATATGTCATAATTCCTTTAAAAATCATCTCCTTGAGTCATAGTTCATTGAGGAAGCATATTTTAATACCAAGTTTGAAAAGAAAGGCTTGAAAATGTGAACTTCAGAGTTCTGTCTGAAAAGACAGAGAACAAATTTGTAAAATGCCATAATTTTAAGCCAGCCTCGTGATTTTAAAACAGTGATGCCTGTCCTATGAATCTTGAAAATTTAGTTTTAGGAGTAGTATTTTCAATTAGTAAAGATTTGTTTACAATTTCTTTTGATTATTATAAGCTTATGACAGTGTAGGAGATTCCTGGACTGACAGTAGAGCATCCACAGAGGACTGCACTTCTGTAGCTCCTTTGCATGTCCTGTTTACAATGTAAAAATGAATATATTTTGACACTCAGACCATCCCAGTGCAGCTTATGCTGCAAATTAAAGACTGAATGCACACAGATACGAGTGCCGCACGTAGTATGGTACAAGAAGGGATCAGGAACACCTGCAGTTCCTGGCATTTGGTTCCAAAAGAATTCCAGACTCTGAGAATAAATGTAATTAATTAATGTAATAATTGATTTCACGTGAAATACTCTGCCTGTCATTCCAGTAGAGGGCACTAATTTACATACAGTAATACCAGTATACGTACACAACACTCATCACAGGGTACTAGACAAAATAACTGGTTTTATTAAGGTAAATAGGCAAGGCATAGGAAGTCCCTCAAAGATAGAGTGCCATCCAGAAGTCTTATTTTCTGTGCTTTTGCAGCATGGCTTAATCACATTTAATTACAGTAGAGTTTATGCAAGCTGTACTCCGCTGACTAAACTAAATAGCCTGCATTTGCCTCAGTGCTACATGCAGAGGTGTGCAACATGTGCCTCCAGTTTAATGCCATAAAAGCCCCAGAGTGAGTGACTGTGAAAACAGCTCTTAGATTATTTGGGTCATGCTAAAGCAAGAAAAAATGCCCCAAAGTATGTGTTTGTTTCCCAAGGTAATCATGTGAAGCTCATATCTGCAGTGCAGATATGGCCTCTCTCACCTGCAGGTTGCTAGTCTGGAACAGCGTATGCAAACAAACTCTCCATCCTTTGGCATAGGGTCCTGAAATTACTTCCAACAATTAGTAGACCAAAATTCATGAGAATTAAAAAAGAGATATTTTCAGCTAGCATCCCAATCAAAACCAAAACATACTCTGCTGTAGTCATCAGAGTGAATCCTATTTCAATGGATAATGTCATTGAGATACTGATTTTTTTCTCCATTGCTGTTGAACAGTACATAGGAAAGTTTTTGTGTCCATAAATCATTTTTTGAGATCCAGCAACATGCTGTAGTACAGTGTAAGAGGAGGCATTGAAACTTACAGTCATTGTGTTTCTTTAAACGGTAAGAATTTGGCTCCTAATCTATTGCAAAAACAGTACCACTTGAAATTTATGCCAAGCTAAAAACTGTTTAAACTTAAATATTTCTTTAGCTGCAAGATGAGTTCACTGACTCCAAAGTATCTTTCTTAATTCTGTCAATACTTTGCAAATTTTACTTGTCACAGATCTAAAATAATGTGGGGGTAAACAGCTTCTTCTGTTTCTTGAGCCGAAGGAATGGAAATGGTGCTCTGAAAAGCCAAGCAGCATGTTTTCTGGGAAGGTGGCACTCGTGTCCCAGGCCATGATGATGAAGACACTGAACCTTCAGAAGTCATTTAGCAAGGAAGCACTTAAAAAAACAACAAAAAAACAGGACGCGAGTATTGATTTTATTATAGAAATAATTTAAGGGGAAGTTATCTTCAGCACAGAAGCATAGTTCAAATGTCCCTTATATCATGTGTAGATCTGTCTGAGTCTGAGCTAAGAGTAGCTTGAAATATCTCTGTATTTGGTCATCCATTGTTGTAATTTAAGAAGAAATTCAGGATAACTTCCAGCTCCAGAAAGGGGATAGCTTGAGGGAACGCTGAAAGAATTAAGTCAAAAGCAATGTCACAAATTATTAATTTCCTCAGTCAAAATACTTAAAAATTAGGCCTAGCATTACAAAAAAAAAGGGTTCCTAAAGATTTAGAAACTTCCTGTATTGGTTCATAGTTTGGACTTCCCTAAAGTGTGTTGCATACATGTGTAAGTTTATTTCCGATTCACTGCATGGAGGAGTGAGGATCTGCGCGTTTGTCCCAAATTTTAGGTTATTTTCAATGTGCTTCTCCTTCCCCATCCCAGTCCCGCTCATCCTGATCTGAATGACAGGATGTTTCATAGCTTACCCAGAATAACACTGTAGTAAATTATTTGAGACTGTGAGTAGTTTATGTGTCAGTTGACTGCTGAAAGAATATGTGATTGACATCTCACGGTCTTGCTCATTTTAAGAGATCTCTTTAACATAAGGACAGACTTTATCTAAATAAATCACTTTTACAGGGTGATTTCAGCCATTAGATTTGCAGTAAGAAATAAACTTTTTATTTATGACATTACAAAGACCACAGCTGGGAATGCACACATTAATAGACTCGGGCAGATGGATTTTGACAAGTTCATGAACTATTCACACTCTTTTTTAGCAAATATTTTGCAGCAATACCAACTTGCAAATGCTACTTCAGAAACAAATATGGAGCTATCTGTCTGTCCCAAGGCACAAAACAAAAGAGTTGTGACTGACTTTAAAATGCTGTCGGTTGCATATGTGTATGATACTCACTTGAAATTTAGGAAGCAGTGCTTTTAATGGAGAATGGTTATGCCTTGATGCAGTAAATGTTTTGAAGTATAAATAAAGTCACAGAGCGTAGAGTGCCTTTATAGATGTAGTGAAGCGCTGGAGGAGTTGATAGTTATGAGGAAACTGATGGGAGGAGGGCTGCTGTGTAGTAGTGGAACCAGTGACTCGGATCACGTACTTTCAAGTAAAACCAATGCATAGCACACATTTTTCTTTGCTTTTTAAACTTTAATTTGCAGTTTTAAAATTTTACTGAACATCACAGTATTTCTGGTATCATAGGAAGGTAAAAATGACAACTGATTCCTCTTCTGTGCATTGTTTATTACTTTATCATGTCTTCTCTTACTTTTCTCAGTTGAGATTGTCAGCATGACATCACTGAGCCCGTCAGCTACCTTTTAATAGACTGGGAAATTATATAGCCAAAAAGACACAGTCATCTTTCAAAGTGTCAGTAATCACCATTAACATGCATAACCAAATACACATCCACTGAACCTCTCCTGAATTTCTGCCACACGGTGAGGTGTTTGGGATCTTGCCCAGTTTCTTTCTTGGGAAGAACTCTTACAGCTTCATTATCAGTTAAAGATCTGGACCATTTTTTTTCCTGCCAGTTACATTAAGGACAATAAAGAGCAACTTCTCCAAAATCAGCAGAAATGCTCTGGATTCTGATGCAAGGATGGCTTTTATCATCCTGATTTTACTCACTCCATCACTCCTGAAAATAAAGAAGCATTAGTTCGTAGAGAATCAGAAGCATAGAGTTTTACATCAGCTTGGCAGATGAGTAGTTTGGTAATTACCATTGCTTTATGTCCCTAACAGCTTCAAGTGCTTTTATTTCAGAACAAAACTGATAATGTGATTATGGCCTTAATTCAACAGAGCACTTAAATACTTTGTAAATTTAAATGGTTAAGTGAGTCATGTGAACTCATCTGCTTTGTTACATTTAACCTCTAAACCAACAGCATATTCTTTTGAAAAATATTATCTATTAAATCAGTGTGATAGTACGTATGAGTTCATCAGAAATGTGAGGGTATCAGAATATCCACATTTCTGGCATATAATAAAAGAGAGGATACCTAATCCGATTCAAATAGAGACTGAATACATTTCAGAATCAAGGTTAGACAAGACACCACCAAATAAAACTGTCTCTGAAACGTCTCGTTTGTCTTATACAAAACCATAAACATGCACAATTACAAAACAGCCTAAGCTGTTTCTTTTGAAGGCACTCTAAACAACAAGGACAGCAGGACAAGTGTTACAAAGCCAAGGCATAGAGGTTAATCGTGGCATGGCAGCATTTTAAAGAAACTATCAAATACAGAGGGATTATAAACCAGCTGGGATGAATTGTAGGTAGGAATTGTTTTAAACCTCTGAATTCTAGGCCACAGTACAGGCTGTAACACAGGGCACTTGCTCTTTTCACTCCTTCATGTTGCTTTCTCTTAAGCAAGGATCGTGGCTTTTAGGGGGCTGGAATCATTATCTCTTGTGGAAAGCATTGGTTGGTGCAATCATTGGGGATCTTGAAACTGGGAAGAAGTTTATTGCTGTGACAGATCGGGCAACATATGGAAGGAAGTAAGACATTCTCCAGAGACAGGTTAAGTTTTTGCCAAGGCATTTTATTGAAATTTTGAAAAATAAACAGGTCATTAATTTGGTCCAGATTTAGCTACTGCAAATTGTGCAAAGATGTTGCAAACCAGATGCTTTCCCCTGTTTGTTTTTACAACTCTTTCTATTTATGGATGCTCTTATTTAATGACTTATTTCTTTAATAGAGGGCATTGTTTTTCAGCGGAAGTTGAATCTCTCAATTGGTTTTGCCAGTAGGTGCCTGAGTATAACATACATGTCCAGAAAATTCCAGGGGACAAAACAGTCAGCAATAACATGATAAGCAGGAAATCAGTAGGAAGTTGTGGAATACAGTAGTTCTTGTGAAGTTAACATTTAATTCTTTCCTGGGTCCATTAGCACATAGCAGTTTTCAGTCTTTATGCAGACCCAGCTAGTGAAATGGTAGAGACCAAGCCACCCATCCCAAGGACAGCATCCTCAGACTTGGCTTGCCCATGAAGGTGTGAATACAGTCGATGTCAGCAATTCCCTGGCTTTCTTCAGGTTTGCGGCACAGCCGCTGACGTGCCTGTCAGCCCTGTTGAGGCACAGTTTCAACTTGATCTCCAGACAAGGCTGGATCCCAGAATGGGAACGTAGCAACCAAATCAGCTAAGCAGTACTGGCTGACAGAAATACTTGAGAGAATAAATCTTCATTCTTTCTCGACTTGGGTTTTGTTCAGTTCTAGGAATACAGGCATATTATTACGCTCTATCCATGCAGTCTTGATTCATGTTATAAATAACACACAGGGTGAAAAGCATATGCCCTGACTTGAAAGCAGTGGGTCTAGTGGGGATGCCTTCTAAAAGGACTGAGCTAGTCAAGCAAGGTCCTTTACAGTCAAGACAGAAATAGGTAGCTCTGAAAGCAAGTCCTAATAGGTATGTGAGACAGGGGAGGAATTGTCCTTCAGTGGTGAGCATTTCTTTCCATAATCCTAGCCAAGTGACATCACCAAAGACCTGCCCACATCACTGACAGCCGGAAAAAAACCCATCTCTTCAGCTGCTATGTGAGTGCATTTGATATGGAAATCAGTGAGCCACTACAACTGCAGAAGTTTAATTTTAGAGATTGCTACTTTTGGCATCTCTGGCTTATACATCTTAAGGTGCCTGCTCAAGTAAGCAGAGCAGAAGATCGAGCTGACAAGGCACCTGTGACACTTGACCATCCACTTGAAGTTACATGTTCTGACAGCAACCAGCCAGTGTAGAATCACAGAATGACAGAATGGTTTGGCTTGAAAGGGACTTTAAAGATCATCTAGTCCCAGCCCCCCTGCCATGGGCAGTTAGGCCTTCCACTACATAGGTTGGTCAAAGCCCCATCCAACTTGGCCTTGGAACACTTCCAGGGAGGGGGCATCCACAACTCTGGGGAACCTGTTCCAGTGTTTCACCACCCGCATAGTAAAGAATTGCTTCTTAATATATAATCAAAATCTACCTTCTTCCAGTTTAAAGCTATTACCTCTTGCCCTATCACTACATGTCCTTGTAAACAGTCCCTGTTCAGCTTTCTTGTAGGCCCCCATTAGGTACTGGAAGGCCACAATGAGGTCTCCCCAGAGCCTTCTCTTCTCCAGGCTGAACAAGCCCAACTTGGCATCCCTTCTCTCAAGTGTATCAACTGCACCACACAACTTGGTGTCAGCAAATTTGATGATGGTGCACTCAATGCCACTGTCCATGTCACCCACAAAGATGTTGAATGGTGCCAGTCCCATTGCTGACCCCTGAGGAATGCCTCTTGTTACCGGTCTCCACTTGGACATGGAGCTGTTGACTGCAACTCTTTTGAGTGCGACCATCCTGTCAGTTCATTATCCACTGAATGAGTGGTCCAGCTGTCAAATCCATGTCTCTCCAATGTAGAGAAAAGAATGTTGTGTGAGACAGTGTCAAATGCTTTGCACAAGTCCAGGTAGACGATACCAATTGCTCTTCCCTTATCTACCAACGCTGTAACTCCACTGTAGAAGGCCACCAAATTTGTTAGGCATTGGTTGCCAATAATGAAGTCATGTTGGCTGTCACCAATCACCCCCTTAGTTTCCATATGCCTTCACATAGTTTCCAGGAGGATTTGCTCCATGATTTTGCCAGACACAGAGGTGGTACGAACTGTCACCAGTAATTGCCCAGGTCTTCCTTTTTTTTCCCTTTTTGAAAATGAGGGTTTTGTTTCCCCTTTTCCAGTCAGTGGGAACTTCACCGAACTGCCACAGCTTCTCAAATTGGACTGACAGTGGCTTAGCAACTTCATCTGCAAGCACCCTCAGGACCTGCAAATACATCTCCTCAGGTCCCATGGACTTGTACACCTTCAAGTTCCTTGGATGGTCTTGAACCTGATCTTCTCTTACAATGGATAGTTCTTCGTTCTCCCAGTTCCTGCCTTTGCCTTCTGTGACTTGGGTGGTGTGCCTGGAGCCCTTGCAGGTGAAGACTGAGGTGAAAAAGTCATTGAGTACTGCAGTCTTCTTCACATCCTGGGTAACCAGGTCTCCCACTTCCTTCTGGAAAGGGCCCACAGTTTCTCTAGTCTTACTTTCATTACATACCTATAGAAGCTTTTCTTGCTGTCCTTGATATCCCTGTCAAGATTTAATTCTGTCAGGGTTTTAGTTTTTTCTAACCTGATCCCTGGCTGCTTGGACAATTTCTCTGTATTCCTTAAAGGCTACCACCCTCTGTAGGCTTCCTTTTTGTGTTTGTCTTTGTCCAGGATCAACTTGTTCATCCATGCAAGCCTCCTAGAGTTTTTGCCTGACTTCCTCTTTGTTGGGATGTATCACTCCTGAGCTTGGAGGAGATGATCCTTGAATATTAACCAGCTTTCTTGGGCCCCACTTCCCTCCAGGGCTTTATCACATGGTACTCTACCAAGCAGATCCCTGAAGAGGCCAAAGTCTGCTCTCCTTAAGTCCAGAGTAGTGAGCTTGCTGTGTGCCCTCCTCACTGCCCTTGAACTCCACCATTTCATGGCCACTGCAGCCAAGGCTGCCCCTGAGCTTCGCATTCCCCACCAGCCCCTACTTGTTGGTGAGAACAAGGTCCAGCATCGCACCTCTTCTCTTTGGCTCCTCTATCACTTAGAGAAAGAAGTTATCATCATCGCATTCCAGGAACCTCCTGGGTTGCTTATGCCCTGCTGTGTTGTCTCTCCAACTCATACTGGGGTGGTTGAAGTCCTCCATGAGGACCAGTGCTTGTGAACCTGAGGCTGCTCCCATCTGTCTCTAGAATGTACCTGAACCTTGCATAAACCTATTTCTCCATTTTATTCTGGGGAGGCAGACTGTAAATCACATGTCTTTTGAAGAGATACCAATTCATTGTAATAAAGGCTGTGGGATTTTATTTGTGCTCCCTGACTGGTTTAGTTAAGCAATACGGGCAGCAGCCCTGCAGATGTCGTACTGCATGGTTTAAAGTATGTTTTGAGGTTCACTTTTCACACTGATAGTTAGTTACGTGATGTGTGAATATTTGTTGTACTCAGTACAGCGTCAGAGCAAAAGTCCATCAGCCTCAGCTACCCTGTTTTTCGCAACAGCTGCTAGTGGATACTTAGGAAAGAGTATAAGGACCTGACAAGTTTATGGTATGACCTCTCTGCTTCCAGGTTTCAGTAAATAGTTTGTTGCTGATGTCGTTAACAAGGCTGCCAATTAGGAACAAAGAGGGAGGTTTACGATGTGACTGTGCACTTCCTAGATGAGCTACACCTAAGCTGGTGAGACACAGAGTCTGTTTCCCATTGTAATCCCTCACATCACGATTGCTATTTTAAAAATCTATTTTCAAATCATTCACAGGTGTCACGGCCAGAGTTGCCTCCCTGTCACATGAACTGTCACTAGTCTGAGCAAAGTGGGAACAAAGTTTATTTTTAAAGCAATACAGACTTACTAGTGGTTTAAAAGCAAAACGTTCAGAACTCCCATTTGGTTTTAATTTATCATCCAACCTATTATGTTTGGTAACATATTAGGAACCAGTGAGTATATTATTTGTCATAAGTTCCCCAGGATAAAAGGAGGAAAAATAAAGACTGAAATACATGAACTTCTGGTTCATTCTTTTGCAATCCGAGTACAGAGTAAATACAAAGCACTTTAAGGCCAGTTCTGATCTCAGCTACACAAGTGCAAATCCTGAGCACTTACAGGGTAATTGGTGAATTCTGGTTTGGAGTAAAAGACCTTCACAGCAGCATGGTCTGGAAACTCTTTTCAGGACCCAGTTTTGCCTTAATTTCATGGCCTTGTATCTGCGAACAGTACTCACCAGTCAAAATCTAACTGAATTAGGAGGAAAAAAAAATCTGCAAGCATAAGCAGGACCAACCTTTTCCAAAGGTCAGGTGCAAAATCAATTCTGCAATTTTTAGTTGCCCAACTTGGGATACTTCAAAGAGATGTTCTGTTCAGACTGAGGAAAGCAACACTCCCAGGAAGCAAGAAGTCTGCAAGTGTCATGGAAAATCGACCCAAGATGAGTAGTTCCTTTTGAAGGTTTTGGCCAAGGAATTTTTCCAGTAAAACTACATTCCACAAACATGGAGCAACACCTTAAGTAGACAACAACAAATGAGGAACACCGAGACGTTGATTTGAAAGAGAGCTGTATATTCATAAAGTGGGAGGAAGCCTGGTAGAGGGACATGATAGGATGCCAGGATAAACAGAGGGTAGATGGCAATATTTTCATCACACTGGAACTGAGGCAGTAAAAAAGAAATTCACAGCTGGTATGCACTTTATCAACCAACTCTCTTGGTCTGCCTATTTTGAACAGAGGTGGAAGCAACAGAGGAGAAGTCTTGGTAAGTGATTGCTGGAAGAGGGAGGAGGATGTGCAAGGGAGTGTGTACGTGTACAGACCTAGAGAGGGGAGAGGCAGAGAAAGACAATATGCTTTGAGGCAGTACAGCTGATACAGGGAGTTACAGGGAGGAGGCGGGAAGGTCTGCTGGCAAATAATCCACCCTGCCTGCATTGCTGCAGGTTCTGGGCTCTCTCTTCCTACTCACTGGAAGCATTTTCCACAGGCAGGCTGTGGGGAAGGAGAGGAGCTGGCTGCCTGCTCTTTCTCAGGAGAAGCAGCATGGTGGCTGGCAAGGGAGCTATGGGAAGCCCTTTCGTCTGCATCCTTCCTGCTATTTGACAGGCTTCCGTTCTGTGAAAAAAAACAAAAAAAACACCTGCAGCTTGTTGGCCAAAATGACTTTATCCAGTGGGACACATCAGCTCTGCGGTGTCTATATAGCACAGTGTGAACTGCAAGTGGAAAAAAAAACCCAACAAAAAAACCAAAAGAGCGCAAGAAAGAAATCCAGAGTCTAGCAGCTGAAAGTTGAAGTTGTGCACAGAGCGGCTGATTGCTGGGAGACAGAAATTCCTGGTCAGGGACTTGTCCAATTCATGAATATCTATTTGTATTGTAAACTGTTCCACTGCTGGTTTACTGTGGAAGGTCTGCCAAGGATTATTGTTGGGATATTTTTAAAGAAAAAAAAACCCTAGATGTTTGATATTCTTAAATCTTCTTATATGAGAAAATAATAATTTGGGATTAAAAGCTATGGGCATTGTGCATGCCATTTCAGACATACAGGGCAACTAATACACTGTACAGAGCAAATGATGTAGATTGTAGTTTTGTGTGAAGGGTGATACATGCATGCCCGTGTTCCCCTTGGCTTCTTTATTTGGGAGGTTGCTAATTAGGCACCAGTATGGATGAAATTTTGCAGCCAGCTAAGCATGCAGGTGTGTTGGTTGCACTTGCAGTGATGTGGTGGGTCCACCTTAAAGCTAGGCTAGTTACAAGATTCACTGCTCATCTCTACTATTTTCTGTGCAGAACTTGTGCTCTGGTTCTGGGATGCCCCTGCTAGTAGTATAGGAGAGGGAAGAAAACACAGAATCATAGAATGGTTTGGGCCAGAAGGGACCTCTAAAGGTTATCAAGTCCATCCCCCTGCAGTAAGCAGGGACATCATGTGCACCTTGTTCTCCAGGGCACAAGCAAACACTCAGATGCCATGGGGATGGACCTCAGCTCTGTGCTGGATTCAGTGCCCTTGCTCACCCTTGCAGTAGCATCATGGGACTGCCACGTGTCAGGCCAGATGGTTCTGCACTGTGCCAGGGATGCTGGCTGCCGTGAGGCTTAATTTGGTTTGCTTTGTTAAGGGGATGGAAGAGGTGGAAGCAGAAAGGTTCACCAGCTTCCACAGAGGGCATCTAGCCCAGGAACACTTGCCACACAACCATAGCCTAAACTTCCACCACACATCAGTCAGAACCCTAGCTTTCTTCGATCTCCAGAAAAAGTAATCAGCAAAGGGATGGCTTTGCTGTGTCTAGTGGCTGTCTTGGTGGTGGTGATGGCTTGGGGACTGTAATAAAAAATGAGACATTTTAACTGTTACTGAATAAAACGCTTTATATGCATCCTTGCGTGCTAGGCTGCAGTGCAGTCCTTGACTCAAGACCCAGATTGTTGTTTGGTGCATATTGCTTTGTAGAGCTGCGTGTACAAACACTCCATCCTCATTACGCAGTATTTGTAAGATCCAATAATGGGCATTTAAAAACATATTGGGAAATCTGTGGCATTCTGCAAGTTTAGGCAGTAAATGTCTTGTCTGAAGAAACCCACTACAGGTGTAAGACCAATTTGAAGGGTATTGATTTTCTCCTTGCGTTCATGCGGTTACAGTAGATTTTAGCCTGGCTCCAGTGGACTGATAGTACTTGTAAAGAAAATGGATCTGCCTACAAGATTATATTTCCTTTTTCTTACCTATTAGGTGCCAAAATAGTTAAGCAAGGCAAAGAGTACTGCTATCAGTTAGGAAATTGGTACCGAGACAGGTTATACAACTTCACTGAAGTCTTGCAGCAAGTCACTGCCGTGTAGGCTTGTGCCCTAATCATCGTCTCCGTCTGCCTCACTGGACCAGAGACTGAAATCCTGCAATGAATATTCTCTGATTTCAGGGAGCCTGGAGAATTTCATGTTGCTATGCACCAGTCCCATGCGGCTGTGCATAAAAGAGTGTTGCCAAGAGCTGTTCTGTACTGTCTTGTTGCTTGAGGTTTTTTATTATTTTTATAAAATCTAACTTTAGTATTGTCTCTCTAGCACAGAGAGACAGAAGAAAACCTCTCTCAAAACCAGATCAAAAGCTGAGTATTTCCTTTCTTGCCTATTTCATCACCATGGTACTGGAGTCCTGTTGAAAAGAAAACAAATAGTGAAGCCCTCACATGAAGCCTCCAGAGGCATGAACCTTCAGCTGAGATAGGAATGTTTGCCTGTTGTTCAGGACACCAGCAATAGGGCTGTGCAGGGATTTACCAGTGTATTTGGATAACACAAGAAACTAAGTTTATCTAAACACTTTCTTCTGTTATCACTGTGTTATCCAAACACTTTGTTAGTGAGACTGGTAGCTTGGGATGTGTGTTAGCCCACCGCTACTTGAATATATTTACACAGTTCCTGTGGGTTTAGTTTTAAGGAACCTGGGTGTAGATTTAGCAGATGGAGTTCGCTAAGGGTATGGAAACTACTTTTAGCTCATTCTGGTCATAATACTCTCTGAATGCTTTAGTGGAGAAGGTCTGACACCTGAATTGTCTTCCTCTCTTCTGACCTCTACTTTAAACTTCATTTATTAGCCAATCTTTTATTTATTTATTTTAAATTTTACTGTTGAGAACCACTTGGGATGCTGGCTGTTCTTGGCTTGTGAAGAGTTCAGCTAAGGCCAATGGAGTCTATATTCATACGCTGGTGTGGTTTGACTGAGAAAAAATATGATGTATAGAACTGAACAGGAGCGAGACCATAATGCCTAAATTAGCAGCCAGGCACTGGACAAAACAAACGATTCCTTCCAGTGACTTTGCCCACTGGTCAGAAGCGCACGGTCCCTTCTAACCCCCCGGGAGAGCAGAATTGACAGGAAAGTCACATTCCCTGTCGTTGTGTCCAGCAGTCCACCAGCTAACGCTTCACCAGCAAATGTGATGAGAGGGCACAGAGAGGTTGTGCTCAGGGGAATACTGGCTATTCCGCAGGCTCCAGCCACAGACCACAGGAATGGTTATTTTGATGCATTTATGCACTAGTAATGCTGTCAAGATCCTACTTTTACACAGTCCACGGGGTGGGTTCAGGCTGGTTAGCTCACGGAAGAATACAGGCATGTCACTGCAGGTCAGACCACAGCTTCATCCAACCCAGTATTGTGTATCAGGCAAAGGGCAGAAGCAGCTATTTTGGGAAAAATGTAACACTGGGATAAGCATGTAGTGATGCTGTATATGTTAAACAGCCTACCTGTGTTCGTGTGGTTCAGGGAGGTCCTGAGCCACAAACTGGAATTTTGTGCTTAATGAACTTTGCTGGATTTTTCTTCCAGAAATTTACCTCATCTTTTTTTGAGCTCTTCTAACTTTTGGTGACCACACCATCCCCTAACAGTGAGTTCCAGGGGTCAGCTATGCCAATATGAAGAAATATTTCTGTTTGTTTGGTTTGAACCTGCCTCATGATCATTTCACTTACTGTTCCCAGCTTCATCCTCTGTGGAAAAGACCCCAGCATAACCAAGTGGTGGACAGACCTTTGTAATACCCCAACAGTGTTTGGCGGTTTGCTCTCCAGTTACTTTTCTAAAAAGTTTTTTTGTTTCTGCTGAGCACTTTTATTGGATTTTCATTCCTCAGTGATAATAGCTCCATCAAATCTCAGCACTGTGCAGTGTGTCCTATGTACCTTTAGGGTGGGTTTTTTCTGGTACATTTATAAGCACTCCAAAGCTACAGATTTAATGCCTTCTCAATCAGTACTGTAAGAACCTTCAGTGTTTCCAACCAATTCCTGTTCTGACTCCTGGACTCATTTGGTATCATCATTTTGGCACCTCACTACTCAGTCCCTTTATAAAAATCATGTATAGATAGTGGACAAAACAGGTTCCAGGGCCAGTCTCTGTGGGAGTGAGTCCACTGAGAACCTCACTCCACTGTGAACATACAATATTTATTACTAGTTTTGTTTCCTGTCTTTAAGTAGTCATTAAGCCAGAAGGACGTTTCCTTTTTATCCCTAATAGCAGTGATAGGACAAGGGGTAATGGGTACAAGCTGGAGCATAGGAGGTTTCAGGTAAACATAAGGAAGAACTTTTTCACAGTGGAGGTGACAGAGCACTGGAGTGGGCTGCCCAGAGGGGTTGTGGAGTCTCCTTCTCTGGAGACATTCAAAGCCTACCTGGACACGTTCCTGTGTGACCTGCTCTAGGTGATCCTGCTCTAGCAGGGGGATTGGACTAGTTGATCTTTCAAGGTCCCTTCCAACCGCTGACGTTCTGTGATTCTGTGATAGCTGAGCTTCTTTATGATCTCTAGGCAGAGGATCTTGGAGGAGCCTTTTTCAAATTTAATAATATCAATTTTGTTGCTTCAAATTCTGTGAACTCTACAGGAGGACTGACGAGAGAAATCACTTCAGCTGTCTTGCCGTGACCTTCATCTTCTTGTCTTTTTGCATGTGTCCTTATTTCTGTAGGTTTGCCTGCATGGCTGGTGGAGCAGTTACCTCCCTTTTCTCCCTACCTTCCTTTGTACCTAGAAAGCCACTACTTTTATTTTACTGACCCTACATATCATTCCTAATACTTTCCTTGTCTTAGAGCTGCCTTCCATGGTTTGGCCAGGCCACTAATGCTTTTGTAACCAGGAGATACTTTTTTATACTGGTACTATTCACAAGAAGTGGGTCTTAAAATGAAAATGCATAATCCTTTGATGCTAGAATGGGGATGCTAGAACAGAGGAAAAGGATCTAACATACTATTCAGAAGCCTTTTCTTGTTTGAAGTTTATCAAGGGTGTCTCTAAGCCTGTCTTTCATGCCTAAGAGGAAGCCTTGCTTAGCAGCACTCATTTCTAAAACTCGCTATCAGACAATTGACATAGCAGCTGACTTGCCTCCAGAACACATCAGTATCAGGCTTTCCAGTTAAACGATCTTCTGTTATAATGCTGTGCAGCTATTAAACATTTCCATCCTGCTTCCAGGAATTCTCAAAATCTCACAGAAACTATTTTCCTTTTGCCCCAGTCCAATTCCTGGCAGTCCCAGACGAGCCACAGAGCCTCAGCACCCCAACACAGCCTCAGGAAGGCATTGAAGTGCTGCTGAGCCAGAGGGAAACATTTCTGTCTGCTTGGGAGATCCTACTGTTTCATGCCCTGTATAAATGAGTTTGCAGCGTGTAGTAGTCCCAGCACAGCTCTCAAACAAATGCCTGTGCTCAAACATAAAACATTTTTCCTAAACAGCAAGCAATGTCTGCTTTTAAAAGCCCCAGTCCCAGAGACAGGATTCAAAACATGTGAAGTAAGTGAAACCCTCATCATAATCACAGCTCTAGGTTTCTCAGAAATTACTCTTTTCTTTTCCTAAATTTGAGAAAGGAGGAACTGCCTACTGCTAACATGGGAGCTGCTGTGCAGGCATCTGTAAAGGGAGATACGTGTAAGATATTCCGTATGTGTGGATAGGACTCTAATATCCAATATAGGATAGAATGTATATATAGGATATTGGAGCTTTGGCCATAATCCATCAAACTGAACTATTCTTCTACCTGTGGAATTACAGAAGGGAATCCAGAGATCAAGAAGTTAAAGGCAGATGCCTGATTTTTTTTTTTTTTTTTTTTTTTTTTCGACTTGAAAACAAGAGTTTCCGGCTTCTTCTAACTACATGTCACTAATGTTCATAACAACTGTGTTATTCCAGTGGTTAGGAAGCAGTGTTGTTCTCATAGCACCAGTGCTTCCAAATGAAGAGAAGCCATCAAGCTGCCATTTAATTTTAGATGTGATACAACAAGATAAGTGCAACTAACAATTAAAGGGAAATGGGTCACAGCAGGAAGATAAAGTGGCTGATTACCGTGGGAGAACTGCAGGTTCAATCCAAGCCCTAAGAACTCCCAAGTTGGGTACTACATCATGGACCTATCTCACAGTTAATTAGGAGGTGTGCATTCTATGATGTGAGTAAGCAGTCCTGAGATATATATATATGTGTATATACGTGTGTGTGTATAGGAATACAGTTGGGAAAGTGCTTTTCACCTTCAATTACCCTTAACTACCACACTGCATATATTGTTGCCTCATGCCTATATGAGTAATACTCTAAGGCCAAGGTGGCGTGTAGAAACTCACACTGTTGTTTTGCTCAGAAAAGCTGGTCATAAGTGGGTAGTTTGGTTAAAGACACACTTTAGCTTTTCTAGAACTTTGCACTGTTCTCTCCAGCTGATGACAGCACTCTGCTCTTGGTGAAATGGAAGCAGATCTCAGGTACTGACTGTGATACTTTGGTATATATAGGGAAGCCCCAGGGTGTTTTTTACCTCCCACATAGTTTACTGTTTCTCTCTCAAACCAAATGCAATTTCAGGGAGAAAAAAAATGTCAGAGCGACATAAAAATAAATGAGCAGAAAATGAAGTGTTGCAGTTCTGCCTACAAATGCATACAGAGAAGCGTATGCATCCTTGAGCTGACTTTGTCAATTATATTAATACTGCCCAGGTGTCAGTAGTGCTGGGCTGTATTAATGTGTAAAGATTCCTGATCTTCCAGAAAATTTCAGTATCTATCAAATCATCAATTGTTATTTTAGACGTGACATGTAGGTATTACACTATAGATGTAAGTGTGGACATTTCTAAGATTCTGATAAAAAAACCCCACTAATTCCATCTGTGGTTTTATGGAGGAACCCCCATCCCTGTGTGGATCAGTTGTGACAGGGGAACATGGGGTTGAGTTTCCATCTCATGGGCTGTGCCGCTGTTGTGACGGGCAGTGATTTCAGGTGTGGGCTGGAGCTCCCCTGCAGCCTTTGTAAAATGCATGGGGAAGCTTTTATCTTGAAGAGCTTTTATGAGATCCATTAGCATGAAGTTCAGTGTTGCTTTGTTAACTATTCCAGAAAGAATCTGAAGATTGAGACTGAAATATTAATTAGTGCTCTTATATAACAGCTTAGGCTTCTGTAATATGTTTTGTCTGAAAGATTGACAAAGAGGTTTCCTCATTCGAATGACACATTTTTGACAATAAACAGTGAGTGTCAAGGCAGTCACCAAATCAGGAGACAGTCACTTTAATAGTACGCAACGAGGACTCCTTCTTTCCTCCACCATGCGCAACTTCAAGCACAGGAGTTTTCAAAAGAGCACCGGTGAGGCCAGCTACCTCTTGTTGTTTCTTGTTTTATTTGACTACTATGTAAGTGCTGGACTGAAGCCAAAGAATTCAGCCTCGGTAGAGGCAGCGTGAGGCAGCGCTGAGCCTGGAGCAGCCCTCTGCCTCTGAAGTTGTATTTGCACCCTCCTGTCTGGGAAGAAGGGAAAGTCATCACCTTGCAATGGTGGCTCCTCCTCCTGCCCTTTGTGACTGCTGTGACCACTGCTACCAGGGAAGCTAGGAGAGCAGCTGTGCCCCATCGCTTACCTTCTGGTGGGGAGGTGGGAAGGACAGCCAGCCACAGGGGCACTGGGGCTGGTGCTTTGCTCTCTGTTACAAGCATATAGCTGGGCCTTTTGAGCCCTTAATAGACTTGTTCCTTAGTCAGTACCTACATAGGTTCTTGCCTTGGTTTTTGTTTCTTTGGGATGACTTTTGAAGCATTAACAATTCTATTAAACTTCTTCCTAGTCTTTGGAAATATTGCAAGGAAGAATGCAGAATCTTATTAGCTGAAAATGTCAATGCATTTTCCAACTGAAAATGAAATCCCTATGAAAATTTAAAGAGTGCTATGAAATGTTAATAATTGTTTTTTCCGCTAGCAATAGCATTTTATAAGTAGAATTAGATCAAAGGACTGTAGATTAATCAAATAAGAATTTTCCTGCGTGGTGGTAATGTCTCTTTAGATAAATACTGTGCATGTCATTGACACTCAGGAGTCTCTGGGATATTTATTCTTCAAAAGACAGCAGCTGAGTGACTGACATGCTGACTTGGCAAGCCAGAGTGGGAACGGAAACCATCCCTTCCCTACTGCTCAGGCTTTCTCCACTCACACCTGTGCAGCAATCCTTTCCACTTTGCACAGCAAGGCAGGGAGGAGACTGGTCATTCCCACTCCCTGGCTGCCAGTGACCAGCCCTGTTTGGGCATATAGATGGTAATGGTGACAACTTTTTTGTCTTGAGTTTGAAGTGCCTGCTGGGTATCTCAGAGAAGACCATACAGCCCTGCCTGGAGCAAAAATCAGCAAGTATACGACTTGGAGGTGCTGTGGGTGCAACGGAGGCTTTCAGTCTAGAGCATTCATTTTGAATTTCTAGTACCCAGAATTATAATTCTCCATTTTACAGCACTGCAAAAGTCCCACGTCGATGAGGAATAAAATTCCTAAGTTGTAATGAGAACAGATTGCATCGCAGTAAAACCCTGCCCTAAGGGGTTTGCACAGAGTGAAATTTTAATGAATAGTAGTGAATGAGACAACTGTTCTTTCCTCCCTCACGTTTAGGTGGCTATCTTTGCCCTTGCAAGCTAGCCTGACTCTGTCCTTTGTGAGCAGGCAGGTCCCAGGCAATGCCACCCCATGACCCTGCCCTGGTGGGCAGCCTCATCCAGGCTGGGGGTGGGAGGAGAGCTCCATCCTATAAAGGCATGTCATGACATATCATTGTCCTTAAGGCTGGAGAACAGGACACAAACAATAATGTCACCCCAGGTAGATATTCAAGTGGAGTCTGAGGAGGTCAGGATTCCCCATGGGTTGGGATAGGGGTTGAGCTTCCTTCTACCTGGGGCTTGCGGCTGCTCCAACAGTGCTGACAGCTCCCCGTCCCCCAGCTTGACACTGGCCTCATGGAAAGAGGCATGGATTTGGGAGGTGGTTCCTGAGCTGTGCAGGATCTGTGCTGGCCGGCCATCCCGCTTGCCTCACCTCTGCCTTCCCCAGCCCTGTGCATGGGTTTAGGCAGGAGCCCACTCAGCTAGGCAGGTGGGAGAGCTTTCCGAGTTGCCACCATTCCCAGTGTTGTGATACCGTGAAGCTGATCTCCATGGCTGTGAAACTGCTTCCTCTCTGCCAGCAGCGGTCATGTCAGCAACTGTCTTGATCACAAAACTCCGTGGCAAGAGCTCTGCACCTTTAGAAATCAGATTGTGCTAGGGGTGTATTAAACCAAAATATTGGCATTTTAAAATGTAATGGAAATTATTTGACAGGCATACTAGGAGAACATTTTTGTTATATTTTTACTCAGAATTGCTGCCTGCTTGCTGATAAAAATGGCAGCACTCTGCTTCCATTTGATTAACTACAGAAATGTCATGTTTTCCAAACTCAGCGCTTGTTCTGTAAGACTGACTGAAGACAGATTCCCCTCTGTTAGAAAACCCAAAAGATGTTCTGGTGAGGAAGCTGAGAAGCTCTCCATCCCCTTCCCCTCTTGCAGGCTGCGTCCAGTTCGTGGCACCACTCATGTCAGGGACTCTTGGGTTTTGTTTACTGCCGAGTGCTTGCTGCGACGTGTTGTTGGGGTTTTTTTTTCATCCCAAGGGCTTCATTTGTTCCAGTGCTCCTTGTACTGTGCGGTTTTGCGGATTCAGACAGCCCTTCCGTAAATGGACCTTTTTTTTTTGGCAAACAGGGGTATGATTTTCAGAAAACTAGCCAGGTCACCTTCTCCAGAGAGCAGTCGCCAGCTGGGCGGCGTGCAGCGGAGGAGGGAAAGGGTTTCTGCCCTCCTGCGTACTCTAAAACAGGCGTCGCTGAGCCTCTTCAACTTTTTCCTTCTTCGCTTTGGGGAGCAGCCCAGCGCAGCTCCTCCGTGCCGGGTGAGCTCCGTCCCAACCGGGGGGCCGCCGGGGCTGCCGGGGCTGGGGCGGCCGGGGCTGTCCCGCTCCGCCGGCTGCACTTCCACAGGCTGGGCTCGGAGCGATTGGCCCGTGCGGATCATGTGGGAGAAGCAGGAATCCCGAGTTGTAGCTTTTGGCACTCCTTTTTCTTTTAAAGCGCTTGCTCTTTTCAGCTCCCTGGGGCTTGTTGCCTCCCTCCTTTCATTACCCTGATTGTAATCTGGAGTAGCCACAGCGGAGACAGACGGAGTGATTTTAAAGGAGCAAAAATGTTTAAGCAGGTGCCCAGGACTTCGGGCACCGGCTGTTACTACCTAAACTCGGTGTCACCTGAGGGCCAGGAGATGTACTTGCGATTCGATCAGACCGCCCGGCGCCCGCCCTACAGGATGAGCAGGATTCTTGCCCGGCACCAGCTACTGACGAAAATTCAGCAAGGTGAGTTCCTGGCAGAAGCTCTCCTTAGCCCGGCGTTTTCGCAGGGTCTGAAGGTCCCCTCCTCCGTAGAACAGGTTTTAATGCCTCATATTTCAGGCTCTTTTCCTGTCTCTATTCTGAACTAATCTGAGTCAGAGTTTGAAATAGTCATTCATACCTTTCTGTTTCTACACATGCACACGTAACACCGAGAACTATGAGACAAACACTAGTGCATGTTTAGCTATTTAACTAAATTAACTTTTAATCATAAACTATACGATAGCTTAGGTGCTGAAGTTCGTCTTTTCCATCTGGCAGAGCAGTTACTGGCATCGGTACATATTCTCCGATGGCTACAGGTAAAACCTGTCTGTGGTAAAGCACAGGGAAAGAACAGATGATCATTCACCTAAAAAATAAAAAAAAAAGCAGAAGTCCAGAGTGACTGGCAGCTGGGATAACATCCTTTGGAAACAAGCATGTACAACTGTCAGAGGATTAGAAAGCTTGTCACATGTCCTTGAAAATAATTGCTGACTTGGCTTTCTGCAGCTGCTTATGCAGTTATCTAGGCAGTCATTACAGATCTATTGATTTTGTTTTTCTGAATACATATCTCCAGCACTAAAGCTGAACACAGATTGGCCTCAGAACAAATCCTTCAGCCTGTGCGTACAGTTTAAAATCATCTTCAAAATCATTAATGCAAAAAAAAAGCCAGGTGCAAAGCAAATCAGTTCATAGTTCTGTATGGATAGCATCCTGTTTCCAAGAATACTGGTTTCCAAAGTGGACGTTGATGTGGGATGATGGTCCCACATGCAGAAGAAGAGTATGTCATGTATTTGTCATGAAAAAAAAAAAAAAAAATCCTGAAGACAGAAGTCACTTTCTTGACAGCTTGCAAAAAGATACTTGATTTTGCTAACTAGGGGCAGACATGGACTTAATATCATATACTGTTATGTCTGGCAAACATCACAGAAATTGGTGTGAGCTTCTGACCAGAAACAGTTAAAACAGTTGAACAGAGTGCCTATTTTGGTGTGTTGCTTTCCAGTAAAATTCTTTATATCCGTGGCTGTCAAACTCTGGCAGAAGTACAGGGATACAGTGATGAAGCTTTTATTGCATTTATAAAGAAAACAATGCATAATTCTTTGGCCGACTTTTAAAAAAGATGATAAAGATAGTTTCCGTGGCAATTAGGAAAACCCAGTTGTTTGCAAGGCAGTCTTGGGAACTGGTCATGTTTGAAGGATACTGGTCCTCACCGCAGCTCTAATTTCAGGAAGGATATTATGTCATTCTGTGTACCCAATGTACAGCCTGGATTGAGTGGAAAGAAAGGGTAATTTATTTCTCTCCAGGTTTATTTGAAAATGTTTTGGTTGCAGTGCTAGTACCAACTGAATTTTCAAGCAGCAGCTGCAGATGAGATGCATTCACACACCTTCTCTACCTGTCGTGGTGCCGTTTAATGTTCCCTCTTGTAAACTGGAACCCATCAGCTGTTTGGGACAGCCAGGGATGCCAAAGCCACCCTGGGGTGCCAAGGCTTTTGGGAGGCTGTGTAGTGGTAGAGGGAGGAGCTTCCGAGTTGCAACTTGGCTTCCTGCAGCTTGTTACATGGATGGCCAGTCTGTAGTGAATGACCTTTGCTCCTCTGCCACAGCTTTCCAGACTGTCCTGCACAGAGTTGTGAGAAATGCCACTAGTATAGCACCTTTATGATGTGGTATATATTACAGTTTAGTGTATGAAATATTTGTGTATTTCAGATCACCGAGAATAATAATACACTGTTGCATCTTTAATGGAAAAATGGGGACGGAGTCTGCTCTTGTGTCAGTTCATTATCAATAATGAAATTATGTATGCAGGTAGATGCTGATGTCTGTGAATGTGCCTGTATGTAGGAATAGACACATCTAGTGCAAAACCATAGGCAAGGTACACATTTTTCCCGTGGTGCCCCACGTGATGGCTAATAATTTGGAGACAAATAGCTGTGTTAGCAATACCAAAAAAAGCTAAGTCTAGCTAATATAACTCAATCTGAAACCTCCCATTTATACTCTGGATGAAAACCCTAGACACACAGAATCACAGAATGTTAAGGGTTGGAAGGGACCTGGAAAGATCATTTAGTCCAACCCCCCTGCCAGAACAGGACCACCTACAGCAGGTCACATAGAAACCCATCAGTTACTAGCAAGACTTTTGCCAGGTTTTGCTGGGTCAACTTGTCACCTTCTGTGCTTGCCCTGCTCAGACTGTAAGCAGTGTGAGGGTACTGTAGTCAGTCCCAGCCCCAGAGGGCATTGGATGGGCATTGTAGTATGGATGGAGGTATCAGCCTGTCCCTTTAGGGGTGAGTTTTACCCCATTGACAAACGGAATTCATTACTAACGGAGTGCCACAGAGCAACTCATCTAGAATGTATTGAAAAGTAAATCAGGAGGTACAACCAAAATTTGCTTTCAGCCACCCAACTCAGTAAAGCATGTGAATCATTATTTAGTCTCACTGAATTTGTATGTCCTTGATTCATACATTTTAAGGCCATTAAGAGAATGTATTTGAACCCTGTTACCCCTATTCCCCAATCTAAGCATTTGAATTATGTCTTTAGAAAAACATCAAGCTTGAGTTTTAATACTGCTGGAATGGTGAATCCCGCCTGGTTAATTGCTTTGCTGAAAACAGTTCTGCCACATGTTTAAGTGCTAAGCTGCCTTGGGGCTTGTTTGAATACCTGCTCTCTACTTCTTGCGCAGATATTTTCAGTTGCTAGTTTTCAGACTGGAGGCACCCACAGTAGGAAGCACCAAAGATTTTACTTCAGGGGTATTTTTCCTTAGTGAAAGGAATGATTTACGAAATGACAGCATAACCAACTTACCATGTATACAGCAGTCAGAGCTTCCATTGCAGGATAGGAACCTGGTTCACTAATGCACTGTAATACAGAGTGTTGAATGTACTGCTGTCTTTTCAGTCATTAGTTGCATATACTATTCTAAACAATGCTAAATTACTCTATCATATTGTGTGATACAGCTTTCCTTCCTCTTTTAAAAACACATTTGCTGAAGAAGCCTTCCTTTATATTTTCCTTTGGTGATAGTTAAAAATAAATGAAGTGAATCGTTAGAGGAATTATGCTATTTAATCATGTCTAAAAACAAAACCACCAGAAGGGAAATGAAAGGACCTAGACTGTTATTCTAATCAGATCATACTTTGAAAGTCCTAAATATTTGGTTTATGTACACCACCGACTCCTTGAGGCAGAATTAGGTGGTGGCCTGTGAATGTGAGTAGTAATTATCTGTCTGATAGTAAATAGGTATTTTCAGAATGTGATCTTTTGATGATTCCCTTTCCCCCATAAGTCCGTTAGTTTCCATGCTGAAGGGGACACGTGCCTCAGCATAAAGGAACAGGGTGTAGCATGCTTGGTCTGAGGTATTTATTCAAACTTTGTATGCAGTAAGTGTATGAGAATTCATTAATGATTACTTATGCTCTCTTTAAATAAATAGGGTGGTGACTTTCAAGAAATTATATTACATGAGTCACAAAGTTGTTATTTCTTCCACAGTACATGGCTAAATTCAGTGCAGAACAGAAAGTATAAAAAATAGCTGTGGGTAAAAAGTAATGAAATATGAAGGCCATACTCTGAAAATGTTAAGTTGAAATCATTGACTGTACAGCACAAGTAGAGTGTAAGGCAAAGTGAATGAAGCCGCATCTACCCCAGCACAGGCAGTCATCACCACTAAAGAAACGACCCCATTCATCTATAGCAGAATTTGATTCATAGACTGCTCTCTCAGGGAGAAAATAATATGAAGAAACAAATGAAAATAAGACAAATTCCTATTCTCAGCGAGAAAATTCCCTCCTATAGTGAGAAATGCTCTGTGATTTGCCTTAGTTTATGCCGACAGACAAGAGCAGTTGAAAAGAATTGTTTGATGGCACGATCTCAAAGCAGGCTTTAACTGTTCAAGGCAAACTCTCCGTTCAACCTTCAGCAGACGTTTTATACTCTTACACGTTGCAAGTTCAGTTTTGATGTTTTATGGGTGCTGTTACCTCTGTGCCACCTGCTTTTGATCTGAGCAAGCATTAGAGGTACAAACAAATGCACTTTTCTGCCTATAGTCTTCTCTTTGGAGCTAGTTCAACACGTTCAGTTCTTCTCTTTTCTACACATGAGTGTAGTTTATGGAAAGTGTTACAGAGTGATAGGAGTGACTTGGCAAAAAATTGTTCATTTTAAGTTCCTCGAAATTTCAACTATTAATGTAAAACAAGCTGTAATATGCTCCCATACTCAGAGAACTTAGAAGTTATGTAAGTGAAAATGTGTCAGTCATAATCTGCATTAAAAAAGCCCAGATCACATTCTGGATGTGCACACAGATACAGAGTACCTGTCCATCCCCAGAGATGGGAAACGGGGTACAATGATATAACTAAGGACTATGGTTTTGTTCAGACATACAAAGAGAACAGAATATTGTTGTTCAGGCAACCTGAAACATAGCATTTCCCATTACCTACACATCTTTAAGCCTCGTTGTCTGAACCCAGGAAAGTAAAAGATTAACCAAATAGATTCATCCTTAGTGGTAATGATACAAAACCCCCAACTTAGGTCATCTCTGACTGGTGGCAGTGACCTGCTGCCTCTTGAGCCTGTGGAGTGACTCATGGAAGTAACAGTTATAGTTCCTGTTCAACCCCTAGTGTCTCCATTTGCAATGGCCTTGTTCGTCTGCACTCCAGCCCAGACATGCAGGAGAGGATAGGTCTGGGGCCAGGGTGGCCTGGGGCAATGGGAGGAACATCCTCAGCTGCAGAGCTACCTTGCAGACCTTCCCTGGATTATGGTCTGCCACCCTCTCCAGCATCAGAGCCGTGTGGGGCAGGCAGATGCTCACAGCCTAGGCATCTTTGGGTCACTAAGTTCATAAACATGGTGTTTCTTACAGTATCTGAAGGTCCACTAGAAACTGAGAACATACATCACATGAAGCATCATCTTTCTATCCTTAAACAGTCTCTTTTCTCAAGTCCTTAGCCCTAAACTGGAGTTTTTCAATTAAATTGTAGGATTTCTTTCTTTTTTTTTTTTTTTTCCCCTAAACTTGCTCTCTGAAATGGCTGGAGAATTTGTATGAAAATTTCACACAAAAACTGTGAACATCCCAAGGGTTATTTATAAATTCTAAGTAATAAATAAAATAGTAGTGCAAAAGATTGCAGTCCAGGTAGTTAAAGTTGTGCTGCATAAGACATTTGAGAGGCATAAACATTCACTGGCAGAGATGTTCAAAAGCTGAAATTATCAAGAAATATCTGCGTGGTATGTATCAAGAAACAGCCTGTGTGATACTGGAGATCAGACTCAGTGATGATAGCAGTTCCTTCTGGGCTTTGAACTTCCTGTCCACTGGGTGTCAGTGACACTTATAGGCAGATTGGACACCAAGAAGTAGAGCTTGGTTCTTAAGTTAGGGGACTTTTGCTCTGGATTTCGCTGAAAGCAGGATTTCAGCCAAGTTGAAATCCTGACTTGAGACATTTGTGTTTTGAAATTCTTTGTGTTGAAATGAACAGCTGTAGCTCTGTTATATATCTTCTCTATTGATCACTGAGGAGATTTTTAATTTTCACATTAACCCTATGGTATTCTTAGAGGCAGTAATGTTAAAAGATGTTTAAGGCAATAAATGAATCATTAGAGTAATAATAGCTGTTTGGGTTTTTTAGTTTAAATTTAGAATAAGTGATAAGTCTTGGGTATATAAAATACTGCATAACAGAAGTAAAAGAGAAGATACTCAAAAAAATAGATTAAGAGAATCTCTATATATCACTTCTGTTACTGGGAGACTGTTACGTCTGTGTTTATACATAAATCCCTGAAAATAAAGTGCGGTATTTGTACCATGAGCACCATAAGTGTTAATTTAAAAAATCTGCAGTTTCAGGTTCCAGCCAGATACCACTTTTCTCTCAAGGCAATAGATCCTTATGGACTTTTTTTCTTTTTGATTCAAATGCAAACTAAAAAGTCATTGACAGCATCTTAGCCATGGTCATTGTTTTTATCTTTCTCAGATCATACAATATTCTCAGGCTTTTAGCTGGACTTAAGCAATTGTGTGAGCTGTTTCATACAGGGCATCCCATATGTTTAGAATAGTGCCTGAGCCTCTGATGGAAGGGACTGAAAAAGCAGGTCTCTTTTAGTGAGGTTATTAGGCTATGAAACGGTTGTCTGTGGTTGAGTTCATTACACCTTGTAAGAGCCCCTTGTAAAGGTAAAATGATGAATTTTATGTCCTGTGGGCTTCATCCAGTATATGCTAGTTGTGTCATTTCTTATTTATAGTTGCTTTACAGGTATTTGAATGTGAGCAAGTCAGTAAACCCTCATCTTCACGCCTCATAAAATTCTCAGGTGTTGCTTAACTTTTTGCTTAAAAACCTGTTGAGTTTCCCCCTTTCAGGTTCAGTTCAACGGGTCAGCTCAGTTTACGAGAGCAAATCATCACAACACTAATTGCACACTATAATATGGTGGGGGAGAGGAGGGCTTGAGTACCTTGAGCTGGACTACTTAGAAGCCATTGAAGAGCAGACAGCATGATTCAGAGAACTTGGGAGCATTATGGCTTAGCTGAAAAGAATGTGTGTGACTCAATCTGAAAACATCTTGTGGCTTTTCATCTCTTACATGTTAGAGGACCGAGGAAGTTAATTCTGCCGGGAGAAGAAAATCTCTCCATAGCACTTCAGACTACATGGGGTTTTGATTAACATACACCCGCAGATGAGCAAAAGTTTCTGTCCTTGTGATAAGTTGGGCGAACTCAGAGAAATAACAGTTTAAAATATGGACTACACAGTACGTCTTAAGTAAATACCATCTGCCAAGCACGGAAGCTGCCCTGCTGGAACATACCAGACGTTTTGCTTTCCACTCAAAGTCCTTTGCCAAAGAAGGACTCAGCCCTGCAGCTTACTTAGATGAATCTTCCCCTGTACTAAAGGAGCAAAATAATAAATCCTAATAATGTCAAGTGGTATTGTTTTAATGAGCTAGATATTACAGGCCTTTGGCAATAGTTGTGCTCTCTTTTAATAGGATTGTGGTTGAAGGAAAGTCTGTCTGTGTGAGCAGAGTTTTCAGGATTTGGAAACAAAATCTGCATATATTTATTGTTGTCTCTCTCATTTAGTCCTAATAGCCTAAAGGGTATCTGACTTACACACACACACACCCCCTTAATGTTTCACTAGTGTCTTTCATGGTTTGTTTATTTTATTGACTGTGCCATGCTTATTTGTGATTCTCCGTCACTTGGGTGGTTTAGGAGTATGGAAAAAAGCAGTAAGTTCAAAGTGGAATCTCTACTTTAGTTCCAGCTTTTATCCTCTTTAGTCACAAATACACACCCACCAGCATCCTCCACCCCTCAGACCTGCCATTTTCTGGGAGGTTTCTCAACTTCCTTCTTGAGATTACATTTGCAGGAAAATATGCCACCCTTTCATTAAGGAAAGGCATTTCCTTAAAGGCTGCAGTACAGCTTTTACTACCGAATGTGTCCAGAAGCCAGGATGATAGTACAGCTTTTACTCTTCTCTGACAGTCTGACAAGGGAGCTGCTGCTTCTGCAAACCCACCACCACATGCTGAACCCTGTGGTTTTTCTCTAGATCTCTAACAGCTCTTTCCCCTTCCTCACTACATTCATCCTTTGGGCCACCACTTCAATGTGCATTACCTACGTTATCCAGAAGCTCCTGCTTGCAGATGGTGGGTGTTAACATGTCATGTTCCTGTGTTAGTTCTATGCTTATCAAGAGTCTGAGTGGGCATGTCTGTACTGCTAAATAAAAAGGATGGAAGGTGAGCTGGAGCACCCTCTGCTCTGCTCAGCAGATGACTCTATGGCTCCATTTTGGCCTTCTCCAGCTAGCTCGACCCACACCAAGTTTGTGGAAGAGAGGATTAATTCTAGTTAGTGCAGACATGAGCTGAGCAGTGCCACTTGACCAAAAAATGAAAATCAGGCTGTCTTTTATTTAGCAGTGCACGTGTAACCCCTCTTGACACTGCCACAGAAGATGCAAAATGAGGAGAAACCTGGTTTCACAAGTCTAAAGATCTAACATTAATGTTTTAGTAGTATTTACCCCCAAAGAAGTAAAAACTTCTTGCTGTAATACAATTTGTAATGCTTGAAATTTCTGAAGGAAGTACACAAAAGTAAACATATCCTATAATAAGCTGCCTTTCCATTCATTCATGAATGTAGAAGTAAATTCTGTTAAAAAGCTGACTAAAAAGCTGACTACTTAAGTCTTTTTCATTATCTCAGACTGTGGAACAGCCAATTCGCATTAGCTAACTGCAACCCCATCCTTCTTTTGAAATCAATATCCCAAACTTGTGTAAAAACAGCACCTGCAAAGACTACTCCAAATAATTAGATCACATTTCTTGTCCCAATAACTGCAGCATCATTGTGCAGCCTTCCAAAGGACCGAAGATTTGAAATAGGATCGAAGATATAAGATGGCTGTAGATTTGAGAAGGAAGAAGTGTCTCTGTCAGCAGTCGGATGGCACAAGCCTAGGATTCGTGTGAAAGGCACAGTCCTTTTGCATCCTTTTAGCTTCAGGAAATGGCAGAACAATTAGTTTTTCCTAGTCTCCGACTGGTATGGGAGTGGGAGTCTGGACAGAACAAGACTCTCAGAGCCACACAATGTGGCTTTTTCATAATATATTTGGCAAACTTCAATGTTCTGTGGGATAAATCTAAGTTTTGTGTCTAATTGCATCTGATGGCGGCAGCTGAATATCTAATCATTTTGTAACTTCAAAGATAATGGCTCTCTCTTCCTGCAAACATTTATCTGAGAGGGATAATGTAAAATCCAAAAGTTAATTCTTGGCACAGACGATGAAGCAGTCCTTGGGCTTTTTTTTTTCTTTTAATTTTTACAACTATATTTATACATATTTCTGAGGATTTTTTAAAACTGCCATTCTGTCAGCTTCACTTTATTAAAAGTGTGGCTGTTTGCCTGGGTCTCAGCCAGAGTTAAAAGGAGTTTCTTTTCTTCTAAATTCATCAAGCATCAGCCTATATCTGGTTTTAAAGCCCCTTCCAAGTTAGCAGGCTGAGATATTCGGAATACTTTGTCCAAAACCACTTTATCATTCAAACTGCTGATTCTGCACTAAAACCAGGCACCCCTGCCAAAACCTGAGCCATTGCAGCAAAAGCTGCATTTCATACCACTGCCTGAGTGATGTAGCACCGAACAATACCAGTGCTGATTCATGACCAGGATTTTATATCATAATCTAGCACTTCATGCCAAAAGCCAGAGCTCTCTTCATCCCACCGATGGCTGTTCAGCCATTGCATGAGGGGTGCTACCTAAAGAGATGCATGGCTGTGGTTCTTCTCTGAGGTACTTCAGGCCGTGCCTCCCCAGAAGCTCACGGCCCTGATGTCCTCATCTGCAGTCACTGGTGGGATGCAATGGGGTATCCTTGCACTTGCACATGGGGCATGAGATTTTGTCTGTTCAGAGCAAGAACGATCTATTCACCAGCAGATTCTGAAGGAAGGAAGGAAGGAAAAAAATTCCAGTGACATTTCAATTTTCTTTTATGTGGAGCTATTTTTAGACAGCGCTGCTGCCAGTCATGTCAAACACTTCGTGTCTTTGGAGTTTTCTCTGAACTGAGTGTTTCAGCTCCCTGGTGCATAATGGCAGTGTTATTTGCTGAAAGTCTTATTATTTCAAGTGGCCTCTTATCTTAAGATCAATTCATTAGTTCTGGCCTTTGAAGTTAAAGAGGAAACAATTGCAGTTGCTAAAAAAAAATCTAAATTAAGGGGTTTTCTTTTCAGTAATACTTATTTTCTCTAATACCGGCTTTTGAAAGTCTATTTTAGGACTGACAGAGCAGATAAGCTGCATTTCAAGGCTTCAATTTGACTGCTGACATCCACAGTTGAGTCATTAAGCTGGGTTGGAGGACTGGGCTATTGTTGAGGGAAATCTAGTACCTTTTCTGTTACTTGGATTATCTTTTTCGTCTGAGAGTGTAAACTGCTTGCACGTCAGGTGCTCACAGAAAGCCAACAGCAATGAGAGTCACTTGGATTCCTGTTAGCCCTGGTGTACATTGCTACCTCCCACAGTCACTAGTCCAGGGGCCACTCCTGACATACAGTTGGTGGCCTAGAGCTCAGTGCGTATCCCCAAACCCACCTGTGAAGCACGTCTGTGGCTCTATCGATGCTGACAGCCAAGCTTGCTGGGGGATGGAGCTCACGTGCATTGGACATGAGACATCAGATAGACACATGTGAGAGCAGAGTAAGATCCTGTCAGCTGAGGGGACTGTGACGTAGAAGCAGAGCAGCCAATTTGCCTGGTTTTATCTATCTGTCTGTCCATCTGTCAATCTTTGTATAGGTATTTTTATAGGTATTTGTAGTTACATTTTTATAATTTTATAAGACTAAAAATTAGATTTCTAAGGGCACTAGGCACTTTAAATACAATGATTTAAACAGTTCGCTTTGACCTGACCCAGAATTTTCTTATCTGCCCAGAGCACAGAGTGCTGCTCAGTATCAGACCCAGCAATCCACCCTCATCTTTCTGCAGAATACCCTGTCAGCTCTTAGAGGTGTGGGTCAAATACAGTCCTGTAGTCATTTAACTGACTTATATAAAAATTAAGATTTTAACAAGTATAGAAATCAATAGTTTTGCCCCATGCAACTATTGTTTCACCATCCTGCTTTGCTTGATTCCGACAGTACTCCTGTGTGTGATTTTCTGGCACTATGGCAGCGGGGCTCCAGAAAGCTTCAGTCATTAGCTCTCTGATAGCCTCTAGTTAGAACCACTGTCCTAAGCTGCTCAAGGCATCGTTGTCTGGACTAGCTCTAGGAACAGCAGCCTGCAAAATGTGTAATATGGAAGAAAGTATATCACAGAATCACAGGATGTCTTTGCTTGGAAGGCACCTTCAAGATCATCCAGCCCAACCTTTGACCCAACATTGCAAGCTGACGATTGAACCATGTCCCTGAGCACCAGGTCCACACGCCATTTAAATGCCTCCAGCGATGTTGACTCCACCATTGCCCTGGGCAGACCATTCCAATGTTTGATAACCCTTTCAGTGAAGAAATGTTTCCTAATACCCAGCCTAAACCTCCCCTGGCACAGCTTGCATCCATTCCCTCTGGTCCTGTCACACATCACCAGGGAGAAGAGGCTGACCCCTCCTTGCTTCAACCTCCTCTCAGGTAGTTGTAGAGAGCGAGAAGGTCTCCCCTCATCCTCCTCTTCTCCAGACTAAACAACCCCAGCTCCCTCAGTCGCTCCTCATAGGACTTGTGCTCTAGGCCCTTCACCAGCCTTGTTGCCCTTTTCTGGACATTCTCCAGCACTTCTGCATCCTTCTTATAGTGAGGTGCCCAGAACTGAATGGAGTATTCAAGTTGTGGCCTCACCAGTGCCAAGTACAGGGGGATGATCACCTCCCTATTCCTGCTAGCCACAGTGTTTCTAATACAAGCCAGGATGCCATTGGCCTTCTTGGCCACCTGCGTCACTGCTGACTCATATTTACTCGACTATTGACCAGTACCCCCAGGTCCTTTTTGACTTGCAGCTTTCCAACAACACATCCCCAAGTCTGTAGCTTGCCGTGGGGTTGTTATGACCCAAGTGCAGAACCCGGCACTTGGCCTTGTTGAACCCCATGCAGTTAACCTTGGCACACTGATCTTACCTGTCTAGGTCCTGCTGTAAAGCTTCTCTACCCCCTAGCAGATCGACACACCCACCTACCTCGTTGTCATCTGCAGATTGACTGGGGGTACACTCAGTCCCCTCATCCAGATCATTAATAAAGATATTGAAGAGAACAGGGATCTTTTAATTTATTACATATCTATTAATATCTATTAATTTATCATAGCTCTGATGTGGGAATGTTCCCTTCTTCCTTGACAATAGTGGTGTTTTGAACTAGTTGTGCCCTGACATCAGGGGCTCTGCTTCAAACCAGTGATTTTTCCATAACTAAGCACACATAGATTACTCGAGAAACCATTTGCTTACTTTACTTAAACCAAGTAATTACGTGTTGATCAGAAACAGCGCAGACCTTTGAAGTTTCCCTGTTCCAGAAAGCTGTGTTTCAGACCACTTCTGTGGACTTCGGTTAAGAAAAATGCTGCATTGCTGTTGGACTCTTCATTGGGTATAGGGCCTAAAGTAGCCATACAAACAGGAGGACAGTCTTCACCAGCCACTGTGTATGGTGTGAGAACCAGAGGAAGACTGCAGTCTAAAATACTGGAAATATTCCATCCTAAGGCTTAAACGAGGACCAGTATAAAACTACTGGCATTTTCATTGTAACTCTACAGAGCCATTTACTCCCCACACTGTCAGGGCTTTTTATAGGTGCATAGTGCCTGCTGACTGATTCTGAGAGCAGAAAGTTTTTCCAAACATGCTGATCCCAGTAAAGAGAGACTGCAGCTTTTAAAATACACTCTGAATACAGATTATACAGAATTTTAGGGATATGGATTCAAGTAGTTGTGTGCATATGTTTTCTTGTTCAGCAAAACATTTTTGTTATTACAGTGCTTTCTTCCTCCTGAGCACCTGAAGCTGACAGTTAACAGTTTTCTGGTCTAAACTATTTGCCATGTAGTTTGTTTTGTAGAAAACATACAAAAAACTGGAATCATGGAATGATCGTCTTTAGTGAATGTTCAGTAGAGATGGCCACAATCCATTGAAAGTGAATCAAAAATACACCACCCATTAAAAAAAAGTATTCCTTATTGACTATGTAGCAGCTGGAAAGCTATAGCAAGTTTTAATTATCTTCAGAAAACAAAAAAGCTCTTGCCAACACATGCTGGTTATCAGCAGCAGCTGCTGTATGCTGACATACTCTTTCAGCTCATATGAGGCTCAGCTGTCTTAAACAATCATTGTAAAATGTAAAATAGATTTATAGTGATGATCATTTCTTGTTAGATACTTAACTACTGATGTAATTCATACTGAATTTAGGTTCACGTCTTTGTTTAAGCTGTAATAAAATTACATAAAACCACGATTAATGTTTCATGTAAGAGGTGCAAATAGCATGCAACAGGAATTTAAACTACTGAACTGTTGTGATTTTTTAACAATTTGTTAAAAAGAATCAAATTCACTGTTCTCATGGTTTTAGCATTTGTATAAATTTAAAATTTGACTTTCTGCCTTTGAATAGCAATTACTACAACATCATGATAAAAAAATACAAATTAATTCTCTAATTTAACAAAAATCTTTATATTTGACATAACAGCCTTCTGTTAGCAGAAGTGGAGAACGTTATGGCAGTGGCTGTCAAATGAGAGGCTGCAATTTTGTTTATTGCATATAGTTTTTTAGTGACATAAATGTATGCTTCAGAATCAGAGACATCAAAAAAATATATGCAGCACTTATGCTTAAAATGTCCTGGAGAAAGACACCTATGTATGGTAGATTCTTTTTCAATGTATCTAGAACCAGCATCTTCTCCAAACTGGAAAGTTTGTGATTAACTTGATTTTCTGCTACCTTATATGCTTTATGATCTCTCTTAATTCTGCACTGACAAAATAACTACAGAAGTATGAGGCAGTATGTAAAATGTTTGTTCAGTCACTGGCAAGGCAGTTGTAGGCCATTTCTTGGTGACATGAGTGATTGACTGAGATTTGGCAGTTTTTATTCTGACGCTTAATCTGGAGGGAAGTGTTACATTCAGCAGACTGGACTCTTGACATTTTAAGGAGTTCTTCAATATGGATTAAAAATATGCAGGAGACTCCACATAGTTGTATTTTACTGAAAAGATTATTGACTTTTGGATATGAGTTTTCACCCAATCTGTTGGTATTTTTTTAGACAAATTTCTAAAAGAAAATAGCTCTGATTTCCATACAGATAATCTTTGCAGGAGCATTACAGTAGCATCACAAAGTGCAAGAAATACATACGGTTGTAGGTGTATTTCCCAAGGTGTTCCAAAGCCATGACTGATGGTTTGATAAGTCTACTTTACTGAAGCTTATTGAAACCTGCAAAAAATCAGTGCAGAAGAACCTCTCAGGCATCAAGACCAAAGACTTTACAGTTTCACAGAATAATTTAGGTTGGAAGAGACACTGGGGGTTCATCTAGTCCAACCCCTGCTCAGAACAGGGACAGGTTAGTCGAGGACTTGTCAGGTTTAGTTCTGATTGTCTCCAAGGAGGGATAGACCACAACTTCCACAGCTTCCCTGGGCAGTTTGTGCCTGCATTTGACCACCCTCATGATGAATGTTCTTTTCGCTTTTATCTAATTTGATTTACAGTGCTGCAACTTGTTTGCATTGCCTTTCATCCTACAGCAGTGTACCTCTAAGCAGAGGCTGTCTCCATGTTCCTGTTAAGTAGGTGAAGCCAGCAATAAGCTCTGCTAGCCTTAGCCTTTTCTTTTTAAGGTTGAACAAACACAGCTCTGACAGTTTTTCTTCCTGTGTTTAGTGCTCCAGCCCTTTGACCATGTTAATGACTCTCTGCAGGGCTTGCTCTGCTGTGCCTGTGACTTTCTTGTGCTGGGGAATCCCAAACTGAACAGAGCAGTCTCACAAGTTTGGATTAGAGAGGAACAGTCACTTACCTTGATCTGCTGGCTAAACCCTTCCTAACGCAGTAGCCCAGTACAAGGGTGGCCTCCTTGGGCCCTGAAGGGCACACAGCCTACTCATGTTCAAGTTGTTGTCCAAGAGGATCCTGGTGTTCTTTTCTGTAAGGACTGTCCCTGTCTAGTTAGCCCCAGCCTGTCTTGTTGCAGAGAGAGTTATTCCATCCCAGCTGCAGGACTTTACATTTACCTGTGTTGAACAGTATAAGATTCCTGCCAGCCAATTTCTCCACCCTGCCAAGGTCACTTTTAAGAGCAGCCCTCCAGTGTATCAGCCACTTCTCCAGAGTTTGGTATCATCCACAAACTTGCTGAGAGTGTACTTTATTACATCACCCTAGTTGTTAATAAAGATGTTAAACAGTATCAGTCCAGTATCCATCTCTGAAGGATGCCACTAGTAACCAACCACCAGATGGACTTTGTACTGCTGATCACAAGCTGTGAGACTAGTGGTCCAGCCTGTTGTCACCCATGTTACCTATCATTCACTTACCTGTTTTGGCTATAAGGATGTTATGGAACACCAAGTCAAAGACAAACTTGCTTGTTCTGTCTTCTTCCCTAACAGCCACCAGAATACTGCCCATTGGTTATGGTGCACTTAATACCATGTCAATGAATGACCTAAGTTCAAGATCTTACCCCCATTCCTATGGCATGAGCAAGGGTGGACCTTGTGCACTTGTAACTCTTCTCCTTTTGAGTTTTATATAAATTAATAACTACACATCAGCACACAGATAATTGAACCAGGACCTCAAACTTCACTGATCTGTGTCATGAACACTATGCTGCAAAGTCAATCTCTGTAGACTATCCAGTTCTGTAAGGTACTCTGTACTGTATCCATAATTCATTGAATTAAACTAACCTGCAGTTCCTCTGCAGTCTTTAAATAGGAAAATATTATGAAAGCAGAGAAAAATAAAGTGGCTCTGCAGGCTTGTTTAGTTGTGATTTGTCTTGGTAAGCTGTTGATGTGTATTCAGTCAAGCTCAATGAGCTGATGCCATTCAAATTAAATTGTTTTATAGCAGCCTGAGGAGGTGCAGATTAATTGAAGAGAATACGGGGCAAAGGAGAGATACAGAGTGAGATAACCGGGGAGCGGCAGGTCTATTCCACCCTTCCCAGTATTGTTACTTCCCATGTACAGCATGAGGTGGGGCCATGCCAGCAGAGCAACTGAATAAGCCACAACTACGACCAAATATAAGGCAAAGGAGGTGTAAGGAGGCACACAAGGTGGGTTGCTGCTGTCACTACTGCAGGAGACATGGGAGTCCACTAAAAATATCCAAGGCTGCTGAATCAGAAGTTGTTTTTCACCCTGACTTCTGAGTCTTAATCTTGCCAGCGGCAGCGGAGAGCTGTGTTTAAACTGCCCTTACCTATCCAGGATTACAGATATGACTCAGGTAAATGAAGGCAAGTACATGCAGGTCTACTGCAGGGATATACACATAAGAAAATGAATCTGCACAGTTTTTCATTCCTTTGAAAACAGAAAAGTTTGCAGTTAAAAATAGGCATCTAGCTATTGTTACCTAACGTTTTTTATATCCTTTGCCCTGTTTCCTATCAGTAGAGGAAAAATAAAAATCCCAGATAATAAATGCGTATACAAGCTACTTACTCTTTCCAGCAAACATTTAAAAGGTCATCCCAGATTTCTTTTGTATGATCTGGGTAAGTGGTCTGGAGGAATTAGCTTAGCCAAATAAATAGTTTTACTGGTTTCACTATTGATGGCTTTAATAATAAAGAAAGTCACTCTTTAAAAAAAAGGAGCTCTCAAGTACTGGCTTAAAGGATTTTTGACCCACAAAACCCTGAAGGGGTTTGGATTATAAGGAGTCCACTACGATTCTACATCTAGACAACCTGGAAAACCAGTCTCCTCTTAATTGGAATGTTTTGTACCACATCAAAAACTAGAAAGAGTTCCCACTGGCTAGCATAAAAAATTAAGCTTCTTATTATAAATGATGCTGTGTTTTTAAAGTAAAGTGTGACTTTAAAGATGTCTTTTTTAAACCTCCTTGACCCTCCTCCCCAGACCATTTGAAACCCTTGAGGTAAGCAGAAGTGGCAGGTGTTCAGCACCCTTTGAAAACGCTGTTGGCAGCTCTGTAATGTGGGATCTGGAGCTGTTACTGCAGTTTGAAGATCAGAAGGTGGACACAGCGAAGCTCAGAGATTTTGATGAAGGGTAAATGGTAACAGAGCAGTGAAGGCAGACTTACAATTCCAAGATTCCCCAGTGTTGTGCTGAAGTACACTAGATCACACCGCCTTTCTGGAATAGAGAACATGCAACAAGCATATGAGCACTAAAATAATACTATTTATTTCATGGGACATTTCACCTCCAGCTCCTTCCAAAGGAACTGGCAAAGATACTGGTATGGCAGTTGCAAGGAGAGAGATGTGGCAGCTGTTGGGTGTGTAACATCTCTGGACGCCAGTAAGACAGAACCATTCAGGGCAGGTAGCTGGCCTGGAGCGCCCTGGGGGCAATCCCTGACCTTTTTTAAAAGCTACAGCACTTAACACCTCTATCTTTTAACAGAACTGAAATGATAGCCAAAGTTATCTCCTGAAGAGACCCGAACGAAGCTTCTTGTACTGACAGCAATATTAGGAATAAGTTTCAGTCTGGATGAGCGGGGCAAGGGCCGGGGCTTGTTCCTGCAGTGTTGACTGTGACCTGGGTGCTGGTCTGAAGAAGTGAGCAGCTCACTGCTCAGCCCTCTGCACTGCTTGGGAGTGTCACTGGACACATAATCCTGCTGAAATGCTCATACTTGCCAAAAGGGATTCTTTTTGTCACTGTCTACTTCCCTCCCTTGGATTGAGTCTGGTAAAACTGCAACTGCAGGATAACCTGGATGAGGTTGTTTGCCCCCCCCAAGACTAAAAGATTGTGCTTGTATGGTCTTATTGCAAGGGAGATGGTAAGAATATGTAGCAAGGGATGGGTCTGCTCCTTTTAATGTCAATCAACAGCATTACTGAATTAAAAGCAAAGTAAGAGCATAGCTACACAAGCAGTGTAGACAGAGGCAAAAAAGCAGCCCGGTGTGTTGGATTTGTTTGCACATTTCTAATGTGTCATTTCATAAATCAGTGGAATTTTATTCAATAGACCTTGCAAAGTACAGTAGCTAGAAATCTCATTAAAACATAACAAGGTCATGCACAGAACAAATTTTTTATTTTTTGTTCCACTTTTGTGTATCAGAATCCAGAATAAAATCCTGGTTTTATTTGCCTGGATTGCAACGCCTTTTTTATCTGTGGTACACTGATGTTTGCAGCTCTCTTGATTGCTAGCAGTGTTATTAAACAGAGCCTCTCATTCTTAACAAAACTTCCCTATACACTGGCAGGGCTAAAGGATTTAAAGGTCTCATTCTGAAATGCAGATCATATCTTTTTATTACAAATTTCTTCATGGATATTGGAAATGTAAAGTTGACATTTCAAGAGAAGAATGCAGCTCAAGCAAAGTACACAGTGCTTAGGCAGAGGAAAGACAGATTCTCCTGGCATTATTCATAAAGAAAAATATTGGGAGCTCATGTGAATCAGCAGGTAGGAGGTTGCAGTGTGCCAGTCATATCATAGTGCTCTTGAGCATGCTTGGGGAATGCAGAGATTCAAAATGGGTCTAAGCTCTTGATTTAATTACTTATCTTTCTCCTAGTCCAATTTTTCTCTGTTTGCTTTACTTTCTTGCCTTATCACTCTCTGCCACAAGAAATAACAACACAGATTTTGGCCTTATATTTTGCATCTGCCTACAGAGATAACTTTCTTTAACTGCCATTTTCATTTTGGTATTTTACCCTTCCTTATCACACTACACACATGCTACCTCTTCCAAATCTCCTTTGCAAAGTATGCTAACAATGTGCTTTTACATATTTCACAAAATGCTAGTGTGCATAAGATCACCGATCAATAAAAAGAAGCTGTCTAAACAAAATTCTCATATTTATTTTTAGTTTATGTACATTTTATTTCGGTGTTTATGCATATTTTAGTTTGGTTGCACAGTTTACTTATATAGTTGCTTCTCTCACCCTTTTTTCTTCTCCCGTCTCCCTATTCTGTAACACAAAATTCAATGGAAATATGCCCATAAGCTGATCATTGTAAAAAATCACAGATTTGGAATGTTTTCATTATATATCCACTCTAGCTTAAAAATACACAGTTTTGTATTTAGGATCCCACCTTGCTGCATATTTACAAATCAGAGAGATGATCACTCATATGCAGACACACTCGTGAGCAAAAATAACACATTCCCAAGTTGGTGTCGTTTAGGGAGGCTGTAGTACAAATTCCCTGGCTGCTGAGAAAGCCGGACAGGACACAAGGCAGCACTCATAGATCTTCCCTTGACAGGGGCCAACTCAAAATGAGCCTCTGGAAGTCCCTTTGGGTGGCTGTGTGATGTTGTGAGCAACAGCTTGGCCCAACAGGTAGCAGGACAGGCAGTGGGAAAATGTCAGCATTTCCTAGGGTTAGAGTGATTTACTTCATTTAAGGTCTTCTTAGTTCTTTTCACTTTAGACAAGCGTACTTTCTTGTCCATAGCTTGTTCATGTGCCCTTGCCCTGAAGCAGTACAAGAAACGATCATACCCGCAGGAGTATGGCTGCTTGTGAACTGCATGCTATCATGTCTGACTTTCGAGCGCGTCCTCCTATAATGTTAGGTATTCAGGTACTATAATAATAAATGTGGAATTAAAGGTCACAGAAGGTGGGCTGAATTAAGGATTCTAGTCTACCCTGTACCTGTTCTAAGACACTTGCAATAAGCCATGATTCAGCTATACAAACACAGCATATATGCCCAGTATGCCCTGAATACCTCTTCCACATGTCATAGAGAAGATGAAACACATCAGTAGAAGAAACTCTCTCCTGTTGACTTTGCACATGAAAATTCTGGAAGTGCTCCAGCAACAAGATATCTGTCAGTCATCTCATTATTCCTCTCTCCTGCAAGGTTTATTGCCAGTTACACGTGTGAATATCCCAGATCAGACCCATGCAGGATACCCATGCAGGAGATCCTGCTCTGCCCTGTGGACACTCAAGGACAGCACTCCAGGGGGCTCTTAGCCTCTTATCCCAGGGGACTCTTAGCGCCTTGTCAGCTTGACCCCTCGATACATTGCATGGCAGTTTATTGCGGGGCACTATGGGTGTCCCCATTGAGCTTTTGTGTAACATGGTAGTCAGAAGGCCTTCGGCTCTGCACACTCCTCCTTTCTCACGGTTGGCAGCTACGGTGAGGTGTCGAGCAAACAATCCACAAAGATGGATTGTTCTGCAGTGGGTTGTGCCACCCTTGCACCATGGTGTAGATACAGCGTAGGAGATATTTGTGGGGTATTACAAAATGGCTTGTGACCTTAGAGAGGAATGGTGAGATCATGAGCACCGAATACTGATGGGACCGCTGGGGCAGCAGCTGTTGCCTATTGCAATCCCCGTGGCACAGCTGCATGCAGACAGGAATGTCTGGCAGGGAGGGAGTACACCAGTGAGAGGATTACACAGTCATGGAGATTAAGACAACCAGGAATGCATCGAGTAGTTTTGCATAAGGTTCTTGAGGTTAGCTAAAGGCAGTCGTGCAGATTTTGACCATCACCTCCGCACGGAAGTTAGGTGCTGTCACTAAACTGTGACAGGTTTAAATAGTGGCTTTAATGAGTGGCTACCTTGATGTTAGGAGTCAATAAGCAGTGTCTGTCCTTGGGGGGATTTCAGAGAGGACCCAGCGATGATGCACGTGGCTAGTATGTAAGATAGTACTTGCCTCAAGAAGAGTTAATTTGCTGAGTGATGCTGGTGGTGGCATTGTTTACCTCAAGGAACACATCAATAGAGAGGATTGCAGATGTAAGGTGGCCCCAGAAGCAGGTAGGCAATGTGCATGATGCTGACATGACCAGGAGGTCTGGCATTTACCCACTTTAGAAGAAGGAATCTCCTTTTGCTCTGAAGAGAGTAATTACCTTTTCAGAGTCAGTGCTTGCTGTTGGTTATGAAACTGCATCCTACAGCAGCCAGAGAAAGAACATCGCACCAGCGGCTTGGTTACTAGAGTGCACATTTAGCTGACTGAAGGTGGTGGCCCATTGGGTGCCAGTGTGCTCAGTGCCTTCAAATGCACTCAGAAGGTGCAATTCCCATCACTGTAGCTGCTCAGTACCACTATAGCGGGGAGTGCAGCGCTGTGGGATGTTGCAGTTGTTTTATTTTGACACTGCTTATGCGTCCCTCTATGAGATTGAAATATGACTAAAAGGTCTAGTTAGAAGTTTGTGCCTCTTCTTTCTTAAGTAAGCTCTCAGAGGCTGGTTGTTGTTCTGGGTCATAACATTTGATTAAAAGGTAAGTAAGCATTAAAATACCAACATTTCAACTGTTCTTGTAGCAATTAAGTGGTGTGGAATAGGCAAGAAAATTGGGAAGTGCAGTGCCCTTTGTAAGCTGAGCATCAAGCGATGAGTGATAATGGAAGTAGAGTCTCCAGCAGGGACACTGCCATCAAATACACCATCTGTACATCTGGGAACTCCACTGAAAAGCCTGGCCCAATTTGTCTGATCAAAGCTTCTTGTCAAATTCAAGTGCAGACTTTCTCCACCTAGGCTTTTTGTAGGACTATGTCTGTGTTGCGGGGGGAGTGTTCAAGGGTCTGTTCAACGAGTGCTGAGCGCTATTTGTTTAATGCCAAACCTCCTGAGTGGGGTTAGAGGTTCTTGCCAATGTCAAATATCTTAATCTGAGCCTTAAATGCTGTGATAATACTTTTCTCAGACGCAATGTCAAAGTTAGGCAGTGTGTAAGTCTGGCAAGGCTTGTGGCTTAGGGTATCTTATTAGTGAATGTCATTGCATTGCATATTAACTGCCTCAGCAGTGTCCTTATTAAAGATTTATGACAAAAAAAAAAAATTAAAAACTTGCTATTTCTACAGTAAACATGATGATGTTTACTTAGCAATAGATAACAAGACCATGAATTCCAGACCCAGAAAAGGCTTCTTTGTGGTGAGTTTGCACGGCAGGGCTGAGCTTTGTGTGGATTTTCTTTGGCTTAATAAGGATCGAATTTGTGCTGAAGCCTTTTCTTTAGTGAGCCACTAAGAGGCTCTCTTTCCATTACCCTGCTGCTTATTTTCACAAAACTTCTAATAGTTTAATACCTTTGAGCCATCTGTCTCTCTTTCAAATCAGCCAATTCTTTCAAGAGTTATTGGGGGAGATAATGAGGAGACGGGCCAACATACAAAGCATGATGGGGTGAGAGGCATTTTTTTAGGACATCAGACTAAATATGCATTGCACAAAGAAATTGTTAGAAGAAGCTGTTGTGGACTAGATCTCTTTCATATAATTTTCTGCAACTTTTAAATTAAAAAATGGCTTATAACAAGAGGTAAAAGAGAATTTCAGTTTATAAATGGGAACATTCCCCTGGTTTTCAAATGCAGTAATGAGAGAAAGCCCAAAACAAGGCCTGAAACACAGCAATGGTATTTGTTCAAGAAGAACCTGCTCAGTGAAGGGAGCCATCCAGCTGTGACAGTGGGATCTGCTTAGAAACCTGCATTTACTGGACATGGACATCTGACTTGCCAGTTCACAGACCTCTTTTGCAGTGACATTATTTACACTGCATGGTGTCATATCTGTCCAGGAGCTCTGACATTACTTGTGGAGTTCAAATCTGCTCACATTGAGTAAGTCTCTTAAATCAGCCAGTGTCATCTCAGGGTACCGTGCTATTTGCATCGCAGCCTCAACCACAGCCCCATTGCTGCAGGCTTTCAACAGACATTTCACAAAATAAATTTACTGCCTCAAAAAGCTTACAGTGGTGGCTCTAATCCTTATCTTTATGTATTGTGTGTAGTTCCACCCAAACAAAGGAGGTTATGTTGAAGCAACTGGGTGAGTCAACATAGGATGGAAGCTGAATGTAGGCTTAGGGACAACAGTTGGTTACAACAGACGGGAGGAGCACACTCTAAGAAAGATACGACTATTGGCAGTTGAAAACATAGCAAGACTAGTGGCATAGGGTATATACATATGGCGTATGATTTGTACATATACAGTGTTTCTTCCCCACACCATAACTGAAAAAACTGAAACATTGTCTGGTGGGAAATTCGGGTTTCTCACATTAAAAAGCGGTATATAATTGCCTGTGGTGGGAAAATGAGACTATCATATAACATTTGTCTCTACTTTGTCCTGTAATAAGGACAAAAATATTCTTAGGTCATAAATACCAATGGACCTTAGTCATTGTACAGTTGCTTCATTATGTTATTGTGGTGTAGTGGGATAGTCTTCAACCATATGGAAAGCTCAGACCCAGGGCTGACGGAGGGTGCCTAGTCCTGGACTGATAATCCCCTGCACACAGGTCACTGAGCAGCACCATCTGTACTCTTGGGCATCTAAAAACCAGCCTGTTACTGCAAAAAATCAGAAGTTATGTCCTGTATGCTTTTCATGTGGGATGTTGCTACCATAGCAAATACCCTGTATGTGGAGCATCTCATGGCCTTGCTCAGAGGCTGAATCAAGCTAGGGATTCTTTCCCACCAGAGTCCCATGTCAGGACCTGAGGTGACCGTGCGTTAGGTAGCACCACAATGTACACTAAAGTGTACCCTTTGGGCTGCTTACCCATTTGTTACCTCTACACTTCTGATTTATTAAGTAATGATGCAGTGTAGTGGAACAGATACACTGTTACAGGCTTTCAGCATTAAGTCCAATTTTTAACAGTTTAATGCCTGGAAATAATAACTTAAGATCTGTCTCACCACCAAGGCTGGATCAGGCCCTGAGGTACTGACCATATTTACCCAAGCACAGTGTCTCAAGCACACATAACCCACCACGTCAGGTACATAAACACCTCTTCTCTACCCCTGCAGTGAGCAGGTTCTTTCATTTGGTGGCAACAGCTTATTAGGATTGCAAAAGCTATACATGCCAGTCATCCCGCTGTGGGGTAAGTTCTAATGACCTGCCTCTCTGTTGTGCCTCATTTGTGGAAGAAGCCGTCACACAGCTCATCAGAGTGAGTTTAGTCCCATTTGTACTCATCTGTCAAGTGTCTGAGCTCTTGTTTAAGCATCTTGTTTATCACGGTGAGGAGGTGCTAAAGGTTATTGTTGTCCTGTCTTTTTTAATTATAGCAGCACCGTATTTTAATAAATGGTGACAAAAGTAAACAAGTATCAGAATAGAAAATGAAGGGTTATATTATAGCAGAGCTATTACTCAGCATCCCACAAATCAGTTGCTCGGTAGCTATAACATGTTATTGCTGAGGACCTGCGTTAGCACCATCCTTGTTTCCAAGGCTTTGATATATATATCCAGTCTTTGTTACATTATTAATATTCATAGGTTGAGAGAAATATAACCGTGAATATCTATCTAGAAATAGACCGTTCTGAAAAGAAACACAAGCATTGATTTCTATTTTACAGTGTTCAGCGATCATTAGTTTCCCCACACCAGTTGCCATAATTATGTTAAAGCTCTCTCTCCTGCAGTCATGTGCTATTAACAACTGATCGCGCACGGCACAGTTAGGGGTTTGATGTTCTGTGAACAAAACCAGATTTCTCACCCCAGCTCTCACCTTTTAGGGAAAGTAAAGACTTTCCTTCTAACTCTTAACTGTCTTCATATATATGTATATTTATATATCTCAGGGTGGGATCTGAATTAGTGAAAACTTGGGTAATTAATGTTGTCTGACACAGTGCCTAAGCACCCTTGAAGGGGTTGGCAACCTCAGGATCCATACACTGCTCAGGCCATCCTCACAATGGGGCAGATGCAAGTACGTGGGGTCTCCTGAGAAGAGCCAGAGGTGGTCACAGCTCCAGTGAAGAGACTGGGAATGGAACCGAGTGTCTCAGACTCTACATTAGTTACTTGCTCTGGGTGTTCTGTGTCACTGGAGTTTCCCATGCTGACCTCAATGAGAAAACAAGGCAGCTCAATGCCATTCTGCTTTAATTGTATTTCTTTCATTTCTTCATGTCTCTAAAACTAGATTTTCTTCTAACTTGGCATATTCCTTAGAGCTCAGTGAGATCTGTGGAATATTTTTCTAATACTGTGCAATTAGGGAGCTTTTTGGATCCGGCTCCCAGGGAAAATTGTCTCATATGTGTGTCTTATTTGAGAACAGGTAAACTGTTTGAATATACATTTACATGCATGAAGATCACCTCTGGGCAGAGATTAAGCCCAGAAAGCATCAGCCCCAGAGGCACTAGTTTGACACAACTTCTAGGAAATGTAAATGAGAATTAAGAACTGTATTTGTTGTTGAGCAATTATCTTCAAAGCAACTAATACTAGCTAATCTTCTGCACAAAGTCGCGAAGTTCTCTCGCATGGGAGAGACAGTCAGCAAAATCCATCTGCAGTTGTACGATATGCTCATTCTTCAGCAATGGAAAAAAGGTCTGAGAATAGGCAGCACAAGAATGTGGAACGCTGGCTGGAGACGCAGGCTTTGTAGAATTCTTGCAGCCAAAACCACTGAGTGAAGCAATGCCTTGTAGGAAGGGCTGCACAGAGAAGCTGGGAGTGGTTCTTTTCCTTTGGAGGCTGAGGCTGTTGTTCTCTGATGCCTTTGCCCCTCCCAGGGTGATTTAATTCAGGTTTGAGCAAGTAGCGTCACTGCCCAAACTCATGTTTAGACTCAGATCCAAATCTTTCTCAACCACTCTGCTGAACTGTTAGTGTGTAAAATGCAGTGTTATTAGAAAGGGAGTGTCCTCTGCTCTCAAGAAGAGAAGCTTCCTTCATATTTTACTCTCACTCGTGATTTATTACATCCAAACAAATTCTTGTTCTTCTTAAGCTTCAGCTTTGGAAAATTGCAATTTACATTTTCAAAGCCCATTTAGTTCTTGAGGTGCACAGTTTAATAGAACAGTAGCACTGGGGACATATCTCTGTAAGAAGTACTACTAATTTGAAAAATTTGGAATAATTCTTGTTGAAGTTTTATTTGGATTTTATGATAAAAATGTTCTAAATGTATATAAAAAGGCAAAAATCAAATACATATTGGTTGTATGTCATTTAAATACAATAGTATAAGTTAAACATGTGCTTGTTTTTTTTAAAGATAAGAGTCCTGCTTCTTGCAAATCAGCTAATAGAAATCATGTGATTAAGGAGAAAATGCCATTTAAAATAGCTTTGTTGTTACAGTAAGAAGGAGAAAACTAAATTTTCTCTTGGCTTCACTTTACTGGGTTCATCAGCAATTGGGAAGTTGAAAACGTGCTGGTACCCAGCTCTATACCCATCCTGGGAATACAGTTCAGCACTCAGAGTATGACAGACTCCTGTTTATCACCAGAGAAAGAAAATTGTTTCCATAAACTGTTCTTTACTGGAAGCAAAATCATACTTTTTTGCTAGATTTCAGTGTCTATGGTTCTGATCTCAGTGCTGCCCCCCTTTCCTAGGCAGGAGGCGTGCAATGATTTGTGTGTTTCAATTAAGTTGCTATAAAAAATGTGTAGCTCGAGGGCACTGGTTTATTACTGGTATCCAACTCTGTTTTCATTTACTAAATGACATTCTGAAAGCCTCTATTCTGAACATAATCACCTTAGGGTATCCACTGAGCACAGCCCTGGATGATTCAATTATTGCTGAGTGCTCTCGTCTCCCCAGAACATAGGGCTTCACGCATTAGCAGCATGTTTAGTGTTTCACAGTTGTTCTCTTTGCACTCATAAGGGTTTTCCCAGGAACACACTGGAAGAATCCAACTTGGTGCTGCTTCTTCAAAACATGTTATCTTTATGTCTCTTCTCACAGTAGCTGACTTCTCCAGATGGGTGTGTTAAAAGTGATGGACAGATTTTTTTACTCTGTTCCTTTGCAACTCCACTTTCCCCTTACTGTTTATGAAATCTTTGCATACTTTTGATAAAGCTAAATTACAGAAGTTTACAGGACATATTTTTATACAGGGATTGTCAGACAAAAATAGTGTTTCCCCAAAGTTTTATTGGGAGCTGGTGTCAGAGTATCAAAATCACCATCAGCACATTGCTCTGTTTCCAAACCTGTCTTATATTCCACAGGACATAAAACAGTCCAGACCAAGAGGTAAACCATGAATTTCAGAGCTGCAGCAGCTTGCTCTTTGTAGGTCAGAGCTGTCAATAAATTTCCAGTGCTACAATGATAATTTTGTATTTGAGAACAAAAAGCTGAAAAGAAGGAACATGCCAAAGCTCCACATCCTTTCTCAAGGGCCATCAGGCATGACTGCATTAGCAAGTGCTGAACTTCAGTGTTTTTGATTTTGTACAGTTTTCCAAATTTCAGTTGAACTGGTGTCCCACATTTAATAGGCACTTTTGAGTAACAAGATAGCAGCCACTAGCTGAACTGCCATCTGTTTGAGGATTTCCTTAGCCATTAATGAAAATCAGAAATGTGCAGGTTAGCTGAAGTCCCTTTACCAGCAGATATCCCAGGTAATCTTGTGCACCTCCCTCTCCTGACCTCTCAGCTGCTGCTGTTCCATTTCCAGTACTATTCCACCATATCCCTGGATATGTGCTTCTCCTAATCAACACAAGTTTGAAATTTTTTTCCCCTCTGCTTTGCCACATCTTAGTCTCAGCTGGCCCAAACTTCTTGACAAACCAAGGTGTACTTCATTAGTTCAGCTGGTGGGCTGTGGGGGGAGCCAGAGCTTTCAGGGTGCCTTGTGCTGGTACAGGGTCAAGTTTCCAGATGGAAATTAGTTCCTTAGACAGGAGCCTGGAAATCATGGCAAAGAATTTGATACATGGAGCACAGAGCACTACTGTTTATACATGGGTCTTCTGAGTCTATAGATTTAAGACAGATGACCTCAAAACACCTCAAAACTATCTACCCTGGAGTTCCTGATGGGTGCTGCCTGTTCTTGGTGTTGCTGTTGTTGATGACTTGGCTCTTGATTTCATATTAAAGAATGTGCCGCTGCATCCTTGCCCTTCAGGTGATCTGGGAAACCAAGAGACACTGGCAAAGGCTGGAGCCAAACACTTTCTTCCTGATATTTCTGAAAGATGAGTATGTTTGAATTTAATTTTGAGAGAAAATTTAGAAAGATCACTTCTTATCCTTCTGAAAATTAAACTGATATTCTGCATCTCCTGCATGTGGCAAATACCATCGACACATCCCTTCCCGGTTGCTCAACAACCCCAGAGGAAATGGAAATACGTGAGTCTCACAAGGGAAAAAAGCTTGCAGAATATGAAGCAGAGATGGCCTTACTGAAGACCAGAAAATCTGTTGGGTTTTTTTTTTTTCATCTAACCTGAAAATAAATTTTTACTTCTAAAAGAACATGAATGGCATACTAATTCTCCAAGGACTGACGTTTGCATCCATTCAAGCTTGGCAACCAAGAAAAATGTATTAGGGCTTAACTTCTATTACTTCTGTAGTGCATGTGGTGGTGTAAAAAAAAAAAGGGGGATAAAAGAGGAAGTCAAAGCATAAAATATAAATCAAGGCTTTATGAAGGCGTTGTTAAAATCTTGCCATCTGTGAAGAGACAAGGTTTAATATTTCTTCTATTTGCAATTCCATGAAATTGCACCAATGCAAATCTGATTAAATCAAAGGGGTAGTCAGTTCCAATTATTTTTATTAATGACCACAGATATAACCACTGTAAACATAGAGTTTCTGATACTTAACAGGAAGGTTTGACCTCATAAAGCTTAAACCCATTAGTTCATTTGGCCTGACCTCCTGTCTATCTCATGGCTTTTGTTGAGAACGGAATTTGGTTGTTCAGCTTCAGCATCCTTTCCCAAAACTCATCCTGTCTTGCCTTGGAGACAAAATTAAAAAAAAAAACAAAACAAAAAACAAAACAAAAAAACAACAACAACAAAAAAAAAAAAAAAAAAAAAAAAAGCAGAATCTACTACATTCCTTGGTAGTTAGATCGAGAGGTTACTTCTCTTGTATGAAAACCATAAGCTTAACTTTTAATTTGAATTAATCTGTCCTCACATTCCAGACATTTTTGTCATGCTCTTTTCCTGGAATGAAGAGATCTTCACTGTCAGGTACCACTGCACTCTGATAAAACTATTTCTCAAACATCTTTTTGAGACAGGTGAAACTATTGCTGCTTACTATGCTTACTGTACTTTATCCAATAGTTAAGTAATTCCTGTGGCTGTTTTTTGAAACCTCTCAATTTTTTCAAAAAGGATGTCAAGCCTGTCCCCAACATCCATCCCTAATTATTATTTCGCTGACATATTCCTAAGGATCAAATTACTCAGTTATTTTTTCCATGGCATTACACAGCTATTTATCCACTCAGTCCTTTTTGGAATCACTGACACCATGATCACAGCATCTTTTCCAAGGATGCAGTCACTCGCCTGAAGAAGAAATTAGGGCAGGGGCTCTTTGGCTGTATCTGCAGTGATGGAAGGCAGGTGAGAAGGTACGGGAAAGGTCCAGATTATGGGGAAAAAAAAAATCATTTTGTTTCTAAGGAAAGCTTGAAAATCCCTTTGCTGCAGTCAGGGTGCAGGATGCTTCATTTTGATCTTGACAGTTGAGCAGTGTTGAAATGGAGGAGCAGGAAACACAAAGGCATTCCAGTAAGAAGTGAGTAGCATGTGCCTCCCATTTGCCCGGACATATATGTCAGCTTTATTGCTCACAGTATGGATAGGCAATGATATTGCCCTGATATTAGTTCTGTCATATTTTTAGTATGTTTCTAGTAACTTCCCTGAAAACTGCTACATCTTATAATGAAAACCATTTTTCACATATGTTCCAGAGTCAGTCTCTTGAAAATCCATTGAAAGAGCAAATCATTGGCCTCTGAAAAGAGAGGTAGGAAAATCTTAAAAACACTATATTCAGTGATTTGGAATAAAGGAAGCTTAAGACAGTCAACATCTGTTGTTTTCAATCCCATGGGATTTTCTGCTTTTTTTCCAAATCTCAGCCCCTAATGAAAAGCAATGTCAGATTTAGAAAAGACAAAAAAAATATGGTTTGTACAAAATTAGAACTGTGTCTGGAAATCTAAAATCCTTGAGTATGTAAGCCAGCATATGCTCCAGATCTTTGATAATGGAATGAGGTTGAGTATTCTGGGATCACAACAGTTTTCAAATGCTATCATGTATTTAAACAACCTACATTGGGATGAATATTGGCTGAAGGAAAAGGATTTAACTTTAATTTTTAATGGCCAAAATCAGCTGCAGAATTGGACTCAAAGGTTTTTAGAAAGTTAGGAGGTCTCTGCACAATGCTAAGTGGAATTGTCATGACATATACGGTAGCACAGTCTACTAAAATGGTTGTAGGATCACATGAATTTTAGGGAAATGCAAAATATTTACAAGAATAACAAGAGTTATTAAGGTATTCCTGGAAATATTCTTTTGTAGGCAACAGGTTTTTTAATACTAAAGTTGAAAAAAGTAGATGCATATGTAAATCTCATTCTGTCAAAATAACCTCTTGAATAAACTTTGAATAAACTTGAATAAACTTTGTTTTCTTAAGAGTTTGGAAAACTTCAAAGCAGTTCTAAGGTATTGAGTCAACATAACCCATGTCTTAAAAATAGTGTAGCCAGTACTGCAGGACTCTTCAGGTATCCTGTGATTTCCAGCTTGAGTGACAGAAAAGGAAGTGTAAAGGAAAGGATTCTGAACATGACTCACAGAATGTTCAGAGTTGGAAAGGCCCTCAAAATATCATCATACATGACTGCAAAACTTAACACTTCCCCTTGATGCAGGTATAAGAGTAGCCTTTTGGCAGTGTGAGCTTACCACATGCATCAACGTATTTTTGTACATTATGCCATGAAGGCACAATGTGAAATTGCTGAGTTCTACAGTGATCTGGAAACAAACTGGCCTGCTATGCAGATTTCTGGCTTAAGAGGGGAATAAAATTGATTGTGTGATGTAAACCTGAGCTTTTCTGCCATAAGTATATCCGTGAAAATCTAAATTCTATCCTGCGTGCAAGTGAAAGTTCATGCGCCCTCAGCTATGTGAGGGAGAACCAGGCAAATCTTTAGGTGCTTTGTTAGCAGTTGATCTGGACTGAAGGGATCTGTCTTAACATCGTTTCTTGGTCAGCAAGTTGCACTTTTCAAGAGTGACACCAAACCAACATCCCTTCCCCTGTTGAGACTAAAATTGCCATTGTTTTTTCCATCAGATATGTCTTGTCTATGTCATTCATGCTGTTGCAACTTTTCTGCTGGCCTTGAGAACCCTACTGCAGTCCACTGTGTAGTTACCTTCATACTTCAGGGCACCAGGAAATCTGGCATGTGCCGACTCTCCCTGCCAGCTGCCTTTGTGAAGTTCAGTCACTTGTTTACCCATTCACAAAGACCTGTAAACTGCAGGTCAAATTAACCTTAATGATTCTTCACAGTTTGCAGTCTATAGGTACTTGGCTGGGTTGTTGAAACTTTATGTTCTAAAGATTTTGGAGGATGACTGCATGGCCCTCTTGGGGCTGGTCAACCCTTGGGAGTTCACTCCCTGGACATATGCAGAAAAAGCTGTGCAACACAGCTCTTTGCTTAAAGATTTCCTTCTTCCCCCCCCCCCCCAGTAATTATAGAATCATAAAATCATCTAGGTTGGAAAAGACCTTTAATATCATCATGTCCAACCATTAACCCTACTCTAGCAAGTCCACCACTAAGCCATATCCCCAAGCACCACATCTATAAGGCTTTTAAACACATCCAGGGATGGTGACTCAGCCACCTCCCTGGGCAGCCTGGTCCAATGCCTGACAACCCTTTCAGTGAAAAAGCTTTTCCTAATGTCCCATCTAATCCTCCCCTGGTACAGCCTGGGGCCATTCCCTTTTGTTCTGTCACTAGTTACTTGTGAGAAGCGCCCCGGACCTACCTCTCTGCAACCTCCTTTCAGGTAGCTGTACAGAGCCTAAGTTCTCCCCTTTTCTTCAGAATAAATAGCCCCAGCTCCCTCAGCCACTCTTCATAAGACTTGTTCTCCAGGCCCTTCACCAGCTTAGTTGCTCCTCTCTGGACCTTCTCCAGCACCTATAGTTCTGTTTGCTTAGGCAACAGAAGAGTTGGCAGGCTGAAACGTGGGCTGAAAGGCACGTGGTGCTAAGGAAGCCCTTCCCATTGCACATACCCTCTGTTACATGCCTATAGCAATAGTAATTCTAATCTGTCCGTGAGCTGCACTGCAGAGTACTTTCAAGATACACATCTTTATTAAGGTCTTTCACAGAATCTTTACAGGCAGCGTGTGTATGGAAAGAATTCAAAAGCTCTGGAGTGCATCACAGATACACTTTTTAAAGCACTGTGCGCATGGCTGTTTTTTGTTAACGGACTATAAAGTAATGAAAAACTTACTCATTTAACTTCAGCTCTCTCTGTTTCCATTATTGTTAATGCTGTTACCACATCTCTGACACAGCTGAGTTGCAGTAGTACAAGGGAGGACTAGCTTCATTCCTGGCATTAATTATGCTGATAGGGTAATTTTATTAAGGTCCTTATTATTTTAGCTTAGTTTTGACTGCTCTGAGAACTGTGTATGCAAGTAGAAAGGAGGTGCATTTACTCTGGGGTAAATGCACTGACTCAGTTTAATATTGACAGCTTTGTCTGGATTTAAGCCACTGTATATAGGATCCAAATCTGAGCTGACCTCTGACTGTGAGCCTGTCGGATCTCTTGTTGTGAATTTGGTACTGTTTCAATGTTTGCAGTAGTCCTGTAAGTCTAGATGGTTTAAGGTTCATGCACTGTGCAAGCTGACCATCTGCTCTCAGTAACTGCAGATGCACTTCCAGTATTAATAAACTGTTCCTGTGTTCTTCCATGTCTCTAAAATGCTTCAAGCAACTGTTCCTTCCCCACATAGAAAAATCACAGCAGCTGTGGAATTCACAAGGACTTCAGTGCTTGTCTCTTGCTACACTTCTGGCAGCAAATCACAAAGTGCAAATAACTTTTCTGCCTAATAACTGCAAACCCATTAAGTGTAACGTCTGTGATACCAGAAAAAAAGAAAAAAAGCATACTTGCTTTAAGAACCCTGATAGGGTTAGAGTGTGTGAACACCTGGGGTTACTCTCAGGGCCGCCTACTGACTGGAACATGTTAGAGATAAGGACCCAGCTTCTCCTTGAACATTGGCCAGAGGAGCTGAGTGATGCTTAGTGAAGCTGGGGCTGGAAGTGTGATGTGTGAAAGTGCCTCCCCATCTCCAGGCAACCCCTTTCCTCCATGCTTCCTTCCTAACATGGAAGTATACTCATGCCCCTTCCCACATTTTCCTTTTGCTAGCAAATCGGCAGTCTTGGCAAGGAAAAAAAAAAAGATCATCAACACAGTAACATCTATCTTCTATTTATTTAGCCTTCTTTGTTAAAGGACCAGTCCCAGAAGGAGGTCAAGAGACTGCTTTGCATGGTATGCTTCCCTGCACACTGGTTGAGGCCTCCTGCTCTGGAGCAGCAGCAGCAGCATGTGCTCTGACACCAGCATCCCCACACCCTGCCTGGGGCTGAGCCACAAGCCACAGCCAGCCAGAGGGTCCCATCAGCCTGTGCAGGGAAGGCAAGCAGCCTCAGCCCACCAAGGTAAGGGGGCATCCACCCAAACGCTCTCTCCTGTGCCTAGGTACTTAGCAGCAGCTGCCACTAAGTAGCCTTGTGAAATGCAAAAGCCAAAATCCTCTTCCGTACTGAACTGTCAGAGTTGTCTATTTGGGCACAGACTACCTGATCCTAATTTCTTGTAAAACAGCTGTGAAAGGACATAGTGACACTCACATTTTGCATAACACCTTAACGATTTGAGGTTACCTGCCCACCAGCCAGAAGGGATTTATACCCACAGTCCCCAAATCTTAATAGAATATATGACCGCAAGGCTGGTGAGTACTTGAATGCAATACAAGGAAGGTAATTAAATATAAATTTTAACAAAGATCATTGTTTTTTATTGAGCTGCCCTGAAATTTCATTTTAGGAATAGTGGACATAGTTATGCTGTCAGAGGTTGCAGAGGACACAAACATATTTAATTAATCCAGACAGCAGAAGATAAATGGACTTAAACAGGACATAATTAAGCTAGGTATATGAACAGCACTGTGGCAGATGAAATTCAACATTGCAGAAATCAGATCAATCAATAACTGTGCGGAATAATCTGATCTACATTGACCCTTTGCAGGTTTCTAGATAACCTATCGCAAATTAAGTTTTCAAGAAGACATTTAGATCTGATTTGCAGCTCTAGAAGTTGAGGTTTAACATCCTCCCTGAGAGCACAGCTCTGTGCCAATCCTGGTCTCCAAATTTTGCTGGTTTCACTGTGTGTCTCATGTAGGGTGTGATATGATCTCTGAATAACCTGTGAACCTCAGTTTCAACTCAGTTAAAACTGGAGGAACTGAGCTTCTTGCCAGTATTGCTGCTTCTGCTTGTACTATTCCTCCGTGTTTCTTGGCATACGGTGAAGCATCTTCAGGTTTCTTCCCTGCCCACCAGCCTTCACCGTGGTTTCTCTGTACACGTGTTTGTTGCTTTAGTTCTCTGTAAAACTTTGATCATTAAATCCCGCTAACGCTTGACATCCTTTCAGTTGACTGCTTCAGCTTGCCAGCCTCCAGTGAGTTATGTTCAAAAAGAAGAATTGGTTTTAAAAATGGCCTGTTGTACTTGATTACTCATTGTTTACCTTGGGCTTGTCACATAGTAGCTTCTCTCTGGCCAGCTACACTCCACTCCCAGTTAGTCCTCAGTTTCTGGTTGCAGGTGAGCAGAGCTGGTTGCCCACAGCAGGTCCTGTGGCTCCCACTGGCCTGCCTTGCTCCACAAACGAGATTTTAAGGTTTTAGTGCAAGAAGAACAGATTTCTCCTTTTTTTTGTTATTTCCCATTATCTCCCTTTTGCTGTGTGTGGACAGCCCATGGCCAGGGCAGGCTTAAGGGTTTCACAGCCTCTAGTGGTCAACAACCAGAGCTGCAGGACTTCCCAGCCCCTACATAAATACATGGAAAAAAATATATATTAAAAAAAAATCAGTTGATGTTTTCTGTGGTTCCCTGTGGAAACAAAGCTTATGCAAACACTCCCTCTGTGCGCACTGTCTCCACTTCACACCGTCATGAAATCTGGAGCCCCGTTTCAGGTTAATTTGACAGAAATGCAGGGATTTCACAGCCGGAGCCTCTAAGTTTTGTGTCAGCAGACATGCCTGCATCAAGGAGAAACTCTTAACACTCTTTCCAACAGGAAGACTGTTACTGTGCAACTTCACACAGACACCAAAATACTGGCATCACAGAGAGATTATGTGAATGGAAAAAAATGCTTGGAAGTCTGTTGTGAATCAGGCTTATTTGCTCACTTGCTCATAGAAGTCCTGACCCTTAATTTGTTTAATAATTTGGTTAGTGTAGACTCAAAGAACATGATATACCTTTCATGTCACTGTCAGATATTCCTGCTGGGAAAGGGGAGACACTCCACGTTGCTGGTGCTGTATAGACCATTACAGCACACTGCCGGCTTCTTCACTTATAAATCTAAACAGGTACTCAAAATTGACACCCCAATTCTTGCATTTGCTTTCTGGTTTTAGGCTCCGTATTCAGACTGGTTTGTAACAGCAATCATTAAAATAAAACAAATGAAAATTGAGCTCCTAGATAGGCTCTTTGGTCATCTGTGTTCACACAAGCTGTTCCTGTACATCAGTGTGAATACCAGTATTAACATTCATTTAGCTGTGGAATTGTATAGGGTAAATCCTTTAATTTACTTATAATGAAGAAAAGCTTTCCTGAAAAATGGTTGCATGCATGATATCTTTTCTTCTTGTTTTTGTTTGTAAAGAAGAGAGAAAAGATATGACTGGACTGCAGGCTCACTTTGGGTTAAGCCAACAAAACAGGCAGGTCCTTCAAGTGAACAAGAGTGGAGAGTATCGTCTCCTTCATCGTGTCTCAATTCTTGTAGCGTTTATTTTTGTTTGAAAACCTCCTTTTTAAATCAGATGTTGGATGCCTTGCTTTACTTAGATCATGTTAAAGTATTTTTCAAATGTAGTGGAACAGTTTTAGGTTGAAGTTGTAGGAAGGTGATCTGTTAAGTGTTAAGTGTCAAGTGGTTAGGATCTGAGTTCCCATTTTAAAAGCACTTATTTCTCATGTGTTATAAACACTTGAAATGACAAAATTACTGGTAATGACTTTGCAGAGTTCATACCACAAATGTCAAGCCTGCAAAGATTGAAAATAACTCACACGGAACCATTCAGCTTTGTCTGTGGGTACAGAATATCATGAGGAGGTTTGGGTTTTTTCCTCTCATTTTTCCTAGAAGCGATGTTTGAAAACAAAACCACAATGTGACCTTTTTGTGCTAGGAAGTCTTTGTTGCTCTTGCCAAGAGAGGACAAGGCCTAGTGTGGCATCATATGCTTTTGGTACAAAAATATGTGTAATTGAGACCATCTTAGGAGGTACTAGGGCGATGTGAATGAAATCAAGTCTCACTGTCTTCAGCTCTTCAGAAAAATCCCTTCTCTCTGTTGCCTTGTACTTGGGCTCTTCATTTCTAAAACCCAGTAGTGGCCTCTGTCTTGGCTGCATTGGCTGTAACTGATTGTCTCACATGTCTGGGTAACTTCCCAGCACTCACATACGTAATCATGATCCTTAAAGCAAATCTCACTTTGCAGGAAATTACTTTGTGAGAATCCATCATTTTCTTTGCCCAAAGCTGCCTAATGTACTGCCAGATTTTGTTTTTCTTTCATTTTTTCACCCATCTATAAATCATACTGAAAGATCTGGAGGACCATGGTGATAGAAATATGATTGGTAAAGATTTCTGTGCATGTGTTTGATGAAAGAAGACAAATTTGTCAATACCATAACTTACCAAAACAAATGTTAGTTCTTTGGGTTTCTGAAAGGTCAGAGAGACAATGTTTCATACCTCAAGCATGCTGAATTTTTCTCAAAGAAGCTTTATATATTTTAAAGAGAAATTTTATGCTGTGAAATAACCACAAGCCAGACTCCTTTGTTTTCCCTTCAGTCAGTGTGGGAGAATCACATATTGACTGGCACTACTAACATCAAGAATTCATGGCTGTTCCCGTAAGTCCTTGTTCAAAATAAACCTCTAATGTCTTGATTATGGCCTGTTAAGCTCCAGAGCAGTTCCTCAGATGAACTGTCAGCATGTAAGCATTTTTTTCCGATGATATTTGAGGCAGGGCTGTGCAGAAAAACTTTGTCTTTTCCTGTTGCTTAGAGACAGTCTTCTTCCGTGATAAGCAGCACCTTTCTTTATTTTAATGAATCCCACCTTAAAATCTCTGGGAAATGCATGATAGCCTGCAAGAGGTGAGGTGAGCGTTCTAGGCCTGTTTGGAGTTGGTTTTGTTGCAGAAGGTTAGAGGTCCTAGGTATATGGATGTGCTGTGAAAACTTCATATTTTTGGTAGGAATGAAAGAAGACATGCTGGGACAATTTTTTCCTCCCAACTCTAGGCTGCAGTAGTATATTTAGTAAAAATCTTGCAGCAGGAGAGTTGCTTTGTGGAGAGTTCTGCTTGTCTGTTTTCATAAGTCTGGTTTTGAAGGGTATTTAAGGCCTCTGATAATACATGCAACACGCTTTCTCTGGAGGGTCTTTTGGGTGCTGGGGGTGTTCTGGTCATGACTAAAATATTTCTGCCTTAAGATGCTGCTTCTTGTTTCTGCTCTGGAAATGTACTTTGGTCAGACCTAAAGAAAATTAATATCAGGAGCATGTCAAGTTTGAGATGATATATATTCTACTGCATTTACCTTGATATATTTTACATAGTCTCAGATCCTGCCTGCTCAGAAACAGGGTGTTTGGGAATACAGTAGTCTTGTCAGATAAATTACCTGAAATAGTCATAGACTTAACATTGAGATATGATGGTGGAAAATCTATGCTTAGGGCTGTGGCACAGCCAATGCGTTAACTACAGCTCCTGTGAGAGACGGAAGAAATTTTACCCTGGGCAGTAATCGTACCTGATTTCAGAAACTTCAGCAGTCAATCTAGAGCAGTATTTGGAAGGAGGCTCTTGAGGTTTTAGGTAGTACAGGATGTGTTCTTGGCCATTTACTGCTCCCCAAGCCAGCAGTAAGCTAGCACTTGGCAGGGTATTTGGGGAAGGCTCCGTTTCCATAGGTATTAGTGCTTGAAACTCTTTAAGTGTTCCACAGCTCTTTTACAAGAGAAGTAATTACATCCTGCAGGCAGAAATTACTCCTGCTGTTTAATTTGGAAACCATATTCTTTGCTTCCAGTCTTGTATTGTTGCACTGCAAATAGCAGCTGCATTTTCTGCCCAGGGTGGTGGCATTTCTCTCTGACATGTGCATGGGGGATGATAATGATGGCGATGATGTCCCTCAGGATGACATTTCAGGTTTGCTTGTGACTGAGATAATTTTAAACAGTGCAGGCATATAGATTCAGAAATCCAGCTTTTCTTCACAGCAACAAAAATAACTTCTGTAGCTCTCATTTTCCAGTAGGATGGATCCTGAGCCAGCCCCTGGGTGCACTGGGTGTTGAGGCAAATGCTGATGCTGAACTTTTTTCTCATACGCTGTCCTTTTTTAAGCCTTTTATGTGCAGAAGGAAATTAGCACTCCAGATGATTATTGTCTGTTAGTGGTGTTTTTAATTACTGATTTTCAGGACACCCAATTAACTTTTTGCTGAAAACAAGATTTTTTTTCCTCCCCTGAAGCAAGGCAGTGATTCAAATTTTAATATAAACTTTTAAAAAAGTTTTGACTCACACAGCAATTCCAAGAATTTTTATTTCTGAACTCTTTCAAGTGTTTGAACAAACTAATGAAATACTCTGCCTCTGCTGTGCGCGAACTGAACCTCGTGTTAAAAGAGCTCCTGTCACTGAATTGCCATTTTCAGGCCCCTGGAGATACTTTGTCCCAGATAATCACCTCAGCAGGAGCATTATGGCCACACTCTCCTAGGACAGTCAAGGAAGAGATGTCGCTGAATCAATCATGGCACTGCTGGTCCCTGAGAAGGGAGAAATATCAGGGAATAGAGCTTGCTGAAGACTGATGAGAATCAGGATGGGATTTATCACCTAGTTTAATCAAACCCAGCTTTGGGCTGGGCTCTGGGAGCCCCTGCTCTGCAGTGAGTTAAGTGGGTAGATCAGCAGTCGTTCAGTTGCGTGATGAATAAAGCAGAGGCGCTGCTTGACTTTCATAAGTGAGACTCAAGCTGTAGAGTTTAGGGTTGAAAAACATTTATATTGGCTATTAAAGGGAACACATGTGACACAGATATATGCCATGTAAACTCCACAGATTTTCCAGGAGGAGAAAGACTTTGAAAAGCTAAGTGAGTACCAACTACAAATGAGAGAGGTTTTCCTGAAAAATAAGTTAGGTAATACATATTTTGATCCTTCAAAGAATGTGTTTTGTATTAAAATGCAAAAGGGTATGGCTTTCTCATCGTGTGGAGATAGTACTAATGTCCTACTTTACATAACCAGTGCAATAGCAAGTGAATGACAGATAGTTCAGGATCCCTTTGGAAAATGGCAGTCTTAGGTAAGAGCATCTACTGCATGCAAACTGCCCAGGAAAGAACTCTCCACTCAGCATATTATCATTACAATTTTCTGCTTTAGATGGGATGTTTTCAAATCACTCTTTTGTTTTTATTTCGCCTTGAGATACCCATTTTGATTCAGAGTTTCAAATAGTAATAACCTGGATATTATTTTTCCTTTCCCCTTGTCTTTCTTGCTGAAAGCGTGTCTGTGTTAACGCAGCACTTTACATTCCCTTATCTCTATAACTTTTCAAGATTTCATAATATTTAGGCAAAAATATGGGTGTGTTTGTAGAGGAAACCTGAAGACAAAGTCCCCTTGGTCCTAGTAGCACAAAATCAAACCTCTGCTTTAAGTTCTCCTCCAGAATCTGCCAGGGTTAGAACAGGACACGTGATAATAAAAGGAGATGAAAGGGAAGCGGCGAGCGGCGTGGCACTGGCTCTGTGTGCCCTTCATCTGCAGGCAGGTTGGTTTGCGGTCATGCGGTGGTTATCGATGTCGTGGCAGCGTGATTAGCGGATAGCAGCAGGAAATACTGGCACATCTGGGAGGCTGGCAGTTGGGAGTGACGGAGGAGATCAAAGCCTTGAATGTGTTTGCAGACTGGAGAATAATTGCAAGTCGCTCCCGAAACATGGCCTGTCAGGACAGCCTGGCCGTTGGCTCTATCTGGCCATGTATTTCCACAGGAGAGGTGAGTACGTGGTGCCGTGAGGCCACGTCTGCAATGCCGTGCTCTGTTCTCGTTCCCCATGATCAGTTCTCGTTCCCCATGATCCAGCCTCTGTTCGTCTTGCGTCGGTGGATTCAGAAAAGCTGTTAGAGGGGAAATGGCTTTTTTTAACAAAGGAGACTGAAACAGAGCTGTGTTTTAGTCTCCAGGACGAGGCTGCTCTCGTTGCTTGCAACTGGAGGGTAAACACCAGTGAGGGGAAAAAAGCCTTTGAGCTGGAGGATGGTGTAGCCCAGCTGTGAAGAAGTTTCAGCTGAAAGTGGAGGTCCCAACCATCAGAGGAGGAAAGCTGCAGACTAGTGGTAGAGAGGGCTTGTAGGGAGGCACAAGTGCTTGTCTTCATAGATGAGCATCTTCATCTTGCACGTCTTTCCAGCAGTTCCCTTGCACATGCTTATTTTCAAGGGGCAAAAGGTGCTTCTGGTGGCTCATGCGTGCTGTCTTTGCAAAGCAAAATCTGACAGTAAGAAGAAATAGTGTTCTTCAGTATCTTAGAGTTTTAAGATGCAAAATACAAGGTTTTTAGTAATTTCTGTTTACCACATTATAAGCAAATACACTGCAGCTAGAGTGTTTTTAACTATTAAAACTTCTCCCCCAACAGCCCCATAGTGGAAGGCTTGCCATATTAAATTTATCCAAGTCCCCAAAAGAGTGCAGGGCCAAGCAGACATAGCCATCCTGGTTGCACGGAGAAGGCCAAGCTTTTCCATTTACCAGCTGCTAGGGGTGAATGGAAAGTAATTCATTCTTCTTCCTTCCCCTCCAGTGTGGTTGTGGGTAGCTGAAACTATTTGAGAGCTTGGTGTTTTTTCAGAGATAGAAAACCAAAGAGGCTGTTGGACTTGAGACCTCCTCAGGTCCTTTCCAACCTGAATTATCCCAGGGCCCTGTGATTTTATGATGCAGTTTGTTTTAAGGACAGGGCAGGGCAGACTTTCACTAGAGCTTTCACATGGAGCTTTGTAGTTGCTCCCTCTGCTGTACTTTCATCATAGGGTCTATGAACACAAGGACATCGTCCTTGGATGAGGTCCTAGCCCCTTGCAAAGCAGCTCTTTGTATCAAGGTGAAAGGTCTTCCTCTTAAAATCAAAAGTTCATCCATCAAAATGTTTGCTTATGTTTCTTCTGGTGATTCCCCAGCTGTCAGCAGAGGAAGAGGTTGCAGGTCTGAAGTCCTAACTGAAGATCTGTGTGGCACCCTAAGCTCTTCCCCAGCAGAACATTCTTGCCTGTTGAACTTCTGGGCAAAGGGTCATCTTATCAACTGAATAAATGAGTAGGTCTCCAAGTCTTTCACTTCATATGACATTTTCCAATTTCTTTTTAAATGATAATGAGAGTAATTAGCAATCAGACCTGTGGAGCCACTTTGAGAAGTTTTATGTGATATCCATTTTTTTGTGGTATACAGTCTCAGCAGATCTCACAACTATCTCCAGGTGAGGGGGAAGTGAGGGCTGAAGTATCTGTACAACAGTGGCAGCAAGAACTATCCTACTGTCCTTCAACCCTGGCATGACATCTGTACTACCAAAGAAGGAAAGGTCACTCACAGACAGGGAACATAGACTGACTCATGTTCACACTGCTTAGGAGAAGGTTGGTAGGAGTGATCCAACACAGATCCAGAGAGAGAACCAGCAGTGAAGATGATCTGGGTTTCAGGACCTGAGCTCATTCCGTGTCCATCTCATGTTCAGCCATACTGGGCTACTGTAAGGCTGTGTTCACAATTAGTAAATAGTGTGGCCCAATAGGAGAAGATCTGCACAGAGAAACAATCCTACCAACATCTGTGACACAACATTTTTGCTGCTTTATTGTGGATTTATTCTAGTTTAAGCCTGTGAACTGAACGCTCACTAGTGGTGGGAGCAGAACTTCCCTTTCATTCCCAAGGATGGAACCAATGCACATGGAGTACAATGTTGAGTAAATATATTTCTTTTCACCTGCAGCAGGCTTTTTCCTTGTTATTCAGGTGATGGTCAACAGTCTCAGGGAAGAAAAAGAGCAAATCTTACACTCTGTGTCATGAACATTACTCCAGGCAGTAGACAAAATGCTCTGTAAAAGCCCTTGGAGGATCCCCGTCTTGGATTGTATAGTGTGTGTCACACTGTGGTATTGAGCCTTTAGTCTCCTCTTATAGCCTTTGCTAGGGCTTCAGAATTCTGTTATTATTCAGATGGGTATGTACTACTGATTGGTCTCATTTACGGATTTTCAAGTACATTTTAAAGGTCAAACAAGTAATTTTAATCAGTTGTGGGTTTTGACAGCTGATAAGTATTGAACACACAGCAGCACCTGCAAAGCAGATTTATTATATTTGCCATTACATGTTTGGATCAGGTGCAGGGCTGGTTCTTCTCCCTGCTCGTTTCACTCTCCATCATCGTGTTACTGGCACTGATCAACCAGAGCATCCACAGGAGAGCACTGTCGTTGCAGCACTTCAAATGTGACTCACAGTCACTTGGACAGGGGCCCAGGACCCGTGTTTTATGGCTGCTGGTTAAGAGACTAGTAGCTGCATCAGAATGGTGCTGCCCTCACCTCAGAGCTGTCCTGGCTACTTAATCCATACCGCTTTCTCCTAGGCTAGTAACCATTTGGAAATTAGTCTGGTGTAGTTGTTCTCAAATTCTTGTGTGCAGGGCTCTTGTGTAGTGATTGTGAAGAGCTGTCAGATCACAAGATGATGACTGTCCTCAGTCGTCACGAAAATGAGAATATTTTCCCACTTCCACAAGTAGCAGCCACAGACTGGGAGCAAGACTTGTGCTTGGCTGCTATAACATAAACTCCTGTCCATGAACTAAAGGGCTAACTGCATCACCTACGGGAGCAGCAGTACATACAGGGATGGGCAATAAGGATGACTACCCCCAGCACAAAACAGATGAGATTCTTCAGCTTAGGAAAAAAAGAGAGTTAAATGGGATCTGACAGAAGCCCATGAAGTCATCTATTGTGCGGAAAAAGTGAATTTGGGAGAACCGTGGGGCATGTGATGAAGTGGTTGGAGAGTCAGAGTAAGTACACAGAATTGCTTTTTTTGGTGGTTTTCCACTACGTTTTTGGAAGGTGTTGGGGTTGGGTGGAAGAGACTTCAAAAAGGGACAAGATCCACTCATGCAAGACTGGTGGTGCAGCAGTCCAGGTCCAGCAGCTGACTGGGGAAGTCCCTGGGTCCCTGCTTGCTGGGAGTCAAGCGGCACACCTGGCAAAATGCCGCTCCTGGCACATGCTGCTCTTGCACCCTTCCCTGAGCCTCTGGCAGAGATGAAACTTGAAAGGTCCTTCATCACATGCACGGCAGCAACTTGACTGCTCTTCAGTGTAGGCAGCAGTCAGGGGACCATGTGTGCCACTGGGACCAACTGCTAGTGAGGAAGGAATCAGTTTTAGTCCTGCCAACACTTTCAGCTGGGATGCAGCTCTCACCATAGAAAAACCCAAGAATCCTGGGATTTTGCAGCCTATTTAGACTATATACACATCTGCCCAGTCAGTTTTAATTTCCACAGCACGTTTCTTAAGAAGATCTGGAGGGCGGAGGATTAAAACAATTTACAGTTTACAGAAGCTCAGCTCTGTTTTTCTCTGTTCATGGGAACAAAGTTCATAGCACTGGTTTTACAGTACCACCTTGCTTTTGTACTCCACGCTTTGTTAAACATGATAATGAGTTCGGCTCTGTATAGTGCACTTAGTGCTGTGCAGAAAATAAAAGTATTTCCTGCCCACACTTCAAAAGAGCTGCTGCGATGGTAAAGACTCTTTCAAGCTTAAGGCTGCTAGCCCAAACAGCATGTACGCTGGGTTAGTCTGTCAAAAAGCTCTGTATTGCAAATGTAAATTTATCTTTGTAAGAATGACAAGCTCCTGTTCAAAGCAAAACACTATATAAAGCAGTTCACTGGGGCAGTATGTTTTACCATATTCCCCTCTGGAACAGAGAGGAGTTTTGTATTACATTAATCAGCTTCTAAGCCCTGAAGGTCACAATTATCTGGCCACTATATTTCAGTATTAGTGATTTTAGTACATGATTAACTTTCATGTGTGCATCATTAAGATGAGGAATTGTTTTTGAAGTCTCAAATAGAGCAGCAGGTCTTAGCTGTAGTATTTGCCATACTTGCTCAGCCACTGTTAAAAGGGATGATTTATAGAAAATCCAGCTGTGAGTTTTCATTTCTTCAAGAGCAGGAGGCGGGACTAGAAGCCAACCTAAAACCAAGCGGAGCATTGATCAGAGTAGAAATAATGTAGAGCACAGCTCCGCAGACAACAGCTAAGCATCGTGGAAGTATTAGCTGGCAGCGATAAGGAGACGGAAGCAGCACTCGGTGACAGAGGAGCCATCTGTCAGGAACTGGGAATCTGATTTCAAGAGAGCAGAAAATGAAGTGCAGAAGAAAGTGATTTTGGTTCAGAGGTGCAGTGAAGCCCAAGGATATCTGTGGTCAGTAAGTTTCTATACTGTAGCAGGGATGTTTAATGCGGCAGCTAGTACTGTTTGGAAGGGCTTTGCAGCTTTGATAAGACATAAGTAGTTCTGTCATAAAATAGGCTTTACTTAAAGGGTTTTTTTTTGTTGATTTTTAAGATGTAAATAAGCTTTTCTGTTTGAGGTGTCTTGTGTAAAAACTTGTAAACAAACTTTAAAACTGCTGGTGTCCATCACTTCAGAAGGTGTTTTTTTAAATTAAGATCATGTGCTGTTGAGGATAAGATTTGTTCATAACCTTTCTGAAAAATATCTTAGAAAAAAAGACTGCTATGGCCCCAGTTGCGAGGTAAAAAAGGGAAGGCAAGAATATTTTTGCTGGAAAGGGGAAAGGAGTTCCCACCCAAATAGATCTAAACTAACTGGAACTACAGTGTATAAACATCCCGGGGCTAAATTCTACCCTCACTTGCACTGATGTAAGTCGGGTTTAAATCTACTGCAGTTCATAAAATTTAATTAAGGATAGAATTTGGTTGCACATTTCTTAATAATGAAAAAACCCCATGGTTCTTTCCAAAGTGCATTTTATGTTAACAGATTTTAAGGACTTGCATTAAAATTCATTGTAAACTTATTTTGTGATGCATCTTTTGTTGTGTATTTGTATCTTTCTTTGAAAATACCACAAAAACCCAGCAGGAGATATTGTAAGCAATCCTCTTATTTCTTGTTAGCAGGTTCTCAGATAAGGTTTGCAGTGCTCATAGTTTAATGCTCGTTTCAGTTCAATGGCTTGTATTTGGGGTGATATGCTTTAATCCCAAAAAGGTTTGTGAAGCTTCAGCTGGGAGCGATAAGGTGATATTAGTTGTAGCAGAAAAGTGTCAAAGTTCTGTACAAGAACCTGGACTTGGTTTTTGGGAGCAGAACTGCTCTACTACAAATTGTACAGAAACATTCCTCTTGTTGCAGTGGTTTTAGTGTACGAGTTAGAAGCAGAAGCATTGGCTGCTGACTGAGAGGAAAAAACAAAACAAACCAAAAAAAAACCAACACAAAACCAAAACCCACTCACTATTATGGCCCAATATGGATGACAAAACACTGTAGCATGTGTGGGAAAATGGCTGCAGTCCAATGTCTGGAACCATTTATCTTCTGGTAGAGTCTGGAAGATGACTGTTTTATGTATTTTACAGAAATCCCTGCTGATTGATTTCATTTACTTAGGGGGAGGGGGCACGTTGACTGATGGCAGGGACAACTGGGGGAAAAAAAAAAAAAAAAAAGTGGATTTTTTTATATTATCCTGACATCCTGTTCTGGTTAGGGTTGTTGGCACCTTTTGAGGAGACCAGACTGTGCTGGGCAGACTGCTATGTCCTGTCACTGCTTTTGCTACTACATACAGCCAGAGGTTTACTGCTTCTTTCTGGGTCTCGGTGAGGTGAAAGTTGTGAGTTCTACTTCAATTTGGAAATAATGATTTGCCACATTTTGGAAATAATGATTTGCAGAGGTCTGAAGGGGAAAGGGGAAAGGATAGAAATGGGTACAGGTCTCTGTAGCTTACCAGTGGCTTGGCTGATGATGGTGCTGTTATTGAAGAGGTAGGAAAGAATCTGGGGAAGACATCTCTTTTCCATGTGCAGGGCTTGCTGAAATAGCTCGTCCTGCTTTGGCACGTGAGGTCTGTACGCTAGGATGATAACACAGTTTTCTGTTGCTAAAATAGCCACAATTCCTGGTGTTTCTGTATTTGTAAGGAGTAAAGAGCTTGTCAAGCATGGTAGACAAGAGGGATATGCTATACATCAGTGTCTTTACCTTTACTGCTGTTCTTATGTGTGCTCTGCCTGCCTGTCTGTCAAGGTGCCTGCCTTCAAATCAATTAGTCTCGCATCACAGCATGACAGTCGCCTGTTACATACCAGGTATATCTACAGACATTTGCTTTCATGTCTGCCAGCATTTGCATATGATGAAACAATAGTGGAGGGATACATCTCCTAGTCAGCACACTGCTACTGTATAGAGGTTCAATAAAAGTGGGGGAAAACCAGAGTTTTCTGTTGGCCCTTCAGTCTCTTCACAGGGTCATCTATGCCTAGTCCCATGCAGGGTCACATAACAGAATTGTGTCATGTCCAGTTTCCCAGACATGACCACTTTGTACAGTCGGAAGGAAGGAAGGAAGGAAGGAAGGAAGGAAGGAAGGAAGGAAGGAAGGAAGGAATCTATCTTCTGATTTACCTCAACTACCAAGAAAGTTTTCACATACTGTACAAGTATTTTTGTAAGACTACTAGGAGCTGCTTAGCACTGTGCTAAAACGGTATCCGAGCAATAAACCCAGCATCACCCCCTTTCTGAACAGCATCCTGTACTTATGCCCTACAGTATCATTCAACCCAGTCAGATTCTTTGACATCTCTGCTCATCATGCTGTCTTCATGTGCACTCATTTTCTATGTCTATTTGTTGGGGTTGTGGTTATGACTATCAGACATCACTTTGTTACTCATGTTGACGTCTGAGTTGTAAATTTACAGGAATTTAGATTAATCGTAACCTTTTCAACTTCCTTAATTTTCTTAGTGTCCTTTTCAGCCACTACCTGTTTAGGTTATCCTCCCACAGAACAGTATTTTGTGAGGACCCTCACAGAGGGGTAGCCAGTTTTGCTCTTGATTAATTGAGTTTGAGCCTTTCCTGCTTTTTGGTAGATCTAATTGAGGAGGAGAGTGGGTAGTGCCATGGGTTTCGGGTGAAGGTACTGATTCTTTTCCTTGGGTATGCTACTCAGCGGCCTTACAACACAGCAAATCTAGTGCCCTCATGACATTTTAGAAGATCTGCTTTTATCATGGGGGCCTTGAGGGGGACTGTCTTCCTCATTAAGAAGACTCTTAATGAGTCAGTGCTGATAAACAGATCCAGTGTAAGTTCAGTGTCTCCTTTTAATCTTTTATTTGGGCAGAGGAAAAAACAAGCAAATGGTCTAAGCTGATGCAAACTATTTTTTTCATCCCATGGGACTGCATTCTCCTGGTGATTTGTAGGGGTGTGTCTGGGAACTGCCAGCCCCTGACACTTCCTCTTCTGTATGGATCTGTAGGTTGGTGTGCTCAGTCTCCAGCCATTTCAGCTACTGCCCACACAGTTCTTACATTTTTATTAGTCATCTCTGAAGTCTCTTCATTACCTGGAAACATCCTTCATGCGGCCACCACAAAGGTGCCTTCCTGAATGTGCTACTTTGTACAGGTAAAATATCTCAGAACGTATTTTACTCACATTGCACGTTGTCCCATTTTGAATAAATTTTGTCCTTTTGTACTTTGCAATAAAGTACATGACAAGCATAGGCTGAGTGGTAGAGCTGCAGCTGCCTCTTGTTTTCTTATCTGATAATGTTAAAAACAGAAAATTAGATTAACAAAAAAAATCCCCCAAAAAACGAAGGGAGGTCTGTAGGCTGTGGAACTTTATAAAACCTCCCACTCCAATGTCTGCGCAGGACATACAGCAACAGCAAAGCTGTTATGTACTAAATGAGCTCGGAGTAGAGGCCAACTGAATACAACACGTAAGAGATTTACTTACTAATTTATAACCCTAATGTAGAATCGTGAATTTTTGCCATCCCTTAAAATGAATGACTTTATGTGACCCTTTAAAGCCTTCAGCATTAAAGTGGCATTAAGTTGATGGCCACTTGTTTTGTACCTTCAGTGAAAAATTAAGCATAAATCAAGTAGGCTTTGCTTGTAATGTACTCATAATCCTCACAAGCAAAACTCCCACCCAAATCTAGTAATCAAGCATGGTTTCTTGAACTCAGTAGAAAGGTCACCTCATAAAAAATAGGGGGGTATAACATTCAGGCCACCCAGGCGATTTTTTTTGTCTAGGACATTGCTTTAATTAAGTGATTGTAAAGTTAAAATAAGGATAGAATTCTGATTTAAGCAGAAAAAAAAACCAGGGGAGCTAGATTAAACTCAATTTCCATCCATCGAAAACATCCAGACAAGCTAAGCTCACTCGCTGGTTGAAGAACATTTTTTTCACAGAGGGACAGACAGGATGGGCTGAGGTTGAGTCCTGAATGTTCTGGAGTTTGCATATTTAAATCAAGCCCTCAGTATTGTTTTGTTCCTTTATTGCCTGTGGTTTGTTGATTTATTGATGCTTTTGAAGGCAAGTAGACTCAGTAAAACATAATCATCCTGTGTCACATAAAATCTCCTGTTAAATCTGTGGAAGTTATAGACAAAAGGGAGGGATTAACTGAGGGGACTTTTGTGGAGATGTTTGTTAATATTTAGTGCTTACATAGTGCATTAAATCTCCACAGGCTTTTAGGAACATGTCTGATTTATATGTCCAAATTAATAGTAGAGGTAATCACATGTAACAGTCAGTCTTTTCGTCACTTAACCCAGTGAGGAACGAAGACACTATTTTGTTTGGACTGTAATTGCGTATACATACCTGAAAATACCATCCCATATTCTCAGTTCTTTGTAAAAACACCACGAGTTTGTTGTTACAAGAACATTTCAGGCAGCTGCATAATGAGTTAACTTCACTTTTTAACTAAGCTGAAAATTAAGAGGCTGACCCAGATCTCAGCAGGCTATCTCCATTGGAGTTTCTCAGTGAACTTAGGTGCTGAATGAGCGAAGCCAGTTCATTTTTAAAAAGCTATTTCAAATTCATCTTTCAGAAAATAGTCTTGCAAGCCTGGTACTGATAATGAGCCTGCTGGCAGACCTTTAAGGCAGCAGTCGAACACCTTTATGCTTCGTATTATTTATTTATATTACCTTTATATTGCCCACACGAGTTTCCAGAGTGAATTCAATAGACAGCTATAGTTCTGCCTTAATTTCTCATCCCTGGTTGCTATGGCATCTGAGTTAGGAAAATATCTGCCAGCTCCAGGTGGCTGAGCATGCAGATGGGTGAAACATGAGCAGTAATTTAGGGAGCCATGAGGTGGTATCCTATCACCAGCAGGTATTGTCCATGATTTTTGTAGAAAGAGGCAAGGAGTGGTGAACGTCGCTGGGAAACCTGGGCTTTATTTAGCTACATCAAAAGAAGCAGCCTGTACCAGCAACCTACATTTGTACTGAGAGGCTCTGGTAGTGAGCTATGCAATAATTTAACAAACTGTTCAAAATAAATACAAAATTTAGAGATTAGAAGGGGCTGGCTGGTATCTCCTATAGTCATGCTCAATAGCATCCTGCTCTGTGATTTGTTCCACTCAGCTCAGTGGGATTATAGTAGTTGCTGAATAAGGTGGTAGATCTGAGCTTTCAGATTAGACACGTACAATGAGAACTGTAAGTGCTGTCCTTTCTTATCTGCAGTCTTGGTACGCAGAATTTGTCCCTTGAGACCTGCATAATTTAATACAAATAGGATCTACAAATTCAAACTTTTTGTCTTAACTACGTTCAGGATCAATATTCAAATGCTTTGGTAGAGTTTTTTCCACCATCCAGTTGTTACTGGCTTAAGCCACTTTATATAAAAGCAAGAATTCATTTTCATTGAAAGCAATTTTTTTTCCCAACATTTCTTTGTTTTCAGTAAGCAAAGAAAAAGCACAAAGACTACCAAACAAAATACAACTTGTCTAAAATCTCATAAAAGCTCTTACACAAGAATCTATCAAGCCTGGGAAAATATGTGTTCTTTTGTAAAAACATATTTTTCCTTGAAGTCACTGCTAGATTGCAAAAGTTCACATAACATATTGGTATGTGTATGTGTTTATATAAGACAGACCTCTGTATTTCACTTTCTGATGTCAGTGTTACCTTGGCAACTGTATTTTATTGATTAGCAGAATATATGTAATTTGTTTCAGAGCTGCATTATCTTACAAGTTCATTTTTCTTTGTGAGACATGGTTTCATGTTCTTATTCTCTGAGTAAAATTATTTTTCTGATATGATAAATTGCATTCTTTTGATCCTTTTGGAGGTGTTTCCGTGGCTGTCCACAAAATCCAACAAAGTTTGACAAATGCGTGCTGATAAAGTCATTAAATGCTTTATCTACTGATACAGGCATTTCTTATTAAAGTTTTTTTGCTGTATCTGTGAACCTAGTATCTTATCTGTAACTTCACTGGTAACTAACTGGAGACTCTGTCCATGCAGTTCCAGTTTTTAGATACTGTGTTTATTATATATGTTAGATTTCCTCCAGAGATTAAAAATTCCAATTAGTAATACTTCACAAAATCTCTTTGAACTAAGTATTATTACAGAATTTATTTTACACTTAGATGAGCTGAGATATGGAAAGATTACCCTCAAATAAGAGTAAATCTGGAACAGTACTAAGAGTAACTCCTGAAACTCAACATTTTTTTTTTTACTTTTGTTCTACCCATTGTGGGTTCATCGGGTCTAAGAGTTAGTCCCTGACTTAGGACAGTAGCATTTAATGAACCAATTGCCCTATCACCAGTCCTGTTTCTGTGAGTGCTGGTCATATTTATGAGAACTCACAGTCCTGACCTGAAGACCTTTCATTTTCACACAAACCAAGCAGGGGAGAGGGTGGAAAGGGTAGACAGGATGCCGCGGCTCGGTTCAGATGGTGCCATTGCCTGATTGCATGCACAGCTGGAGAGATCCACATAGTTAGGTTTACCAAATACCTTCCTGCTTTTGGTTTTGTCCTTTCCTCCTGTGTTTATTTGTTCCATGGTATGAGTATCACAGGAGCCAAGAGCAGGCAGGGTGTGCAGCTTCCCGCATCAAATCAGGCCGGGGAGCAACAAGAAAAAAAATAGGAAGGCTGAGGAGAAGGAGGAGGAGTACAAACAATGGATGGGAAAGTAATGAAAGTTCAGCCAGATGTTGATGTAAAAGCTGTCCTTTTTATATAGAACTCAAAGCAGAGCCATCCCTCCATCCCTAATATTAACAATTTACAAATCATACCAGCGATTGTATTTATATGTCATACAGAGTGTAAATGATGGGAATGAGTTGCCAACACACATAGGAAAACAAGTCTGAAAATCTCTAGCGCTTTCTTTAAATATAATAGTTCCTGACAATTAAATATCCCATTGGGTTTTATCTAAATATTTATCTTCAGTGAAATTACAAGAAGTCCACAGTCAGAGAAAACCCCCACTCTTCTGTTCTCTGTCTTAAAGATCAAATTATGTTCTACCTTTGAAAAAGTGCTTAGTTTCACCTTTTATCTTGTTTTATTTTTGTGGATACTTTTGGGAAAAAAAAAGGAAGATACAATAATCTGCCATTGATGGCAAGTAGGGTCAAAGGCACTGTTACTAGATTGTTGTTTTGAAGACTGCTTACCATGCTAAATCAGAGACCATAATGTGAAATCATGGTTTTAATCCTTTGCATTGAAACATTCAACAACAGGCCTTCCTAGCAACAAGGCTCCACCTACCACAGAGCCTCATTTTCTTGCAAGGATCCTGCAGTTTTACATGGCTTTTCTGGGACGGTCTTTGGCAGCAACAACACTAATTTATTCCAGATGAAAGTCAGGCCCACTATAATTAGTAATACCATGGTATTTGTCGGAAAAATGAAGAAGCAAGCACTGGCATTTGCTAGAGAAGCCATGTGTCTTCTGGACAACGCAGTCCATTCAATTTGGCTTTTTGGTACCTGGGGTTAAGCAGATGGTCCAGTCCACTTGTCAGAGCCGCTTACATTTCTTGTACAGTCTAAGGCGAGCAGCAGTTGTTTACTGAAGACCTGTAGAGGGAGGTCCTTTCCCCTGCTCCATCCATCCATCCACCCACTCGAGAATGATTCACTCCACCCCATTCAAGTAAATGCCTCTTCCACTGGGAATGTGGAGGAACAATAGGAAATAAATGCTGGCATCTCCATGCAGTTTGGATCCATTTACTCATTTGAAGATCGATGTGACTTATCTTCCTCTTGCATAATAACCCAGGAATTAGAGCACTCTCCCCAGACAGAGAAGGTCCTGGGCTCTACTTTGTCAAGAGAGGGTTGAGCTCACATCTTCTACATATAACTCAGAGGAGCTAAATTCCTCCCTTTGTAGGATGACCATCCGTAAGTCTCCACGCTTTTGTTTCTTATCCTTTCCTTTTCTGGCTGCCTGTGAGGGCTTTAAACTCTGTATGGCACCATCCCATTTGTCATTGAATGTTTCAGCAGCATTGACTGTTAGAAGGTTCTGATTTTGGCTGTGGTTTCTAAGTAAATATAAATAATAGCAACACTTATGCAAATTTCTCCTTTCGCATCACAAAAAAAAAATGCTAAGTAAAAGCTTTGCTCCGGTAGATGCATTACATGGTTTTGGCTAGTATTGGTAGAAGGTGAGCTTTGAACAGCTTTGGTTGTGATACGTGGAAGAGAGGATGAATCTCCAGTGATGCTGGACTTGATGTGTATTTAGGGAACACGCATCTGCTTGTTTGTTTTCTATGGCCATTATCTTTTGTTGTCTCTTCTAGCGACGTTTGTACCAGAGCTTAGTAGATCTGTAGCACTGAAAAATAAGGTGCTTCAGGGTCCTTTCCTGCAAATTACTCTTTTAAGAGCTTTTTTGGACCTAGGCAAGTACATAGCTCAGGGCAGAGGTAGGCTGCAGAGCTCCTACTCCATGCCAGAGCCCCTCAGCATCTTCTTTTGACATTTCTAAAGAAGGGAGTAGTGGGATGGATGGGACTGTGAGGACATTGTGAGAGCACTCTGATGTGAGGACATTACGCAGTCACTCCTGCAACACTGGCGAAGAATGCAGCAGTGATATGTTCCTTCTGTGAGTCATTCTACAGCTGCCAAAAGTTTGAGCAGCCCATTGCCCAGTCATGAGTAGTGGTTGACCTTTATTCCCTTCTTAGAGAATATTGTAATATTGAGCTAAATTAATTGCTTTCTGAGCACTGGCATCAGTGCAGCCTAGTTGCCTACAGATTTGGATTCCTTCGCCCTGCCTCACTGAAACCAAGTCCTTACTTCCCCTCTTCCATGCCATTCCCCAGATTTCTCTCCCATCCCCTAAATATTTGTCAGGAAAATGATACGTACACTGTGGTTGATGCAGAGTGCTGTGTACTCTTCAGTCAACTATCTGCTACTTTTCCGCATGGATCGTGGGTCAATCCACAAATGTCTTTCCCTTTCTGGAATACTATTTGTATGCTTTTCTCTACCCAACACTAGCTTTTCTAACCACATTATCTTTGAGACCTGTCTCTCCCTGTAATATTTGACTGAAACTGGTCAATAGATTCTGAAATTGGGGTGTAGGCTGGAATCCCAGAGGGACAGGTGGTATGAATATTATTTTCTTAGGAGGCAATAATACAAATATACTGTAATGGCAGCAGAAACTAAAAGGAAATTAGTAAGTGAAGCTCTATGAGTTGTGTTGTGGAGACCGACATAGAAGGGACACATTTTTAGGTTTGACATAAAATCTTTGAAATTATTATAGTGAAAAATTATCGTGCAGCTCATCATAAGGAAAATATGGGACTCACCCTGCCAGTTCATCCCAAATGTATTCCAGCCCAGCAGATGGATAGCCAGTGATGAATTTGGTCTAAGCTTATCAAGCAAAGTAAACAACTGTACATCTTATATAGAGATGCTTGAAGTTTTGTCAGTACATTGCATCTATAAAGTGAGAGTTATTTGGGTCATCTCCTACTTTGCCACCTTTAAAAGTATTATTAATTCTATGTGCCTTTGATTGAATAAAATTTAAAAGAGAAATAAACTTGTGTATAACAGCTCAAGTGGTATTAACATGTATGTAGAGTCAAGGAGAGTTTTAGAAGTTCCTGAATCTTGTGTTCAACCTTCCATCTCCTTTTGTCTTTCCATATGAAATTATAAAAATGTCATCATTCACACATATGGTTTATTCTTCAGAGTATTAAAAGAAAAATTAACTATGAATGGAAGGATTTTTTTCCATTTATTTGGAGCTTGTCTTGAACTATCCAAGGACAATTCAGCTACTGGCAGTTCAAGAAAGACATCCAGGGATGCTACTGGCTACTCCAGAAAACCAGTTTTTCCTCTTGAAAATCAGATTGACACAAGTTGTTAATTAAGTCACAGAAATTTAATATATCCATGCCAAAAATATTCAATAATGTGGAACTCACCAAAGTGTTTATAATTTAGGATTTATTCTTTGCTTTCAGACCTCAGACGACTTCCTCACAAAGTTGTTCTAGTATTTTTTTATCAGTCTGGATCATTTTTCTGTTTCAGTCTGTGGTGATCCACCATAATACACTTGGATGGACCTTCAGAGTATCCACTTGGCTTAGGATCTTCCTGTGCTGTCACCACTTCTGCAAGTGACAGTTACGAGAGTAGTGGCCAGAGACTGGCTTCAGCCTGGCAAAGTGGGTCGTCCCAATTCCCCCAGCATTCAGAATGGGAACACAACATCACATTGCTTTAGTTTTCTAAAATGCACTATCATTTTGCAGTTTTTAACCTTGATATATCACGTGTCTGGTCTACAAAGACTATTCGGCATTAGACTGTACCAGGGATGGGAACTCTTGTTTTATTCCATGTACAAACCAAATCTCCCTTCTCAGTTCATGACAATTCTAGCTCCTGGACTGAGCAGGAGAGAAATCTCTTCTTGAAAAGCTTGGCCCAAAATGTTAACCTCTGCAAGAGTGTGCTCTCCTATTTGCACAGCAGGACATGGAGTTTCTGCGTGAGAACAGCAATAAAAATACATTTATATTTATTATTTGTCAAATGAGACTTCTAGCGTGTTTTCACACTGTTGGATATCACAGCAGAGTCCATCTGAGTCTCCTCAGGGAAAAAATACAAAGCACCATCTTGAGCTGTCAGAGCAGTATCCTTATCTCATAGGACACCTTCAGGGAGCAGGCAGTCCTGGAAAACCATCTAACCTGAAGGCCCTGAGCATTAATCTGAAAGACCTTCAGTGCTTATCCCCAAGGCTGGCAGTAAATAACTCTCCTGAATAAAGGAGCACAGTATAAAAAAAAGTAGTGCTAATGTTATACCTTCAGAAACCTGATGGAAGTTAAACTTTGCTTTTGAAAATGTAACTTCTCTGGGTGTCATTAGGGATGTGAGGGGTTTCCAAGCAGCAGATTGTTCATCCAGAAAGAAATACAGATGAGTGGGGAATTCAACAAGTATGTTTCAACTGAGTATGTTTTCCCGTGCAGTCACAAAATACTTTAGGGAGAGACTTCCTCATAACCTAAGGACAGAAGGAGATTTTAAAAAAGGATGGCATGACAAGCACCTACCTTGAATCCTGACATCTTCAGATTAGGGGCATATTCAATATGAGCCCAAACTTGAGTATTTCTGATGTGGCTTCCCCTTAGCCCTCTTGTCTTTATAGTGGGACAATCAGTAATTCTTTCAGGACATCTTTTATATTTGATTGCAGGTTTACATTTTCCTGTTTGAGTCAACATACTGTCTTTAGGAAAAGATTCAAGAAAGGAAGAGACTTGGTAGTCTCAACATAGCACATGTGCATTGCAGACGGATTATTTACTCTTCCTACCTGAGTACTTTAGTGCAAATGTCCAAAATGGATAAAGGAAGAGATGACTGTAAGGTTACTATAGTGAGCTCCTGGAAGCTTTTGTAGTGCAGATAGTCAAATTCACATACCTGAGGAAACAATGGCAGAGAGGGAAGGCAGCAGTGATACTAGAAAAACAATTTTTGGAAGTAAGATGTGGCAGCCTAGACAATGCTTTCTGGATTAAAAAGATTCTGACTCTGGTTAGGAGGTAGGATTTTAGGAGAAACATAAGGTTAGAAAATAAAATTGTTTCAAAATACACCCAGTTGTGTTCTTTTGCTAAATGAAATTGTCCCTAACTAGAAGTCCCTGTGAAGCATGCTATGAAAGCTTGTGCCTCTGAAGTACACAGCAAGCTACATATATCACAGCTTGGAGTCAAGGTAGATGGCCAGTACTGTGTGCTTTTAATTCCTGTTGGCTATTACAGGTATTTCCAGTAGAAAACTATTTTTGGAGGGGCTGGTAGGTGGGATCTTACAAATTTTGTGTAGTTATGGATAAAATAAATTCCTATCCAATTCCAAGGTAAAATCCCATAGTAAAACTATGTATTATATTGCAATTAAGAATAACCTTCCATCTTAACATTCCTGGGACTCATTTGTGATCCTGTCCTCTCTCATTTTCTCATCTCCTGAAAGCCATATTTGCCTTAGGGGTATGGTATCATCTTGGTAGAAAAGAGCTGGTGCTACTGGTCTCACAACTGACTGCTGTACTTTGAGCAGCTGTTAGTGCACAGCTCTTAAAGGCTCCTTTGGAAGGGTCTTACAGATGCTAATGACCCGATGTCTTCCAAAATGATGGAGGAGAACATTTTGCCCTTTTCATTTCAAGGCATCATAAAGTCTTGGAGACTTCTGAGGCTGGTTGCCAGATACGATTAAAAATTAAGGAAGCAGAGCAATTGTACCCAATCCCCCTCGCAGACACTTGATTAACAGCTTTTCCTAAGACTAGCTTTGTAAGTGGTTCTTTTTACATCTGTATTTCTCTCCTTTCTGACCACTGTGACAACTTCCTTACCACAAAAAAAAAAAAAAAAAAGGAAAAAATAGTAGAGGGCATTTGGGTATTTTTTTTTTTCCATGCAATTGCCTGCAAAATCTAGCTGGATTCTTCTCATTGCACATAGGGTGAGCTACCAAGAGGAATTGTAAACTGAAGCATAAAACAGAGTCAACAGGTGTTAAGTGGGGAAGTAGATATGCCTCTGTTTAGTGGCACAGGAGTTGTGTTCAGCAATGCTCACTCTCAGCGTGTGCGAATGGAAGTGTAGCGAACTACTTAGGATAGGCCTACTGCATTGCTTCAAATCCTTTCTGCATCAGAAGAGAGAATAAATATTATCGTTTATGTGTGCCATTACCTCAGCCTTAAAATATTATAAAGGAAAGGAAATAGAAAAAAGCAGGCGGAGAGGAGGCATGTGATCTCTGCATTGATGCTTTAGGAGGTCACTGGGGAGCGTTACTGCTCAGACTCTGAGACTGAAGAAAAAAATAATATGACAGCAAAGTAATTAATGCTTCTTTACTGCAGAGACACCAGCTAAATGTAGAAATTCGGTTATACATAGAGAGATCTGGTTCTTCAACTCCTGTCAAACTTTTTGAATAGTTTTGTATAAGGAAGTGTGTATTTTGAGTATTTTTCTTTGCAGAAGAAGAGAAAAACAGTCATTGTTATCTTTGAACTATTCATAAGGTTTTGTATACAAAAGCGTTTAGGGCTGAATTCTGTTATTTTCACTCATACTAAGTATGAATGTACTCTTCAGGTTATTTATTAGTAGAGTGTGTTCACCATTAAATATTGTTTTAGAGACCTATTTATCACTAAGATTATAATTTAGGGGTTTTCTTTATTTGAAAGAACATACTTCTGTCTGGTCAGACACTGGTTAACTGTGGGCTATTTAGAAGAGCAGTATTTGCCCAACACAAGTACTGTTCTCTTAAGAGTAGACTTTGGTGATAATCCGTCACATTATCGTGACATGAATACTCACAGTTACTCATAGTCACTGCAGTTGCGTAGTTCCCCCCCCCCCTTCCCCAGGATACTGTAAAATAAACAATGTTATTTGAGGAATTGGCAATTCCCTTTCCACACTTCACCCAGAGTATATTCTTAGCTTTTCATTCACTGGTATTTTTGGTTTCCTGGAATCCTCTCTTCTGCCTTCTGAAACTCATAGTTGTGTAGACTCTCATCCAAACAAATCCGTGATAGTTTGGAGAGGCATGCTCTTTTGTGTTTGTCAGAACTGAGGGTTAACTGATCTGGGCATTTCAGATGAAGTTATCATCCAGCACCCATTACAAACCGTGGAAAGCAGAATTGTACGACATGGCACCATTTCTGTAAGTGGGGAGGCAAATGATGCTGAGATGCCAGCATGGCAGGAATACAAGATACTGTTTGTAGGGAAAGAAGAGACATTTTGCTGAGTTTCTGGTGAATAGCTACAGGTGTGGCAGTCCACAGGTAGTTAAATGCAAGGGCTGGAAAAGTAAGCAGTGCATTCCAGCTGCAGTGGCCAAACATTGCTCAAGTTAATGTCTCCATCTGAGAACAGAGCTGGAACTGTATCATAAAAACATCTACTTCAGCAAAGAGTAGTAAATTTGCTGGTTTGAGACCAAAGCAACCTGTTTGGTCAGGTGTATCACAAAGTATATATTTTTCAAACTTGTCCTGAATCCAGGATTCTGGCTATGGAAGAATAAATATTAGTCCTGCAGGTTTTAACAGAGAGTGGATTAGATGAACTTTCGCTGTGCACTTTGGCCTTATTTTCTATGGTCAAATTCAACTTCTTAGATGAAGTCTTTTTAAAATATAAATGAGCGTGGTCATTCTTGGGAGGAGAAAAAGTCCATGGGGTTTTTTTCCTAAAGTGGTCATTTTACAGGATGTGGCTAGAGTTACTATCAGTCCCAAGTACATGAGTCATATGGTGGTATTATGATATTATTCCTTACTTGTATGTTTGTGTAAGATCCACTGAAGGAAATGTCACTGCCTTCACAGGCAGTGGACTTCCACATTGCCTAAACTTAGAGACTCACTGAGATATCAGGTGTGGAAACCAAAAACAGTTGGAGAGTCAGAAAAAAGAGGTATACTTAGAAAAGGAAAACAAAGAGAAAAGGAGACCAGCGGTAAAGAAATTACTATTTTGTTGAAAATACAGGAGAGATCAAGGATGTATGGTTCTTTTTCAAATGTGTTTCTTACATATATAGTAGGATGTGTGCCTTAAGGCACAATCCAGCAAAGCAAGCAAGGAAATAAATGTTAGACATGCTTAGGAACAATGATTTCGATGACACAACTCTACTGAAAATCCTGATCAAGAAAGGAATATTATTCAAGATATCATGAAGCAGCACAGGTGGAGTTTAAATTAATCTCTTTTTTTTTTATTATTTTTAGAAGAAAAAGACTAAATATGTAGCTTGATTGAAATCTAGGTAACATGAATACACTCCTATAAAAATACAGCATTAGTGGAATTTTCCTAGTCCAAAAATAATTTAGTGTCCAAATGCTTACTTTATCTGATTTATGGCTTTACAGCCACGTCTAAGACAGTACTGCCAAATAAATTTTCTTTACTGTGGCATGTATACAGTTCTTCTTCAGGTATTTGGAATGATGTCTGGCGTATAAACTGAGCAAAAGTCTCTTTTTAGAAATATTGAGCTCTATTTATATTCTTCAAGTGCGACTTCACTTTTTACATTTTAAAAGTTTACTTTCTTTTTTTACAGTATCAGTGCCTAAATATATATATGATATGCTTCAGGAAACCAAGGACCCAAATACATGCAAAAGACATGTAGCTGAATCATACAAAGGTGTTTTTTATCATACAAAGGTGGTTTTTTCTTAACATCGTAAAAGTAATTGTCTGTGCTCCAAGTATTTACCAATTTCATTGAATGAGTATCTTTCAGGAAGCCAGTCAGATAGAAGAATAGCAGTGAATTTACCCTCTAATACCCCATAGATGGGTGTGTTCCTGACACTTATGTAGGAGCATGTAATTGAAATAACATTTGCATAAATTCCATTTAGTAAGGGTGCATTGCCAGTGGGCGTTAGGGCACTTAATCAAACACTAAATAGCAATGCATGTCTAAGCATTGATCATTTAATGCAGACATTGTCAGAAGCATTACACAGATCATGATGTCCTTTTGTTCTTTCTTTTCACTTAGCATAATATACTGTTGCTTTCTAAATCTCCTCAGGCTCTTTAATAAGGAAAGATTTCTTCTCTTCATTTGGACAGCTGCATAACTGGGGTGCTAAATCATCCTCAGGGATGTAATCAAAATGATCCCACTAATTTTCTGGTTTTCCTGCTTAGTTTAGAGCAGAAGTGGCAGATTTAGGTGATTGCAATCTGTTGCTTTAAAAATCTAGCATTGATCATTACAATATGATAGTTTTGAAACCAAGGATCTCCAGGTCCTTTGTAAATAGATCTAATTCAAAATTTAAAATACCTGTCATGGTAGGTACGGTTATAGCAGTTCTGTAGGAAAATCTGGTGCACAAAGACAATTTAACAGAATTGCAGGATTTGACTTGACCGATTCAAATCATAAACCAGCAGCAGAATCTGAAAAAAAAGAGAAAAATTAAAAAAATCACAAAGTCTAACTTTCAGTCTTGACTTCTATCTACACAAAATACACCAAAGAACTGCCTAATTCTAGATCCTGTTTTTCCAAAGTTACGGGATCTGTGCACCAGCATTTTCCATACGTGTTGGAAAACTTAAGTCTTCCTTCATGAGGTGCCCAATGTAGAAAAGGGGTCCAAGATGAGAGCCCCAGACTGGGATCTCACCACTACTGCCCTTCCCTGCCCATTACTCAGGCTCTTGGCATTAACCCTAATGTTGCCAGTGGATATGGTTTTTTTTCTAGTTCCAGGTATTTCTGCTTGAAGCCAGTGAGGTGGAGGGAGAGCTTTATCCTAGAAAACTCTCAGAAAAGCATAACAATCCTAACACCTGTACAGTTTCACCCTTCAGTCAAACGCTGTGGTCACCAATATACACATCAATTGAATCAGATTTCCTATTTTTATTCTAAAAAGAGGCAATGGCAGGGCAGGGTTGCGACATAAAAACATATGCTAAGATATCTCTACTCAGCAGGAGTAGCATTCAGCTAATGTTAGCCCATCCAAGATGCTAATTTAAGTGCTCAGTGCATGGTAAGGTTCCTGTAGTGACACTCTACTAAGAGTGACTTTGCAGAAAGAGTGGCTTTTTAAAACGAGTGTCTAGCAGCAGAGTGACAGGGAGTGACATGGACGTTCAGGCAGATCGAGTGGCTCGTGGACACTGCAGCATCCTCCTGGAAATGCTGTGCCCACGCTCACTGAGAGCATTTGTCCTGCAAACAAACTACTTGCCAATTTCTTGATACACCCTCAATTTCCAGTGCATAATAGCATTAATGACCTCGACAGAAAGCATTTCCTGGGGATTAATAACCATTTGAGGTTTAATGACCTGAAGCTATGCCTCAGGCCATCAACTCCTCCAAGCTGCTTCATTAAATCTTTAGGGTACACACTCTGCTTCAATCACTCCTGCTTAAGCATTTGCTCAGGGTCACCTAATAACAATATTCTCCCTGAGGTATTTCCTCTTCAGAGGCCCTGGTGTTGGAAATGTGTTTGTCCTTAAGTCTTCTGGGAAAAGAACTCATCGTTAATTTTTTAGGTGACTGTATATGACCAGTTGAAGCATTTACTGAGGCCGTCACTGAGTTTCTGCTGTGATGAACACAGTAAAAATGAGACAAGTTAAATTCATAAATTGCACTTTGAAATATAAACTACTTGTTTTAGTTGCTTACAATCTCATAGTCTACATCAAGAGCCAGAAGCCTCCCCCCATTCTAACACTGGTGGTTCAGTCAGAGGTAATTTATTTGAGAGGTGATACAGGACAGGTTACCACTTCCTAGCAAACAGTGGCTTCATACTAGCTCTAAAGGATACCCCAAACTCAGATCTGTGCAGAAGGAACAATATAATAGAGGGCACATCTGCCCGTGAGGAGGAGAAATGCCATTGCTAGGCCAATTTCTTACCAATGAAGTCATAAGTCAAATGTGGTGCATTGTCCCGTGTTATGGCACATACTTGAAAAGGGTGCACTTGTTTTTCTGTCGAAGAATTTTCATTTAAGGGAACATTCTTCCCACATCCAGATGGCATCAAGTACAATTGGATCTTAGTTAAATCTGCTGCTGTGGTGTTACATCGTGTTCCCTGTTTATTCGCGCGGCACAGCATGGCAAATAGGCATGGCACAAACAAATAGCTATTAGAAATTTCTTCCACATGTCTCTAAACTGAAAGAGAAGTGCAGAGAAGAAAGCAATCAACAACAGTTGGAAACTGATACAGTGAGCGTGGTGCAGAGTTATGTGTCCATAAATCAGTTATATTGTCTTCACATCAGTTATAGGAATCCTCTGGCAACGCTTTGCCAGCATCACATTCACACATTAGTCTCTGTTCTTCACTGAGCAACCATTTAACTTGATACTTCTAAGGAGAGATAGGACCAGTGCTCTTAGGGCACTGGGAAGTGGAGATGCTTACCTCCCTGACAGGTCTGGGAAGACTTGCCCTCAACCTGACTTGAACTTAGAACTAGCTATGCTGGCCCTGCCTTTGAGCTAACATCTTTGTTCAGAGACAGCTTGCATTTTTAGGGAAAGAAAAGCACTCTTCTGTCAAGTTCTAAAAATTAGAAGCCCTTGGAGTTTATAAGCTTAAGATACTTAAAGAAAACCTGAATACTAAGAATGTATAGCGTCTGCTGCAGGGGAAGTCTTGATAAGTGTAGCTTAGTTATGGTGAGATATGCATATATCCTATGGAAAGCAGCAGGTGAATTGATGAGTTAGACACAGATGAGGTGAACAACTCAAGTACTTCCTTGCTTGTGTTTGAGATTCGTGGATTCTGAGGTTAAGTAACTCCAATGACAGGCTTTGTATGGGAAATACATGCTGTTTGTGGTAAATACTGAGCACGAACACAGGAATGTTCCTACATAAATCACAAATCACAAACGGGGATACAGCTCATTTACGCCATCACTGCAAATGGAGAAAATCGTGTGCAAGTAAGTGAAATTATGGACCTTAAGTCACACAATGCACTAACAGGAGATGCCTCAAAGAGTTTAATTCCTCTCACTGGAAATGTCTCTAGCTTTATATGTCTGTTCCTCCCAAGTTCTCTGTATAGTCCTTAGAGAAGAATGAGCACTTTTTGGGCATAAGCCATTTTACCTCTTTTAGACATTAACTGTAAGATAAATACTTTAATGGAAGTACCTTTTTCTCTCCATAGCCTTCAGGAACACCTGAGATTAATAGGTCCAAGGCAGTTGCAGATAGGTGAGATGATTGCCGCCCCTTATATCCAGAAATCCTCATGTAGGTAAATAAATAATTCTACATGGATGACAAAATGGCTGCTGCAAAGACAAGTCAACTAGATATTTAAGCATATACTTAATGCTAAGCTTCTGATATGTCCTATTGAAGCTTGATTTATAAAACCAGACCAGATAAGCATTTGTTATGTTTTTATACCCCTGATGAGGAAACGCCAGATTGGTAAACAACAAATAAAGGAAATGCTTTGAAATACATTCAAAAAACAGTAGTTTGTAGACTCAGTTTTGAGGCTACTTTTAAGGTAGCCTCAAATTGCCAAAGCAATTGACTTTCAGTTGCAAAAAGATTAATGAAAGCCCCAGACTCTGTTCCCAAAATCAGGGTCAGCCTGTGGAGCATCAAAACTATAATTTTCACCTTTTGGCAGTGTTGCCTTCCCAGCATATCCCCCAGCACAGGTAAACCAGTGGAGTCCAGGCTGGTTTGTTCAAGTTACTGGTTTTCTTCAAAGATGAAGCTCTAGCAGAAAATAAGGAACTGTAATTTTCAGTATACCAGTGAGATTCCTTAGTAGTAAGTGACCTTTCAGAGCATAATGCAGTGGCCACAGGATACCATGGGTCCTGAGTTTCTAACTACTATTGCAGAGTAAAAATAGTACTGCCAAATACACCCCATATCCTGAATCAAAATACCTTTATCTTGTGTTCACTTTTAGGCAGTGGTTTCATAGCAATGTGTGGGCTCTGAAGATGGTTGTCTTTAATTTTGCTGAGATTTCATTGTCAGATTTGGGCTTCTTTTGAAAGCTGAGTCAAGCACTTCTACGTTGAAATCTGTAGGAGAAACCATCTTTTGTAGGCAACTGCCTGCTTTTTGCTTCTGTTTCTGTCTGGAAAACCACTTATCATACTTCTGGCATATCTGAGGCTACACCCTGCCAAAATCTGAAGTGAAATAAACCATCAAAAAATGTCAAATTCTTAAAGTGCAGACCAAGGTCAAGTCTAGCAAAAGGCTAGACTTGGAAAATAAAGTATTTTGCCTTTTCCTTCAAAGCATACACCACCAATTTTCAATCACTGTGTTTATCTGCATATCCCATTACTGTAGCACCAGACAGCCAAAAATGGCTCGTGTCCTGAACACATATGTTCATTCTCCTGGCCTTGAGGGGGGACATAAAGCCAGAACAACGCCTGGGTCCAGCTCTTCATGTGCACATCTGGAAATGGAGAAGGGCTCCGAGCTGATCCCAGAGGCAGTGCAGCAATTGTCCGGGAGCTTCCATCTGGAGTGGATCTGGGTATCCCCGGGGACGGCTCCCATCTCATGCCAGATCTGATGTCCGAAGGAGGGAGGTGTCCTCACACACTCCTTCTGGGCAAGGGCAGCTGCTTTTGTTCAGGGACTTATTTTTCCAAAGACCAAACAGAGATTGAACCTCAAGCCCCAAAATTTTGATAGCAGCCATCTTTCATCTCTTCTTTAAACAGGGTATTTTACTGCTCTGCAGAGTTACAGTGCATGGCATGCTGCCTTCCGTCTCCTTAATCCTCTGTAAATTTACTTCTAACAGCTGCTGCCAAAATACAGTATGGCACTTGCACAGCACATGCTTCTTCAGTAGTGAGCACAAAGCTGCTTCTATGCAGAGGGAATATGTTGCAAGCCCATGAGTGACACGTTGTGAGTGCTGAAGATTATGAAACATATTCTGAAATTGAGCAAGCTATAAACACTTCATTTTTCAGAAACAGTCACATCACTCCTGTCATTTTGCTTGGCAAATGTACGTACGCAGACCTTGGTGCATCCACGTAGCACACGTTGAACAAGCACCAAGTGCTAAACCAGTGGCGTGCCAGCAGCGCTGCGAAGTTCAGAGGAAATATTTCAAGTATGCACTTCAACACTCTTCTCGGTTTTTATAAAAACCCATGATCTTTATTTGTTTATTTTTACTTCACTGGCTTCTCTCTTGGACTAAACTGACCTCAGACCGTAGCATGAAATGATATTCATTGATCTCCTGGTGAATGCTCTCTAAATGATCAGGAATCGGGTCGTGGCTTAGGACAACTCGTAGCTCCAAGTTGGAAATACCTGCTGGAAAAGCAACTGTCTTGTGTCTGTCTGTGGCCAGATGCTCATCAGTAAGTCTAGAGATCAGCTGAGTGCTGGTCCAAATCCTTAATAGCACCAGAAAAGCTCTCTTTTTTGATACTCAGGCCACTTGGTTGTTGAAGCTGTAAAGAAAGGAAGACTACCTTATGCAAGGTAGTTATGTGATCCTCAGGTACTTGGAACGTATTTTTGAGCATAGTGCACACTTTAGCGTATCGAGTCTTACAGTTTTACTTCCTAAGGAAAGAAGAACATTTTTTTCCCTTTTTTAACTAAAGTGTAAGTGTTAAGTGGTGTGGCTCATTTCCCACCGAAAGTCTTGCTGAGCAAGGAATTAGTCATTTACTTTCCACATATCTAGCTGGTAGCACTGTCTAGTGACCAAACCATCTTTGCCCACAGTCGGGCAAGTAATGATTCAGATGAGTGGGAATGTGCTCTCCAGCAATCAGAGCAAAGGGACTCTCTCTGTGAGATGGCAACTGAAAATGTCCGACTCATTTCCCATCAACTATTAGACGATTAAGAAATAGTTGAAATTCAGCCAGCAAATTAAAATGTAACAGAGACTTTATTTCACTGACATTTGCAGAGCCAACCTTTCTGTATTCCTTCCTGTTGTCCAGCTAGAGACATTGACATGAAAATAGTAGGTTTCTGCTTTGGTAGCTTTGGTGTCTCCTGCTGTCTACTCCACAGACCCACTCTCCTGTACTGGCAGGGAGCAGGCACTGGTAGGTCTCTAGCCTTTCTCTTGTCTTCTCCCATGGTAATACATGCCACACAGGTGAAGGGCTTTATAGAGTGGTAACTGCAAACATCTAACTCACCTAATCTCTATCATGGTATTTGATAAAAGACCAAATTATTGTAGCAGCTAGCTAAGAATAGTTAAAAAGTGTAGTGTGTTGTTAGTCCAGGGTGGTGCACTAATTAGTTCTTTGCAAACTCTGCTTTATTGCTGGCGATGGCTATAGTTGAGTAGTTTCAGAGTTCCTATGAATCTGTCTTCCGTTCTCTCTGTGGTGTAACAAGAGTAAGGAAACAAGAAGTGTCGGTACTATGGATACCCAGTGTTATTTTTGCCATAGCATAATTTTTTATTCTAGGCAACAGTTATTTTGTACAATGGTTTTAATAGCTGGAAACAGACTTAGGTGAGCTGCAGAATGGAAAACCATTATTTTCACTAAATTGAAAGTCTGTTCTCTTCTTGAAGGAGTATGTAAAACCCCCCCAGCCTTCTATTAAAAAATGTATGGAAAGGAAACTAGAGACTTCAGCCAAAATGCTAAAAAATAATAACTATACCAACATAGCCAAGTTGTCTGTTTCTTCCCTACAGTATGGATGAATAAATGTTTATGTACAGCTATCATGTAGGAATTGCTTTAGCCTGATTTCTTCATGTTGCTCTGCAGCCATATGGACTGCAGTTTTCACTGCAAAGGGGACTGAACAAAAAAAAAATGTCCAGTTATCTGAGTGAAGAAAAATCCTGGAAGTATTTTAGTTCAGATATGCAAAACATCTCAGTTCATTGGTAAAACTGTTTGCTCTGTAGTGTTTCATTTGTGTTTTCAAAGTGCGTTTACATGTGTATATGCCAAAGTGTATAGAAAATGTCTGCGTCCACCTGGTAGTAGAAGGCAACATCAGGTGAATCAGAGTCAAAGATGCTTCAGGAGGCAAACAAGGGTTTAATTCTTCAAAGATCTCTACCCTACCAGTTAGGAAATTTGAATATCCTTAAAATTCTGGCCTTTGAGTTCATCACTTTGATATTGAAAGTTATCTGTAGCTACTCAGTAAAATAAACCAAAATTTCCATCATGTGATGGATGATGGAAACTGTCTAAACAGCTGTCTGAACAGTAGCTCCGCTGCTACTGTAAAAAAGAACCTTTAATTTCACTTTCCCACATTTAGTACTGTTTCTGTGTTGGAGAGAAATGTTTGGACAGAACTTTCATAAAAACGGATGCCTTGTGAAGACAGAGTAAGGGAAGATTTTATTTTTTTTAGTAAGTGAGTAATTGTTTCCTTTAATCTCTTTGTTTTTCTCATTACTCTGTAAAGATTAACATACAGCCGTGTAATTAGTGGCTCTGGATTAGATCACTCTGAAACATACACTAGTGTCAAATCAAAGGGTAAAATTTAGTTCCCAATAACATTTTTACATAAGCATATGCTATTTCTTCAATCACTAAAATAGTTTTTAAAAGTAGTAGAACAATCGAACGATGGAGGTCATCTAGTCCAACCTCGGCTCATGGCAGAGCCACACTATTCCATCGTATCTGGAACTGACATAGGATCAGTCGAACTCCAAAACCGAAAATGGACCAAGCTCAGAATACCCAGTGAAAGAAAATATTTGTGCGTAGTATTAATTTACTGATTTTTCATTTCTACATACAGTCATAAGAAGACATCCTGGCAGCTCTTGTTAGTAATATTCTTGTAATAAATAGCAGCTGTAAGAAAGCGTTAAAGGGAAACAAGCTCTTGATGTTTAATTCTCTCAGAAATAATAATCATAAAAAAGTAGAAATCCACAAATTATGTTAACCTTCATTTTATAAATGATTTTTCACTGCAGTCTTGAGGCATGATGAAATGTTAATAATGTTGATATACTTCAATGCTAATAATTATGATATGGTTGTGAATCAGAAAAAAGGCATCTGGGTTTGTTCAGGTTAATGCCAGCCCTCCTGTTACTGGTTTGTATGCAGATGACAACTCCTTCCAAACTGTGTGAACAGGTGACGTTCTGCTGTTTGAGGTTTAGTCTTCTCAGAAGAATTAGGACATCTTTCTCAATAGACCATTTTGTGGAAATTGCTAATCGTGAAAACGTAGGATCTAAAGCCTGATCTGTTTGTAATGTTAATCAGCTGGTAACAGTGATAACACCAGGTGGGAGCTCCGCACTTTGCATTGCATTTGCTGTGCACAGGCCATGGATTCAGCCCTCTCTCTTGAACATTTGAGCTCTTCTTTATGGGCTGTATCTTATTAATGTTTCTCGCTCTACAAATTACTCATCTCACACAGATCTCCAAAAGAAAGTGCTTTCATCTTAATTTATGATAAACAAGAACTGTGAAGTCTTTTCCATTAATACATCAAAATATTATCTCCAAGGGGTATAAGTTTCATGTTCAGTGTTTAATATAAATTCACAGCATGAAGACCACCTTGGATGGGTAGAGATTCTCTGGTGTATATCTGATTGCCCACACGTAATTCAAACATCTACAGCACATGAAGGGTATAATCAAGGAGGAATTAATATGTTGATAAGGAATTATGTTTTGTTCTACTGATCTGCATAATTCAGAGAGAAAGTTTATGATGACAACATCTATTTTTTGGATATTGTTTACATTTACACTGAAATTATAACATGAAGCATTCTCCTGCATTCCATAATGCCTTCCATCTGACAAGCTCAGATTACTGCCTGACCAATTAACTTCAGGACCGCACACAGGCAAGCCACATTGGGTATTGTGGAAAAACTTAAGTGCGGCATTGAAGTCTGAAACCTGACCTCCAGTTTAGGACACAGAGCTTGAAAACCCTGACTTCCAGAGACATTAAATCTCTGTCTTTAATTGAAGTTAAAAGTGCCCATGAGAGGTGAAACTAATGCTTAGACCAGCACTACGTCCTCTTGGGAGACTTCTGAATGTCAGGCTACTCCAGAGACCTTGTGCATCTTGTATGCAGCTTGAATTCAAGCTGTCTGCAAATCTCCCCTAGCCTTGCAAGAGATGACATTTTCCAAAACCTTGCAAGGACGGAGGGTAGCTGCAAGCTGCATGTAATGGGGTCCATCTGCTGCATCCAGATACAAACCAGATCTCAAGGGCAGCGTACCAGACAAAACACCTTGTGCAGTTTCTCTACGCTGAAGACACATACCTTGTGTACAGACTGAAGAATTTACTGCTCCTTTAGGTTTTAGCAGTCTAATTAAAGAGTTAGTACTATCTAATTAAAGATAGTAACACTCAAAATTCCAAGTATAAAGTTATGGCAAGTTTCTCGGAGCGGTACACTTGGAATTGATGTAATATGTACTTTCTATTAGCTACACCTCTCCCTGGTGTTATGCTTACCCTTCCTATGACTCTCTGGGTCCTAAAATCAATGGTGCTTGTCTTCCTCAAGAAGAAAAGGAGTGTATAGGAGCTTACAGCAAGTCTTCATCTAAAATTCTGAACTAGGAGAAGTATGATCAGGGATCACTAGTGGGACCAGTCTTGTTTAACATCTTCGTCAGCGACATGGACAGTGGCATTGAGTGCACCCTCAGCAAGTTTGCCAATGACACCAAGCTGTGTGGGGCGGCTGACACGCTGGAGGGAAGGATGCCATCCAGAGGGACCTTGACAGGCTGGAGAGGTGGGCCCATGCCAACCTCATGAAGTTCAACAAGGCCAAACGAAAGGTCCTCCATCTGGGTCGGAGCAATCCCAAGCACCAATATAGGCTGGGCAGTGACTGGCTTGAGAGCAGCCCTGAAGAAAAGGACCTGGGAGTGCTGGTGGACGAGAAGCTCAACATGAGCCATCAGTGTGCTCTTGCAGCCCAGAGGGCCAATCGTATCCTGGGCTGCATCAAGAGAAGCGTGGTTAGCAGGTCGAGGGAGGTGATTCTGCCCCTCTACTCCACTCTCATGAGACCCCACCTGGAGTACTGTGTCCAGTTCTGGAGCCCCTATTACAGGAGGGTTGTCAGAATGAGAGAGTTGGGGTTGTTCAGTCTAGAAAAAAGAAGGCTCTGGGGAGACCTTATTGTGGCCTTCCAGTATCTGAAGAGGGCCTACAAGAAAGCTGGGGAGGGACTTTTTAGGCTGTCGGGCGGTGATAGGACTGGAGGGAATGGATTAAAGCTAAAGATAGGTTGATTCAGGTTGGACATTAGGAAGAATTTCTTCCCCATGAGGGTGGTGAGACACTGGAACAGGTTGCCCAGAGAGGTGGTGGAAGCCCCATCCTTGGAAGTTTTTAAGCCCAGGCTGGATGGGGCTCTGAGCAACCTGCTCTAGTGGGAGGTGTCCCTGCCCATGGCAGGGGGGGTTGGAACTAGATGATCTTTAAGGTCCCTTCCAACCCTGACAATTCTATGATTCTATGATGTTGCTGGTACAAAATCATACATCAAGATATTTTCCTCCTTGCTGTTTGGTTGTTTTACAGCTATTTTTACTCATTTCCTTAAATAGTCAAAGAATCACAAAATGGTTGAGATAGGAAGGCCCATCTGGAGGCCATCTTGCCCAAACCTCTTGCCCAAGCAAGGTCACCTACAGACAGTTGACTAAGACCACGTCCAGATGACTTTTGAATATCTCCAAGGATGAAGCCTCTGCCACCTCCCTGAGCAGCATGTATCAGTGCTTGGTCACCTTCACTGTAAAAAAGCTTTTCCTGATGTTCAGATGGAGCCTCCTTTGTTTCAGTATATACCCCTTGCCTGTCACTGGGCACCACTGAGAAGATCGTCTCTCTGCCCTCTTTGCACCCTCCTTTCAGATATTTATACACATAGATGAGATTCCCCTGAGATTTCTCTTCCCCACGCTGAACAGTCTTAGCCCTTCCAACCTCTCCTCATGTGTCAGATGCTCCACTGCCTTATTCATCATTGTAGCCCTGTGCTGGATTCACTCCAGTAAATCTGTATCTTTCTTTTACTGAGGAGCCCAAAACTGGACCCAACACACCAGATGTGGTCTCACCAGTGCTGAGAGGAAGAAGCACCTCCCTTGACCTACTGGCAACACTCCTAATGCAGCCCAGCCTGCTGTCTACCTTCCTTGCCAGAAGGGTACATTACTCCCTCATGTTCAAATTGGTGTCCACCAGATCCCCAGGTCCTTTTCTGCAAAACTGCTTTTCACTTGCTCTTTCACTCTTCAAAAATAGTGATCTAATAGAAGATATATAACATGAATATGTTACATGAATATATAACATGAATAGGTACATATAGAGACAGTGTTTCAGTGACTGCATATTACTAATATCTATTGGTTATGGAACTAGCAACGGTACATTGTAAAAATCCCTTTATAGCACATCTGGGTGGCAAGTGAGCATACACTTGAAGGTGTTCCGAATACCAGCTGAACTCAACATTTTCCTTTTCAATAATAGTTCAGCAACTGTTTTGGTCTTCAGGCCACTCTTTGGTCCACGATATATAGAAGTTTAGATGCCACCTAGATCTCTTAACTTGGGAACCCAAAGGCAGAAACTCATAAAATAAGAGCGTTTTCAAAATTTGGCCCATAGTGACTCTTATGAGTCACCAGATGTTTTTAAATAGATCCCAAGAGTTGGAATTGTTGCCCCTTCTCTACCTACTTTATAATGTTCCTTCCACATTAAAAATACAATATATTTTTATATTATACTATATTAGAGTCTATATATATAAAGACTCACATTTTCCAGACCTATATCCAAACACATTTTTCAGAGGACATACAGTGCTCATGTATCAAAGCCCTGTTAATTCTGGAGTCAGAGGTGCTCAGCTTTTGAATAGCAGGACAAATAGGTGGGAAGAGCAGCATGGTATTGGAAGAATGGTTGGGTGGTACTCTGTCCTCCGAGTTTGTGCTGAGCCAAGACTCATGGGGACTGTTGGAAGGCAAGAAAAGGAATGTAAATCCTAATGGGGAAGGGGAAAGATGTGAAGGGAACCAAGCTTTTAATCACTTCTGCCCATTAGCAACACCAGAGTATTTTTCCTAAGACTAAAGGGAGGGTGTCCTTGTCAGCTCCCAATATATATATTATTTGAATTTTATCTATCTCATAAATCCGGTTAGTAGTTTCAGCTGGATAAAGTATTCTCCTTGTTTCTTGCCATAAACTGCTGCAGCATTCTTTTATGCAGCTGCCACATTTCATCCTAATGCAGCTGCATTTCACCCAAGGATGAAGTGATCCCTATATATAACTTTCACATCAGATTTTATAACCATTTAAAGTGCCTCAAGTTGAGATGTGGAATGCAAGCTATTGTTTTATTAGTGTCATCATAAAGTGCTGCATTGTACAAATCAATTGTAAGCTAAGGAGAAAAGTGGTCTTGAAGTGATGCTTGAATATCAGGAAAGATTTTGAGGGTTAGGAGGGATTTAAAATCCAGTTTCAGGAATTTAAAAGGAAGATGATAAAAAAAAAAAGGAAACAAACTAGCATGAAGTAAGGTTGTATAAACTGAGGGGACATGTGGGACAGCAGATAGCAAAATTGTCAGAGAGATGAATGGTAGAGTGTTTTAAGTGACTTCAGGGTGGAAGACATGGAAGGAAAAGGAGGGAGGGAAACCAGCAGTAAATAGAAATGATCATGATGATAAACAGCAACCAAAAACATTAAGAGTACACTCGAAGGTTAGGACCTGTATCTCTTTTTTTGTTCACATATCTGAGCCATATAACATGCATGTGACTTTTCAGCATCGGTTGGCACTATTAAAAGTCTTTGTTGTGTTATTAATGTTATGTATGAAACTTTCAAATGTTCAGACAACTTGATGTCCAAATCTCTCTGCATTCTCTTGTTTAGGTGTTTGATTGTGCTGAACACCCTGTACCTCAGCAGAGGGAGTTACTTAGATGTCTACAAAATGGGAGAATTCCTTGGGGACCTGATTTTATGCTATAGACTCATAGGGACATTAATGGCTGCCTGGAAGGGCAGAATTGGGAATCCCTCAGGTTATTTCTTGCCCCTGAGGTGTCCCTGTGTCCCCGCTGTCTGCTTCTCCTGTCTGCTTCTCCTGTCTGCTTTAATGGCCCCTGCAGGTGACCTCTCAACTTAAAGAGCTTGTGCAGTGTAGCACATTTTACAAAGGTCTCTCCTACAGTGCAAATTGCTAGTGTTTTCTCTGTCACTGCGACGCTATTTGAATAGCTGCCTTCATGTTACTAGCACGAGGAAAACCATTGTGTTGTATGCCTAGCTCTGATGAGATCTAGATGTAAAAAATATTAGTACAGACAGTGTTCTCAGACATGTAAAGTTTCATGCCTGATGAACCTGCTGTAAATTTCAGGCCTACTAGCTTTACCAGTATTCTGTTATTTAGGAAAGGAATTCAGCATAATCCTTTCATGCAAAGGGGATTTAGGTTCCTAACTCCTTCCTGGAATAACACACCTTTCCTCTTGGGAAATGCATCCTTGCTCAAGGTAAAAGTCTGATGAGAAGTCTCCCAGCTGGGCTGGGCAGAATTTGGTTGCAGTAGGGAACAAAACAATTGTCGTAGTGGTTGAAAGAAACATTTTTTATAGTCCCAGACTATATCTGAGCAATAGAAATGTCAGTAGCCCAGAAGAAAAAGTGATATAAGGGGTCATCCATCCAAGGAAAAAAATAATCTCATAACACTGTCTTTGGTTTCATTTATTCCTTTCTGGAGAACACTTTTCCAAGTCTGTAGTAGTATCAGTGAATAGTCAGATAAGACTCCAGCTCAGTTTTGAGCCCACTCATCTCCTGATCCCAGTGTCCCTTGGCAATGAATCTTACAGATTGCATTAAAAATAATGCTTTTTCAGTTCAGATTGCCTTCCTTCTTTTTCATTCCTTCCTTTTTATTAATCTCCCTGTCCTTGTGCTGCAAGGTAGGGTGAATATAAGTTCCCAATTTCCTATTTTTGTACTCCAAATTTTGTACTGTTTTATCACAACCCTTCCTTATTCATCTGCTATCCAAGGTAAATAGTCTCAGCATATGAGATTTTTTTTCAGGTCTATAAATAATCATACTTCTCACTTTCAACCTTTCTAAGAAGTCAGAGCATGAATGGACATCATCTGACTATTATTCACCAAGTATAAAGAATTACATATAAAGAAATTACTCATGAGCTTGACAGGATATTTTTATATTGACATTTGAATTATATTCAGACACAGTAGTTTTAAAAAGTCCATATTTTATTGTTTTATTACTACTACCACAATATTCTGGAAAAGCTTAAGGTCTATTCAAATAACATTTTGACAGCTTTATTTGGTCCTTGCTTGCAAAACATAAGCTTGTCTCTAATAGTAATTATATCGCATGATATAAAATAATTCCAATGAAATGCCTCTTTTGAAAACCTTATTATCAGGATTTATTGAAGAGCATGCATCATAGTGTAGTAAAATCATATAAATACATTGTATGTTTATGTTTTATTTTATTTATGATATATTTGTACTATAAATGGTAGTTTTATGGGTGCACAGTACAGTTACCTTTGCATTATTATTGGAATTCTTCTGGAAAAGTCCTGCAGAGTGGAAGGGGATGGTGTAAACCATTAGACCCTTCCCTAAAAGCCCTCCCACAAATGGAGTTCTCAGGAGATTATGCTAAAAGCCTAAACTATTTCAGAGACACCAATATCCTTTGCACAAAAATTTATGCCATCCTATAAATAAAACTTCAGCATTTTCCCTTTTAAAGAATTTCTGGTGGGTACAATACAACATGAAAGGTTACAGAAAATTGTATCTGTCTTTATTAGACTGCATGGGACTTTTTCCTTAGGGAATGTGAGAAGTTTTTTATTTTTCCACGATCTACACCAGCCTGCTTGCAGTGGTGAAGCAAGGTGATAATCTATAGTCAAGATATTAACCTGTCCCATGTAAGCTACAGATGTGAGCCTCTGATTTGGTGTGAGTTTCTTGTGTGGCCTTGGTTTTTTGGTTATGGAATTTGGTTTTCAATGACAAACCAGTCATCTTTTCTCATGCTGACAAATACTTTCCTGTTCTTTACAATTTATCACCTTGACCCCCCTATAGTCTGATTTCTTAGCTCTGAATTACCTTTGCAAATGCCATTCAATGGAAACCTGTTGGCCTTTAGAGTTACATAGTAGGTGAGTAACGATGAGGTGATGGGTTTTAGGTATCAGAAATCTGGGATTTGGTCTGTCCAGACCAGATTTCTAAGGGTATTAGTAACTGAGGAGTTACACAGCCAAATTTTTTTGACAGTTGAAGGAGTCAAACACCTAATTCCCACCAACCTTATCTCTAAGCTGTTTATGTACTTCTGAAGTGCTTTAAATTCTCATCTGTAAAATAAGGAGTTACACAAATAATCATCCTAAAGACTGTGAGATGAGGAGCAGGAGGACAGTAATGGCAGCCATTGGAGTATCTCAGACTGGGCTGCAAGAAGAAGCTGAAATGCACTAAACTTGTTCTCATACAGCTTCAGCCTGAGCTGAACTTTTCTACAGATTCCATCTGCCCTCATGAGTGCTTTGCTGGAAAGACATCAGGGTGGTGACATGGCTTGTTGGTAACGTGACAGGTGTATGAGGCACAAGGGATATGCATCAAGACCAGTGAGTGAAGGCTGAAGCTCTCCCACACAGTGTCCACAGCTGCCTTGAGCATGCCTCGGGTGTAAGATGCAATGAATGTTTCCTCCCCAGGAGTATTTTCTGATTTGCCTTCCACACAGGTCCAGAGCAGCTCCTAAGAGTAAAAGGTGCTACTAAACCCAGGGTTAAGCTGAGCCTCCAAACTGATCCTAAAATGACAGGTATATTATTCTGGAAGACACAGTACAAACTCTGTCATCCCAACACTTTTCCTCCTCTTGAAGGAGACAATAAGACAAGGCCTGGAAGTTGATGTAAAGCCATTACACCAGAATAACCACGTGAAACCCTGTGAGCTATAACCAAGCTGTTACTTTATTCCTAAACAATGCTTGGAAGAGTGAGACCTCGTCTACCTCCCAGACTGGCTTGGGATGGCAACTTGATCTCAATGATGCAGCTGTAAAATGCATTCATTTCCAATGACTTGAATCATTTTCTCTACTGCTGCCAGATACTTTATCTTAAAGTCTAGTAAATTAGATTTAAGTGGTGAGCAATATAGGGTGACTAAAAAAAGCAACCATAAACAGTCATTTGTTACAGACAAATGAATAATAAAGATTACCACATAAAGTTGACATAAACACAATAGATGGGGTAGTTATTTATTTATTCTAGTTGCTGTTTCTCTCACTGCATTGTGCAAAGGGATATCTGAATCTTAAATTTAATTTTTTTTTAAAAAGAAGGAGAAACAGCAGAATAGAACATAGAAGAGACAGAGGGAGAGTGGCAGAAAGGCAGAAAAAAGATGAATTGCTGACGTATAGACATGAAAAGGGAAAAGATGGTGGTATTTACGTCTTAGCACCAGTGTATCTGGACAGTGATAAGGTCCCAAGCTAGAACATTAATTTACTTATGTGTCTTTGTCGACAGAGAGTTCTCTCCCAACATCATTGTAGGCAGCTCTCCTGCATTCTTTCATGTGAGGAAGGACTGTCCCAGTGGTTTGGTTTTCCTGGTCTCAATAAAATGCAGCTAGTGTCTAAACAGGACCCTTAGAAGGTATGGATCAGTTTGCTAATCCAACAGCAGACCGTTCCCAGTTTTGTGAGGTTAGTTTTCTGCCAGCTTATAGGGTTGATCTAGGTTTCTGAAGGGCTAGCCAGGAGCTGGTGTGGCACAAAGGGAAACGGGAGAAGGAGCCAACTACCATGGGGTAGGCAGGGCAGGATGTCCCCTTTGGTGGCAGCTGGCTGCAAAAATCTTCAGCTGCTGTTGGGCACCATCAAAGCAGTTTGTGAAGAACCAGAGAAAGCGTTGGAAGAGAAAGACTGCAAGCAACTGTCTCCATTTCAGACCCATAATAACCAGAGCACCCACATGGGCTGTGGGAGACAAGATCAAACCTGCTCGACACTAGAGATACACTCAAACCCAAGTCTCATCTGTGCTCTGAACATCTGCCATATCTCCTGGGTGAACCTCTCTTTTCCTTATTCACTCTGCTTACATCCTAAATGAATAAAAAAAATGTATCAGAGACTTGCACTTCAATCTCTGCTGTACAATATATTCATTGGGCTACCGTATCAGTGTCTCTGATAAACATTTAATTTAATACACAGTGGGACAACTCTAGGAGGAAAGATTAAGACATAATCCCATGGAGATGTGGGGAAAGATGGCTTGGCTGATCAAAGAGGTGTGTGACAAGGTTTTAAGTCACTGCTTGCATATGGGTACTGAAAGGTCTTAGTGAAGCAGGGGCAACTTCTGAGGGGCCTCTGGGGCAACATGTGAGGAAGGTCAGCAGCAACATCTGTGTACAGGGGGAATTTCAACATACCTTGTAGGAAGACCTGATACATAAGGGGGATATGGGGGCCATGAGGAGATCATCACACTGATCTCCCCAGAAAAGTATCTGGAGGCCTTTTTCATGTGTGAATCTCAGTTACAACTTGCTACTGGCAGAAAGGTGAAATGGGAAAGAGAAATGTCTTTCCTGTCAAGCTTCAACTGAAAACTGAAAAAAAACAAACCCTGAGAATCCAAGTACTGTGAGACAAACTGGTGCTTGTCAATATCTGTGACTGAATTATCACCTAGCCTTAATAATTAATGATTGTCATTAACTGCTGCCCAAGCAAGCGGTAAGCAGTAGGTAAATTATCCCTGACTTTTTTTCTGTCGTGCATAAGGACAAACCCACTATCAAGTGTGCTGGGGTGAGCAGCCTTTTGGACATACCAAGGGAGATGCTGCTTGTGGGTCTGTGGTGGCTCACATGCTTCTGGGAGGAGCTGTGGCTCCTTCCAGCCTTGAGCACAATACTATGAGCCATGTTCTCTCTAAAATCACTCCTCTCAGTGTGACAACGCTTCTCGGTGCTGCCGACAAGCTGCCTTGGAGCCACCTGTGAACACATGTAGTTTCCTACATCCTTCAGGGTTCCACCAGGGCAGCACAGCTGCTGCAGGCTGGTTCAGCCCGCTGCATCAGCCTGGACATGGGAAAAGTATTTACTGCAACCCTTCATTGACAGCTTCAGCGAGGTCTTTGTGGTGCTGTACTTATTCCTTCTCAACAAAGTCTTCAGTGATGTTTAGCTAGCAAGTAACAAAAAGTTAGTATTAGAGTATGTGCACAGAAAGAGAAGGCTGAACTGAGCATCTCAAGTTATGTTTTAAGCATTACAATATCCAGTAATGAATGAAAAAAATCTGTATTGAATTCCGAACTATAACTTGGATTACGTGCCCAGAATGAAATAATAGAAATCACATTTGGTGTCTGCTGTAGGAGCAGACAAGACGGGAGTGGCTGGGACAGGTGCCTTTAGCTGGTGGAAATACACTGCTATGAGCAAAGTCGTATTTCTGGCTAGACCAGCAGCAAGTTGCACTTCTCCTCTTCTGCTGCCCTCTGTGTAAGGCAAAAACATGAAAGCGAGATATGGAAGGGAACTGGGCACTAATATACGTGTGAGAACCAGTGTTCTGGAAGCTTACTTAGCAAATCTTACTCAAGGCTGAAGCTGTTTGTTTGAGGCACTCATTCAGAAAATGAGGATACTCCTCATAGGTGCCTTCGTGGAGGAGACAGTCAAAGTTTTGAAGTCAGAAGTTAATCGGTCAATCATTTTTGACTGGTTGTGGTGTGTTACAAACAGCATCATACAAAAAAACCCCAAAACAAAACAACCCCCCCTCAAAAGGGTGAGATTTACTCCCTTGGTTATTTCCTGCAATTGTCGCCCGTTGCAACCTGAGATTTTTTAGATCTTCCTTGGGCTGCAGGAAGATTTCTCAGCAAGTTCCTCTGAGCAGCCAACTGCAAAAAACATTGAAATATGATAAGTGTATAAGAGCATTAAATGGTAGCATTCTCCAGCACCCACAGCCTCTGTTAGTTGTTCTTCCAGGCCAGATGAAGCTAGAATGTACGTACATCTGTTCTGAGTTGTAAAATACATTTTGAAATGGGATTGATTCATCTGTGTTTCATGAGGTTGAAGTAAGTAAAAGAAAGAAAGTATAAAGACTTGTCCTTTTTCCAAGCATTTAATAAAAATATTCAGTCTCACTGGAGCATAATAGAGATGTGCTTTCAGCACACAGATGTGCAGTAGTGAGAGCCACGTTTTATGTAAGCTGCTCATTCTTTTGTGCAGTGTTAAGAACTGAATGTACTTTCATGCTCCTTTTTTTGGCCTTGACATGAACTAATGTCAAAGCAAATGAAGACCTGGTGGTAAATCCTTTCCAGCGGTGCTAATGATTGTGGCCGTTGCAGAGCTGTTCCTGGCTGTCTGGTTGTCTTTGGGAAATTGGGCTTTTGATACGTAGATCTTATATTCTGAATTTGGATTTCTGCAACTAAATTTGCTGGCGTGACTCAGTATTTAGAGGAGCAGAAAGGTGTGTGGGTGACATACTGTAGAGTATATTCAAAGCAGTTTTGTGGTGAGCTTCAGTGAGTAAAGTCATTAGAGGTAAAATGAGTGAACAGAATTGCATGGGGAAAATTTTACACCAGCATCTCCTATCTGTAAAAGTGAATTTCAGTAGAAAATAGATTTACAACTGGATTTTTTTTTTTTTTCCTTTTTTCATGCAAGGCAGAACATGCAGAAGAGCAACTGAGCCTGATTTTCTTTTTCCAGTTCCATTGCTTGTTTTATATTTAGGGGTCTGTATTATGGCTGCCTAAATTTTACAACTACAAATGTGCCAAAACTCCTGACTGGCTCATTCAGGTTGAATAATAAGCAACATAAAATGTCTACTTTCTTCAACACCTGCACACTCTATTCTTTACTGTTTTGCAAATACATGAGATGCAGATACGTGTTTTGACTTTAATCTTGTAAATGGAAACTGCTCAAGTAGTAATTCCTGATCTGTATCTGGGCAGCAAGGAGATGTTGCCCAGGTTTCCCCAGCAACCCACATTTATCTAGGTGAGCCTCTATTTTCAGTTATTCCTCCAGGTTCCCTGGGAGCAGCTGCTTCTGCAGGCAGTGTGGGTGCAGGGCAGAGCCGGACCTGGCACACTGCTTTCCATAAAAAGAGCCGATGGAGCTCAGAGAAGAATGAGGTTCCCTGCTGTCAACATGCAGCAGAGGTTGGGTGCACAACCATGCGTGTGACTGCTGGAGTGCACAAGGTCTGTTTCACTGGAGGCACCTCAAAAATGTATTCTCTGTTTTTGTGTAGCTGACATGTGTTTACTGGCTCTTTAGTAATTGCAGGTAATTTGCAAATAGCTTTAGATCTTATGTAGTTCCCCTCTCTTGACCATGATTTTCTTCCATTCCCTCATGCTCACCTATACCTACTGTCAGACTGAAAATAAGAAGGGACTATTCTCTTGTTGAGCTCATGACTCCCCCACCTCTTCCATGGGGGTAGGATACATCTCACCCAATGAAAGCTGTGTGAAAGGGAGAACTTCACCCAGCATCAGTTGTATTCATACTTCTAAATAGTGGAGAGTCAGGAACAAGATGACACAGACTTGATTCCCCTCCTCAGTCCTTAGTACTAGCCTTCCCAAGAAAAGATTTGTCTTAATAGATAACTGAAACAGACCAAAACAGGCCTGGCAGCGAATTAAAATTGAAAAGTGAGCAGTCTGGGGTCTAGTGCTTGAAGCTACTGCCTGTCTCTATTCTGTTTAGCTGCACAGACATACCTGTAGCTGTTTATTCTCCCTCTGTTAGTGGCCACAAGAGAAAAGCATTGTCAGTAGTTGATTTATTCTATCTATTTTAGACACTACTTTAAGGTGAAATGAGTTACCCTTTGGAAGTAACTGTCTTTCTGTTGCCTATGGAAGGAGTCTATATAGTGGAGTTCAGATGACTAATGGTGGGAAGACACATCCTACCTGTGCAATTGTCCCTTCAGTAACATGGGACTTGCACTGGGCTTCTCCTGGCGGAGCTTCCAGTGGAGGAGATTTCCTATGCAAGAAGTGGGATTTTCCTATGCAAGAAGTGTCAGAGCAGGAAAAAAGACAGTGCATGGTCCTTGTCACCCCATTTCCACGCTACTTCATCTTCACCTCTCCCCAACAACTTACCCAGTGTCGTGTGAAGGCAGGTAGATTTCTCTGAGGGACCCTGTTTTATTTTCTGATGCTATAAAAAAAAGTACTTTAGAGTGATGACAGTACTTTTAAGCAACTACAAGTTACTACTAAATCTCCTTTTGATTTTCTTATAATTAAAAAAACTTTTAATGCAAAATAACAAAGGGTGAACTTTTCTCTTTCTGCTCAGAAATCGAAGCAAAGGAAGCGTGTGACTGGTTACGTGCAGCTGGGTTTCCCCAATATGCTCAGTTCTATGAGGGTAAGTAGGTTTTCTCCTCTTTTTGTGGTACTGAAAGTGCACTGGGCCCTTGCCAGGAGAGCTTGCAGTCGGCCAACTCTCCATTTGACTGAGTTATGGCCATGGCTGGCTGCTTCACAAAGCCTCAGCTGCTGGAGTCATACCAGTGCCTAAAGAAAAGTAAGATTCTTGCCCTGATGGCCATGGGAAGACATAAAAAAGAGGGAGACAGTTTGTGTAAATCTCAAAGGTTAACAAAAACAAGTACAAAAAAATCCAAATACATAGGTTTCTTTTTTCTTCTTTTAAACTTCCTGAACTGTGTCTAAAGTAAGATTGAAAGCACTGGAAATTAATGAGAAAAAAGACTGAAAACTCTGCAAAGTTACCAAAAGTGAATCATTTGAGCTGTGTTTTACATTTGCAAAGCAAAAAAAAAGCCAATATATTGGTGCTAACTCAAAGCAAATAGCTGTGTCCAGTTCCTAGCTGTAAAATTGGTGCCCAGGGAAGCTGTGTCCCAGAGGGCAGAAGGAGTGGTTGCACTGCTGCTGCATTCAGGAGCAGTTTGGGGACTGAGGCTGGGATTTTCCTGCTCTCACTAGCTCAGTGCTGAGACGAAAATGCATCTGATCATTTTTCCCAAACTGCATATTGTCTCTGCCAGAGACACAGAGCCAGCTCAGGCCACTCGGGCTTATTAGCCGAAGCACAGCTTCGCCAAATGCTACTGGACACCTTCCAGGGTCAGCTTGGGTCTGGAGGCAATAGGGCTCCACACACGGAACGATGGCCAAGAAAGCTTGTGGGTCAGAGCCAGCTCTTCAGAGAGCCAGCTCAGACACCATCCATCCCCTCACATGGCGCTGAGGGCAGTGGGGAGCATGATGCCAAGGACACCTCCATGGCTTCTGATGTCCAGCTGAGGTCCCTCGAGGCTCAGCTACTGCCTCCTGATGGGCTGCTCGTGTGCCTGGGAACTAGGAGCACCATGCAGAGATTCTCAGGTGGATCTGCAGGAGCTAGATGGGTTCTGTTAAACCCAGCAAGGAACTAAGACTAATAGGCCCACCATCCCAAAGCGGACATAGGTATCTGTCTACCACAGTCCCTGGGTGCTCAGTAGTACTTTCGTGTCTGCCTTGCAATCAGAGTATCTCAAATACTAACTCCCCCAGAGAAAGGACAGCCCATTGCCCGTTGAAATGAAAGGGATGTTCCCTCCAAACAGAACCTGTGCCGGGCTTCCCCAGTTCTCATACAGTCAGTATGCTCTCTAGACAAGTTTATGTTTCTGAAAAAAGGTCCTTTTTACAGGCATCTATTGTGTCAGTGTTAAGCACTAGTGTCTGAAAAGGCTGGCTGCGATTCCTGTATCCCAGCATTCTGCTGCAGTACCTAAGCATGGCAGAGAAGTCTGGAGAGCAGCCACAGCACTGGAACCCGTCCCACCATCACGGAACCCACTAATGTGTTGCAGCCATGTCACTTTTCATTACAAATGTCAGCTTCCAGCACACCAGTCTGGCTTTTTAACTAATACTGGGGGTTACAATTCAGCTCTTTTTTTTTGCCTGTTACTTGAGTAATCCTTTGTCCGAAGTCATCCTTATTGGGACCTGTATTAAAGTCAAAAAGTGCGGCACGTTTCTGTTTCATGGGAAAAGTCTGTCTAGCAAATAAGTCATTAAGTCACTGTGATGTGAATGGAGAATCTTGTTGCTCTGTGCATGGAGAAAGTGCATTGCTAATTCCCTGATCTTATTTATTTGTGCTAAGCACTAGAAAGCACAGCTAACATTTGAATATCTTATTGAAGCCAAAATGAAATAATCTTGCTCTCTTATTGGTGTACAGGACATTCAACTATAACAGAAAAAAAAAGATAAAAAAATTAACTGACTGAAAGGGTGACAGATACAGCTGGAAGGCAACCAGAGATGAATGAAATCAGTCATACTAGATTTCAGTGAGAAAGCACGTGCAAAGCAATTAAGATGAAGACAATATATTTTCATTTGAATAGCAAGCAGTCATCTTACTATTGTGTCTCCTTTTACAGACTCCCAGTTTCCCATTGACATTGCTGCAGTGAAGAAAGATCATGATTTTCTTGACAAGGACCTTGTAGAACCTCTTTGCAGGTAAATAAAACCTACTTTTTTTTTTCTGATAATTTAAAAACATGATCTGATTTGTTACTGTTAGCACAGCAATAGAAGCAGCAGCAGATCTCCACGTGAACTAAGCAATATCTATCATGTGACCATTCCAAATTCATTTCTCTTAGGGAAAATCCTGAAGTAGGACCCCTACTACACTCATAGAAAACATCACATGATTTGAGAAGACCCAAATCCAATGGATTTGAAACTAAGAAATTAAAAAGGAACTAGCAGTAGTACAAGCAAATGTACTGAATAAATAAGAGTCACATTTAAATTGCACATGAATAACTCTTATGTCTAAGGATGCAGAAAAGATGAAACTTCATTTCACAGAATTCAGCAAATACTTTCTCTGGCAGCAGACATGGTTTTCGTGCTGCTGTGATTCCCTTGGTACTCTCCTTCTGGCACCAGTAAACACAAGTGGGACCAGAACCCCACAGTACTACAGCTGCTACAACCAATCACTGGTTTGCCCCTCCCAGAGGTCTTATGTTTGCTGTTTATCTAGCTTTTTATACTCTGCCTGTTATGAATATACAGCATTCATTGCTCAAGCACTGTCCCCCAGGACTCAAGAAGCAGCAATTCTGTGGCAGTTTTGAAAAACCACACTGCAGAGGCATTGTTCTCCTCTTCTTTCTCCCGTGCTCATCTTGAGCTGGGTTCTACTCCCCTCCTCTTCAGCAAGGACAAAGGAGCATCTGGCCCCTAACCAGGCAGGCTTTATTACATGTTATGGAAACTTTCACAACACTTACATCAAGATAATTGGACAGAATTCTATTTCCCTTTCTGCAACTGTGGCCAAAGTCATCAGAGAGTATATGCTGTTCCACTGTTCCACTTCGTACGGTGCATTGCAGGGATTAATGAGTATGTGACAGAGGACTGCAGAGAGGATTTCTGAGAACCATAGAAAACAGGGCTGGAAAAGAGGTCATCTAGTCCATCCCTCCATCCTGAGGGGATGCAGGTAATTCCCGGGCTTAGCAGTCAGAATACTTTCCCAAAACTCCCTTGCTTTAAACAAGACCTATTGATTCTCCTTCTGTCTGTTAGAAGATATAGGAAAGATATAGGAAGCAATATATTCTCTCTCTGTAGTAACCTCTGTGTCTGAAAAAAAATCATTAGGAAAAACTTGGATACTTCCATGGTTGCTGTCAAGGATGGTGTGGAGCAGAATAACTTCAGAGTTGACCTGCTGCTGTTCAGTACTGCATGGTGGGAGGGATTGCTATGCCCGAGCCTAGAGAAACCTGCTTTCCACACAGACATGCATCCCCCTGGTTCAGTCTGGCATGGTGGAAGACATACTTTGCTGTAGTTTGGGAACTGGGAAGTGGTAGGAGGTTGAGATCTCTTCCCCTCTGCCCTTTCCTACAAAGCTGAAGGACCATCCAAAAGTGCAAGTATGATGTCTGTCCCTGTCACATTCTGTGAGAGCAAATGGTGAGGTGCAGTCAGATACACCTATGACAATTGCACTAGGTTTATATATTTATGAGGGTTTTTGTGAGGTGAACAGCTAAAGACTGTGGTTTTTTCTCTTTTATTGAAAGATGGCATTTTGGAAAATAAACTAGCAGCTGGAAGGATGCACTTGGGTGACAAAATGCTTTATATTAGCTTAAATCAAATGATACTGCTGAGACCTATAGTACATAAGTATAGACACAGATCTTTCCAAATGATTTTATGCAAAGATAAAGGCTTTATGACTGTCACTTTCTCTGTAATGGTTTTATTCAGAAGACACCACCTGTTGACAATTTTTTGTGGGCAGTTTTTAAACAGCTTAGATGTAAAAAAAGGAGTAACACCTCATACACTAGCCAGGTAAAAATACAAGTATTATGTACAGGTTATGTTTTCAGATTGCAGACAATTCATTTGCTGTAGCTCAGCAGCTCCAAACCTTTAGCTGAGAGCAACCCATAAAAAGCAATTATGCCAAATGTCAAGATTCACGTTTATCAGAAGCAGTACACAGTGTCAGCTGCTGCCCACAGTACCATCTTCATCACTGAACTGGCTATCAAACAAACTTCTTCCAAGTTTTACAGTGTGCTGGAAGTCCTCACAGTTTGTCTTACCATGGTAGCTGATTTTCTGCCCTTGCTTTGCCCTGTGGTGGCATAAGTACCAGGTGCATGCCAGTATATTGTGCAAGACCCACAGGCTATGATGCACTTTCATGAAACAGAAAGCTGAAAAATAATATTGGTTTGGTATTTTTTCCTGTATGCACTGATTCACAGGTCAGAAGCCAGTCTTCCATTCTTCAGACACCCAAAACTGCCCTCAAAGCTATGCTTGACCAAGCCTTCTCGCTGACTAATACTGTATTTAGCCCATAGTACTGAACAAAATGAATTTCTCATTTTTATTTGTAGGATAATTTTAAAGCTGAATGCCAGAGTGGATAATCAGTTTGAGCAGAATTTTAGCTCTGAATGGTAATGGTTCGAGCATGAACACTGAATTTCTCTGCTTTTGGGTGTTGAAGGCAGACTCTCAATTTCATTTTATAATCAGTTTTCTTATAGCACTGCGGTATACAAGACAACATAAGGCACAAATGCAGAGGAACCTTTTCTTTTTTAAGGCAGCTGGTAGTATTTTAGTCAGAAAGCCCAAGACTCCAAGTTGTAAAAGGTTTCAGTGACCTTTTTGAGATATTCTAACACTCCTGCTGTTTACAATATCATTTGAAAATTTGGCAAAGACCAACTTTGAGGCCTTTGGGTTAGAGGCCCACTGATTCCACTCAGATTTTATTGAGTAGCAAACAATAGAAAATTGCCATGCAATCTGCAGGCAAATGCTGTTAGCCTGCCAAAATAGTAATTGGGCATGAAAATTTTATAGCTGGATCTCTGTGTCATTTCCAAAATAGCAGCAACCAACTCTGCTGTGGGAACTTTGGTGGCTGCTGTGATAAGAGGGTGAAAAGGAAAAGCTGAGCCACGTTGTACTTTTTGCATTCACGTAAATACAGTGACTAAGAATATAAAGAACAAATATGTAACAGTCTGATACATAGGGCCCTAAACCGAGCTCTTAGCATTTGAACTGTTACAAGCTGCCAGCAGCCTTTTTTTCCATAGCTGTTGTCTCTTAGATAGCTTGTATATAACCTAAAGGTTGCTATATACGGGACGGCCCGCCACTAGAGTTTTGAAATCATCATTGTATGGTCAGTACTGTCTGATGAGTTATTGGTGCCCTAGGTGCTGTTAGTAGATAAGCTGACTCTCCACATGCAGCACACAAAGCTCAGGTCTGAAGTTAGTAGAATGGCACCCATTCACGTCAAGGAGAATTGACTCACCTCATGTGAGCATGTAGCCTATAAAATTGCAGCCACGATAAAAAGCAATAGGACTGGGAAATAGTGTATTCTCTTCACTCACAAAACTGGTGGAGCAGGGCCATAGCAGTGTGAGCTTCACACACCAGCTCTGACAGTACTGGGAGGACCTTTATTCAGTGTTCAGACCTCCTCAGAGAACATCAAGAGGAGCTGGATGTCCTCTTCCCAAATTCCACAGCACCAAAAGCAGCCAGCTAGGGGCATGTGTATGCAGCACCTTGAACTCGTCTAGGAATAATGATAACAAAAGAAATGGCGTTGTGTTTCCCTCAGAGGGAATTTATGGAATCATGTAATGTGTTTGCCTCATTACAATCCAGAAGAGGCCATCTGCAGAGCTGCTGAGGTAGGAGACACTGTGCTGTCTGTGCTAGCCCTCCCGATGGTGCCTCCTCCTGCACGACCAGCTGGCTGCATTCTCCACCACCTGCTTGGAAGCAGCTGCAGAACAGGTCCAGGGGAATGCATGGAGATCCAAGTCACTTCAAAGTTGTCTTCCTATTATCTGGATGGCTCTTCAGGCAGGACAACAGATCCCTCACAAGGTTTTCCAGCTAATTGGACCCTGCATTGCTACAAGCTTGTATTTATTTGTAAACATTACTTAGTGCTGTAGAGGATGCGAAAGTCAAGAGATTTCCTGCTTCTGAAGAACTTCCATCATAAGGGTTGATAATTACAGCACTGGGGCTGGGGTTCAGAGCCCTAAGTACTTATGTCTGTTGCCATCTTAGATCTCCTAAGATGTATCGGACTTCTGCACGGGCCGGATTGACTAGGAGGACCTGCAGCAGCTGAAGGCCAAGCTTGGTACTCTAGGGGATATAAAATAGTACCAAATAGCTCTGTTTGGGCACCTGAATCACTCTGCTAGTGTTTAAGTATTGTTTCAAGGGACACTTTTCAAAACAGAGATGATTTTTTATGATAAAGATAAGTGTTAAAACACAGAGATTTCCTGTAATGGTCTGGAGAAGAAATATAATTAATATCAGTGAAGCACTTGCTGTAGTAAATATTTTGCAGACTTCCCCTGAACACTGCAGAGCTTTCCAGACAAGCATTCAAATGCATCCTAGATGATTTGGTTTTTATATAGCCACCTCTCTTGTGTTTATTTGATGTGTTTTTTCCTGCCTTTTCTCAAGTCCAGATGTTGCGCTTTGTTAACATTACAAACAGGCAATGTTTTCCCCTGGCTTTAAGCGGTGACGTGGAAGTGCAGTGCTGCTCTCACTTTGATTGGGACATTGGTGACAGCCTTTTGTAGCCAGAGACTTTTGTTTTTTGGTTTTTTGAAAGATTTGCTGAGGATTTGGCTGTCAGTCACCTAACAACTTTAGACAGATGAGAAAAGCTTTCTGCCACCGCTGGCACGTCAACAAGGCAAAATAAGTTGAAACAGACTGGCTTTGATTGGAGTTGTTAGTACCAGGCAAGCTCATAAATGTGATCATTAGTTCTCTGATTTCACTGGCAAATCTTTCCACAGCACTGGAAGAACCCCAGAAAGCATGCCGATGTTTTGTAGATGAGTGAATTTAAAACCTGAGGTTAAATCCCTGGCATCCAGTAAAAAGTAGTTTTGATTTTGATGAAGCAAGTTCTTCATAGCAAAGCCAGGTTAGAAAGCAGCCAGGACAATGGTGTGGCTTCCCAAGCCTCCATTTTAAGCAACAATATTCACTTTTATAGAGATCACCTCTCAGTTCCTGCTGAAACAATCTCACTCTTGGATGACATTAGTGGGAAGGTGATGGCTTTGGACGGTCTTCTTGATTTGATCATGTGCTGCTTTCTGCATCTTTCCATACTGAAGAAGCAGCCCTTAACAGAAATGCCATGACACTTTCTGCTGTCGGCTGAACGTGTACAGAGGTACCCGAGTGCAAACAGGGCAAAGGGTATGTCAAAGGCTGTTGCTTCCATGTCTTCCTGCTCCTCAAGTGCATGGCTTGTTTGTAGTTTTTAGAAGGCAAGTAACACTGTAGTGAATGGAAGGAGCACCGGTCCCTGTATTTAAAACGTTTTCCTTTACATCTTCTCCTTAACAATTGCAAATAGGCTGTCAGTATAGAGGCAGTTGCAGAGATCACGAGCCAGGGGCTGTTGTGGAGACAGCCCTCTTTCTCAGAAGAGTTTCTTCAGTGCTTGCCCTTGTGCAGTTGAGGAAGGTGGTGTCAGTGGCTTGGTTTCCATACCTGATGAGCAGCTTGAAAGGAGGTAGTGGTTTTTTGAAAGGAAACCTCCTTTTGAAAGGAGGTTTAGGATTTTTGAGCTTCTGGGCATGAATTTAGCTGCCTGTCTCCTGGTCAGCCTTACAGGACACATTTAGGTCTAGAGAGCACGTCGCCATCCCGTGTGTGGCTGCTCACCATGTAAAGGTGTGAGAACACGGTGGCAGTTTGATTCAGATATGCAGCTGCGAGCACTCAGGTGACACACAGTGACGTGTCAGCGTGGAAATGTAGCTACAAACTTATCCCTTCAGCACAAGCCAGCTAATGCAAAGGTACAGGGAATCCAGCCTGAGCTCCTGGGTCGCCTCTCAGAGGAACCTGTCTCCAAGGATAGAAGGATAGAATAAGGATACAAGGATAGAATCTTATCTAGACTGTGCTTTTCCCATGAAAAGTTGTCCCAAATGATCCTTGAGGTCCCTTCCAACCTGGTATTCTATGAATCTGTGATTCTGTGATTGAAGTTGGGTTGGAGTCCTTTGAAAATGTGTCTGTGCCTCTGTATATTTGGAATTGATATCAAAATGCAAATTTAAGTATTTTGCACTCAAAGCACTGAACATTATTCAGCCCCAGGGCCCCAAGAAAACGCAACTTTGGGTTGAGAAATTCCATGTCTGGTCAAAAGATGAGCTTTGCAATAATAAATGTAATCCCAGAGGAGGATTTGTGGGTAGACAACTGAAGATATAGCAACAGAGCCACGAAGCCTGAAATTTATTTCAAGAACATTACTATCATGCACGTGGAGTGTGCTTGTGCATGCATTATACTCACATTAATATGATCTCAGGACTTTTCTGATATGGCATAACAGGTTTATTGGATTGAGTTAGGGAGGAGAATTTTCTCTAAAACTGAGTGGGTGATACTTTATGATGGAATATTTTTTAAGGAAGATCCACATTCGGTGGGCTGTCTCTTTTTTAGCAGTGGCAATTTGAAAGGTTTTCTAATATTAGACATTTTGGGGAGTAGTATATTAATACCATAATGTTCTTATGCTATGTGAGAGATTATACTATTGATGTGATACTTTTTTGATGTGTCCTTGTAGCTTATCACACACATTTCAAATGTTATCTTCAAATAGTATGTTCTGGAGATTTGCAACCTCTTCCTGAGACACAGAAGCAACAGGGGCAGTTTTTGCTACAAAGACACAGGAGATGCAGGCAGCCTACAGAAGGGTGTTTTGCACACGTAGCTGTCTTTCCCTCTGATTATTTTGAAATTCAGCCTTTAATCTGGAAAACATTCAAAGGCAAACATATTTAAGTCAGCCTGCTTTTCAAAGATGAATGGTTTCATGAATCAGGACCTCTAAGTATTAAAAACATCCAATTCTGATTAGCATGGTAGGTTGTCTATTGAAAGAGCGTGTTTTCTTGTCCTCTGATTGTCTCTGCACACGGGCGCACACCCATTCACTTTCTATCTTTATCAGATTAACATGTCAAACCCACTATCATCATGTATTTAATAAGCCTTGTATTTAATAAGCGGAAGCCTTACAGAGTCCTGGGTAACATCATTAAAAATAACTAAAAATATTTACTTAAAGATGTTAGATTTATTACATGTACAATGAAAGGAACTATTGGCTGTGGAGAAACATTTAACTGCTGCTAAGAGTTCTTCTTTATGTCAAGGTTTTAAAGGAGGTGATAACCGCCTAAAGTGAGGAACTGCATCTTTTTCTTTTGTCTTTCACCAGTGCTTTGAAATCCCCATTTTAGACCAATTATGTTAAGGTCCTGCAGAAGGCAACCTACCTCTTTCTTCTCTTGTCATTTCCTCGCTCATCAGAGGTGTTTGTTTATACCTGTTTCCATTGCTAAGTACTTAAATGACTATGAATTAAAAAGCAATGTATAAAACCTGGCTATCAACTCACATGAAGTTAAGATTCCCTTTTAATGAAATGGTCTTATAGCCTGGAATAATATGACTGAAGCCTGTTGTATGCAGTTGGCACCCATCAGGCAGATAAGAGAAAAGCTTTTGAACTTAGGAAAAGCCATGCCCTTTAATCAGAGGCTGCTAATCTTTTGAATTTGCTTTGTCCCGTAGACGACTGAACACACTGAACAAGTGCGCCTCAATGAAACTTGATGTGAACTTCCAAAGAAAAAAGGTAAGGAAACTTCATGAAATGTGCTGGCTTTGCCCTGCCTTTTGTCATAAGATCTCCCCAATTTAGCCTTTAAGTTAGTAATGTTCTTAAAAGTGAGTTAAGTGTATTTAACTTTGAACATGTGAGTCAGCAGTATCTGGACGCGTGATAATGTGTATTGCTGAATCCTGAAATTATAAATAAAACAGAAAAAACCAATTGTGACTAAATACATCAGGAACAACACTACGTGCATTAAAAGGGCACCCACCGTACTTAAAATTTTACGTATGTGCAGTTCAACTTAGGGTGAAAAAACAGTGTGGTTTCATTAGGCTGGCTTGCGTGTCAGTACCACGTGAATGAATACACAACAGAGAATCCTGCTCAGAAAAAAAATGGAAGCTGCTTGGATGAAAACAACAGCTTTTCTTTATTTCTTGTACCGACTTATTCCCAGTTAAGAATATGAAAAGAAATTCTGCCGTCCTTACAAGTGCCTGTGTAACATGGGAATTATTTGAGCTTAAAGGGTTTCGGCAAGGACTACAGAAACTGCCTATTGATTTTGAGAGTTTTGTAACATATTCAGCGTTAACTGTTGAATGTTTGGTTTCCTGGTCACAAATTCCTCCAAGCCCTTTAATAGTGTACAGTGGTAGCTCTCGAACCTGAGAAAACTTGGTGTCTGTTTTTCCTTCCTTAGAGTGTTTGTCTAATGCTTTTTAAAAACTGCCTCTGAGAGTTGCATTTTTGGTGTCTTTGCAGATTCAGTCTATTCACCCTCTATTCACTGTTTGAGGGAACTTGAACAAAGAATGGTTTTAATGGCCAGATATTCTGCCTTGGGCAGATGCCCATTTGTCTCGCTGCATGTGTAGCTTCTTTAGCTTGCATTTTGTCCATTCTCTGGAGCGGCAGGGACCTTATCACTGCTTCAGACCTGATGGATTTTTCTTGTCTGTGATAAGTGCCAACACCTCACATCAAACACCCACATCACACCTGAGAGAACAGCAAAATCCCAGTAAAATCACAACAACTTTATGATTTGTGCAGGTAGGCACTGTAGTAAGAGGTCCTTCAGCAAAAACTAGCACAAACTGACTGTGTTATTGACCTGCTTGGAGCAGTGTCTGCTTTGTGTCCACGAGCTCATGTATTTGTGTTTAAGCAGAGATATCGGAGCTGTGCAAGAGACAGAATTGCAAACAAGAACATATAAGTGAACACTGATTGTCCTCTGAAAATTTTGTTTAGTTCCTGTCTTTCTCTTCAACAAGTATTTTGGGTTTGGTGTGAGGTTTGTATGCTTGCTTGCCTGCATCTTTAAATGTCTGATTATATTGGAAGATTTTCTCATAATCTTTGTTTTTTATTAATTTCTGCTGCCACTCCTCCCTGTTCTGAATGGGTTGAAGCTCCCAGCAGATGGCGATTAATTTGCTGTGGAAGTGAGATTGTCCTACATGGTACTCTTTCTAGGGTACAGAAGCTAGTTTGGTCCATACCTGCATGAGGCCAGGGAGAAGCAGAGCACAGAAGAATGTAGAGACAGAGGGAATGAAGGAGGCTTGGGGACAACAGATACAGAGCAACTGAAAGTAGAAGAGAATATGGGGGAGAGAAGAAGAGGGGATAGAAACTGCTGAGAGAAGAAAATGTAAATGCATGTGAAAGAGCTGTAAATTGTGTCTGGAATTGAACACTGAACCAAGTAAACTCTTTTTTTCGTTAGATATTGCTTTTCCTAATAGTCTAATTGGTGATCTGAACAGTAAAATGCAAAATCAGCTTGCTTTGGAGGTTCAGCATAACAGGTTTGCACAGGATGAGTGCAGCTGCTTGAGTGATTCATCAAAATAGGGCCAAGCAAGCTGCCAGGCAAGGTTGCTGTGAAATCCAGCACAGCATGAGCGTTCCCCACCGCCTGCTCTCCCACCCCAACCATTCATGCTGTGGGCTGCTCTTTCCCCCTTGGCTTCATTGAGATGCATACAGAAATCCTCGTGTATGTGTTGCAAATATGTCCGTAAGCGATTTGGACAGACAGAGATTAGCTTTTGGATTAACTGTCTTCTGCAGCTGTCGATTTATGAGAATTCCTGCCCCCAGCTGGAAAAATGTGGCAGAATTCCACCACAAATAAACCCTCTTTTTTGCCTTTTGTTAGCATCCCTCTGTATCTCAGGAAAGTACACCCTCGCTCAGAAAGCTGTACTATTTTAAATCAACTGTGACAAATCTGTGAATCAAAACCTCTTTCTCTTTGGCAAATGTTATCAGTCACTCCTCAGAATCTTGCCCCTTCTCATCTTCACAAACACAACGGTATTCAATGGACTTTTGAATATGCTCCAAAACCCTGCACTTGATTTCACCCTAGGTCAGTAGAAGTATACAGTCACTGCTGCAAGATGTCTGCTCTGCCTGCATAAGATGAACCCATTGCTTTCAGTCCTACTCTTGATGTATCCCTATAGTTGGTGACACATTGGTTGGCAAAGTGCTCTCTGCAATTTTTTAGGACAGTCTCCTTTGTCAGGGCACTGTGATATCTAACGAGAACAGTGGGTCATTCAGGATGTTTGTGGCTTCCAGAATTTCTACTGATTCCATCAAAAGAAAAGCACATTATGTCACAGGACTCACAGTGGAGCCTCATTTGGAGTGAGTCACCATGGCAGTATTTCAGTATCCAGATATTTCAGTTGTCTGCTTTTGCTTCTGATGAAACGCAAACATGTTGCATTACCAATTAAAAGAATCCCAAAAAAAGAAAACTTTTTTTTTGTATTGATCTGCGATTTTCAACACTGAGAACCCTCTGTATATTCTGAATGGTTCTTGGGCAGAGTCTCATCCTATCTTTGTTGTGGTTAGCAGCAAAACTTGTTTAGTACCAATATCTATTTCTGTTCATCTCTACTTTCTCAAGAAAAAAAAAAAAGCAACACTTCAAAACTTATTTTCTTTTAAAAATGGTTGAAAGTATATTCAGCACTGCATTTATGTTTATCTTTGTCCACTACTCTGTGCTCTCCTCTTGGTGTTTTTCACAATGTCTCTACCACTTGGGCCAGTTTAATCGATTCCAGGTTGTAGAAAATACAGGCTAAATTCTGTCAGTTCATACAGTAATACCAGTGCAGCTACAGGCAATTGTGTCAGTGAGGCGTCTTCTTTAAGGTACCCTTGGCAGATTGGGATGTACAATAAATTAAAAAATGTATCTTTTTTTTTTTCTATTGCCTGGTGTTGTCAACACTTCAGCAGTGCTATGCTTTGTAGATATCATTACCACTACTTAATATTTGAAAGTACATACCCTTGTGGTTTTTAAAATATCCACTTTGTGGCACTACTAAGACCACAAAGGATGGATTTTAAGTGCCTGAGGCTGTGCAGTCCTTTGCTCTGTATAGGCCTATAGCAAACTGTGGAGATAAAATGAAGGTAGAGCTGTCTGATAGGACCTTTCTTCCCTGAAGACAAAATGGCCAAAGCAGTATTAGCCTTTTCTAGCCATTTTCTTGACACTTCACTAGCTGCTTAATTTTTCTCTCTAACTAGCTGCAGAACTAAGATCTCCATTCATTCCTGTGAACTAACATCAGCTGCAGGAGTGCTTCTCACCTCCACCTTAACAGATAGACGAATTATTAAACCCAGAATTTCATACCTGTATTTTACTTTATGGTTTGGATGTGATCTAAAACATCTGGCCAACTTGAAGAGATAAACTGGCAAAAGCCTATGGCATTAGTGACACCTGGCACACTACTGATCCCAATTTTATCTTTTGAGGTTTTGCATTATTTAAGGTTTTGGGCGTTCTTGTGAAATTTGGTTTACATTTTTCAATTAGACAGACCAGCAGACATCTAGTCAGAGATGGGAGATAACTTTACCATCAAAACTTCATCGAAAAATACTTCTAATAATAGACTTTTAAAATGAGAATTTTTCCAGTCCCAAAATAGTCTTTCTGGTTTAGCACCTCATTTTAGTCTGACAGCCTGTCATATTTTACTGCCTTCATACTGCTTCCAAGAATGTGAAGAGCTGTTTGGATGTCATGTAGGTGAAGTTAGTTTGTTCTGCTTTAAAACAAATGTAGGAGAATAATGCCGTATAAACACAGTTCAAAGTCAGGGAAAGGATACTCCTCAGCAACTGTGGGCTTCACATCCTTAGAGAACGACGAGTCCAGCACTGATGGCATGCCTCATGCTGAAGATGTATCTTTTCTGTTTGAGCAAACAGAGGAGAAGAATGTCATAGGGAGAGCTTTTTTATCCTTTTTTTTTTCAAGGAGCATGTCATCTGCATTGCAGAGTAGCTCCTGGAGCTGCCTAAACATAAGCACAACCCTGCATGCCCCAGGCTGAGAGATGAGACCAAGAACAGCTGCGGGGCTGTTCCTGTCTTGGGAGAGGTCAGGGAAAACCACAGAAAATGGGGCAAGCTGGAGGTTGTCAAGCTTGGGGTGCCTTTCATGGCAAAGACAATGAAAACAGTGGTTGCCCCTGTAGATGCTGCCCCATCCAGGGCTGAGCCTGACTGATGCTTCCCACACCTCCATGGCTGCCTTTGCTGACTTCCCTTGCCTGTGCTCAGATCCACCCTAAGCGATATGTCCAAATATTAGTTTTTACTGTTATTGTAAGTATTATAGCTGTTTATCTGTAGTTATGTCCTGAAACATTAATCTTGTTAGATGCACCTGGTCTGTGAGGTTTAAAGATGTTTACTTAGTTCTCACTGCAAAACTAAGTGCAGCACCAGATATTTGCTGCCTTGGTTTCTTAAATGGCTCATATTGCTGCTTCCTGGTCTTTACCACATGTATCCTAAGACCATCCTTCTGAGTCAGGATTCCTCTACTTGGAACTTTCAAACCCCATTTTTTTTTCCTAAACAGTCACTATGGGCATCAGTCCTGCATAATTTAGTACACAGCAGGCAATCCATCCCGCGGAAGCCAAGAGGCACTGATGGGACTCATGAGCTCCCTGAGATGTAACAGACTGTTATTCCTTACTTGTTAGACGCTTGCCGTTGTCTTTACAATTCAATGGACGAGGCTGTTCTGAAAGGACTGATGACCAGTCTTTCATAAACTAGCCTAAGGGAGACTTTACCACCTGTTGCTCACATGGAGCAGCACAAGCATACCAATTCAAATACAGAGTAAAAGCACCTGCTTTTAACGTGTGCCACTTTGCTGTTTTCCAGAGTGAAGATTCAGATGAAGAAGACCTCTGTGCTATCAGTAATAAATGGACTTTCCAAAGAACCAGCAGACGGTGGTCTCGGGTGGACGACATTGATGCTTTGCTTCACCGATCGGACAGACATGGATCTTCTGGGGACATTAAAATGAAAAACACAACAAGCAGCGAGAGTGTCCTTACAGACCTGAGTGAACCCGAGGTCTCATCTATTCACAGTGAGAGCAGCGGGGGAAGTGACAGCAGGACTCAGTCCGGCATCAGCAGTGCTGCCAGGGAGACCTGTGACTGCTCTGGCCAGCATGATGCAGAAAGCACACTGCTGCAAGACTCCACTGTGATAAACACCAGCCTGGCCCCCAAGGACAATCTGAAGAATGAGAAACCAACACGAACCAAAGCAAAAACCTTCCTAAAACGCATGGAGACGCTAAAAGCAAAAAGTGTGCATGGAAAGCTAAAAGGCTCAGGAAGAACGGGTCCTTTAGAGATAAGTGGACCTGTTCTCCAGTATGAGCCGAAGTCCTTGAAAGACATGCATTGTGTACAGATAGTCAATGGTGATCTCCAAAATGTAGGACAAGATTCAATCAAAAGAGGAATTTCCTTTTCTGCCAAATCCAGCAGTGACAGCAGTCAGTCTGAAAACAGCAGCAGTGGGGTGAGCACACCATGTTTGAAGGAACGCAAATGCCATGAAGCAAACAAGAGAGGCGGGATGTACCTGGAGGACCTAGATGTTCTGGCAGGAACGGCCTTACGGCAAGTGGTGGACCAAAACCGCAAAAATGAATTTCATTCCCAAGAGAACTTGGTTGTGCATATTCCCAAGGACCACAAACCGGGGACCTTCCCAAAGGCACTTTCTATTGAAAGCCTCTCACCTACAGACAACAGTAGCAGTGTAAACTGGAGGACAGGAAGCATTTCTCTGGGAAAGCAGAACTGCTCTACTCCTAAAGAGTCCGGATTGATGGCTTGCTGTCCTAAAGAGAGCAGAATTAGTATTTATGACAATGTGCCTGGCTCTCACTTATATGCTAGTACTGGGGACCTCCTGGACTTAGAGAAAGATGTCCTTTTTCCTCATTTAGATGACATTTTGCAACATGTCAATGGACTCCAGGAGGTGGTAGATGGCTGGTCAAAGAATGTGTTGCCAGGTCTGCCAGTCGATGATGTGTCGGTCAGGGAATCTCCATCGTTACCTTTCCAGTCACCCACACAGATCACTCTTGATTTTGAAGGAAACTCTGTCTCTGATGGCCGGACCACACCGAGTGACATGGACAGAGATGGAACATCCCTGAATGAATCTGAAGCCACTGGTGTTAGGGACAGGAGGGACTCTGGGGTAGGAGCATCACTCACAAGGCCAAGCAGGTAGGTAGCAAAAGTTTGTACACAAATCCATAGATGGTGAAATATGATATAATGAAGCAGAGGCTCTCAGCCTGGGAGTCAGAAGGTGCAGAGTACCACTGGAGTTGTCCTTATCCTGTATGGGGATGGGAACTTCCCAGGAAAGGGTGGGACTTTGGGAGAATGGACATCCTGCAATGGAAATTCTTATATGGAATCAATGAAGAATTGGTTTGATAAAGCAAATGAAGGCTTTTTTTTTTTTTTTTTTCTCTCTTGATACACTGCTTACATAGCTGGACCTTGAATATATTGTGGGATGTGTTTTCATTTGTCTTCTAAGTTATGCACCCTAGTATTTATGCATCAGTAGCCTTGTGCTCGTTTTTAATGCACTGATATGCTTCAAAAATGTGTCTCTTTGTGCTCAAAACCAATTTCTTTACCCTGCCTTCAGCCCTTATGTGACAGGATGAAATGATGCTAAACAATTATCTTCTTAATAAAAGTGAAAAGCGGGATTTTGTTAATAGTTTACAGGCCTGTTTTAAGTCAGAGGGATGACCTCCTTTTGAGCTAAAGGAACATGATCCTGGGTAAAGGCCTTTGTGGATCCATACTGCTGTGTGTAGGGTGGCTTTGTAAATGAAAAAGCAGTAAGAAAACACCTGGGATTTTCTGATCTGCTGTCAGTCTTGGTACGTCCTTACAGAGGATTCTGCCATGCCACGGTTTACTGCTGCCCGTGTTTGCACACCACCATCACAAGCAAATAAACTCGAGGAAACTACTGAGTAAATGAGCAGTTTTTAGGATTTGAGCCAGAACTCATGTTTAGCAAAACAAAAAACTGAAGTGATTTTTTCTTCAGTGTATCGAGTATACAGAGAAAGTGCATTGGACTAAAGAGAAGATGTGAGTGGCTCAACAGCTTGGTGGTTATGGCTCTTGCCAAAGAGACACAGAGTTCAATCCCTTTTCAAAAAAATCCTTCAGTATTTCATAATAGAGATGTTTGGAGAACCTCATCTCCAAATACCTTGGTGGTCAGGCCAGTCCCCTGGGAGGTGAGGGACCAGGCATCAAATCCTGGTTCTAAGTCAGGGAGAGAACATTTGAATCTGGATCTCCCACATCCTGATGGAAATGTGTGGGCTAAAGGGCATAACAGGCACCACTGCTTCCCTCAGCATGTGAACAGGACCCACAGCCACTTGTGAATCTAACATTAAAAAAAAAATCAAAGCTTGGACATTTCCAAAATTAAAGAAATTTAGCAAATTGTTTTATTTGCCTTCAAGCTACATTTTCTTTCAGTTGACACACAACAAGCCATAATGTGTGTGTTTATGTAAGTTTTGTATATTGCCTATCCCTATTTCACAGTATACCATCTTTTTTCTGCTCAGTTAAAGCCGTTGTCTGATTTTTCTGATTTGTTTCTTTCGCTAAAGGCGATTGCGATGGCACAGCTTCCAAATCTCTCATCGCCTGAGCCACCCCATCGCATCACTTCACATCAGCAATCAGTCAGCAGCCCAGCTGAATCTACTGCAGAAATTCTCTCTGCTTCGTCTTACTGCCATCATGGAAAAGTACTCTATGTCAAACAAACATGGCTGGACCTGGTGAGTACCATCGATAACTGTAAAAGAGTTATTTTTAGGAGAAGGTAGTTTCTCCTAATTTTGTTATTCTGCAAGTAAATTCAGTAAATGCAATTAGGAGAAGCAGTTGACTTCAGCTGTAGAATTTGAAACTGTCTCCTTTAATCTACTGCTGCCTAGTGACTCAGTGGCAAAATCAGAAATAGATCCTGGAGATCTGACTTCGTTTCTGTTCTCTAACAGAGAGACAACCTCAGCCTCTCTAACAACACTCCAGTTCCAGAAAAATAAACATGAGTAGGAGAGAGTGATTAAAAGTAGGAAATGTTTACAGTACGTCTTCCCCAGAATTCATTCTGTGATTCAAAAAGAAACAGCTGCTGCTGCTGATACTCCATATATTCAATATCAGTTTGTTTGTGCTTTAAAAGAAGAGTTAGAACAGTTACGGGACTTTCCTCTGAAGATCAAAAGATGTGAGCTTGAGCCTAGTCTTGGACCTGTGTTAGAGGGAGCTTGCAGCTGTAGCAGCTGTAACACCTACCTGATCACTCAAGAGAGTGGAATGAAGGGCAGATGGACGTGGATGCTGGCAACATGGCTTCTTCTCTAGGAACCAGCTACAAAAACCTGCATGTTAATGAACCTGTATATATAAACCCCTATGGGCCGTGCAGACTGAAGTATACTGGTGTGGAAACGGGTATAGATAAGAGGTTATAAGTATCTGAGAAATAATCAAAAGGATAACAGAAACTTTGCCTAGTACACGGAGACACTGAGTCAAAAAAATAATATAACTTGACATTTACATTGTGATTTCCATGCTCAAAGCACTTCACCAAAATCCCACTAAATTCAACTATGAGCTAGATAAGACAAGTTTGCCTTTATAAATGGAAAATCAGATACGAGGGACTGTGTATAATATCTATGTCACTGACATTAGCCTCTCTGAGGAGTTCTAAGTCTAATCTGAGCAAGTCGAGTCATCTGTCTGTTGTCAGTGGAAAAAAAAAGGCAGTTCATTCTATCCAAGGGTGAGAGTTTGGGTTACCCTCCAAAGGTGCTTCACTTTACAGTGGGTACAGGGGGAGTCTGGACTGCTAAGTCTTTCAGACTCTCCATTAGAGAGCTAAAATTCAGTAAGATGAATGCCCAGATCACCGTTCTCCTTTGGTGCAGCTCCCTGCAGCTCACTGAAAACATCTGTACTGAAATGAATCTCACCTTAACTAACTCGGAATAAGCATAATAGAATACAGCAAATTCTAGATCCCACTGTTTGTACAGAGGTCTCCCTCCCGACAAATATTTCTTCAGTTTATGTAGTCAGTCTCCAAGGATTTATAAGAGTGGGACTCTAAATAGCTGTAAAGTTACATTCTGTACTCTTTCAGTAGGTCATTTAATCCAAGTTTTATCTCCTTCCTACACAGATGAGAAAAAAACTTTGTCACATTCAGGTCATATTCATCCCTTTTTCTTTTTTTTTTAATTCTACTACAGTCATGACTCCCACAAAGGGAATCCAGTTCTCATTTTCATCATCATTTTTGGAAGAAAGCATACTCACCAGCTTCACTTACATTACTCAACTTGAATAAATAAAACAATATCAGGGATGAATGTGGAACATAGGGATTTCCCACCATCATTTATTACTGTAAATTGTTAGTCAGTCAAAATACTCAATCATGTAGGTAGCATATAAATCATTCAGCACATTAGAGAACTGATCCTCCTTTTCTCTCATATACACTCTCCACTATGCTTTGCTGTGTCATTCCTGTCCCTAATGGGTGCCTTAAAACATGTTGGCTTCAGCTGGATGACAACTGCATAGTAAAAGGTTTTAGTTAGAACAAATTGTTATGCTGTATCTTAAAGCCAGAGGCCATCTACTTATGAAAATTGTCAAGAAATGCAGGAGTTACACAGATTGTAAAGTGTCCATGTATTGTTCATTAAACATTATTTCACCACCTTTATAAAAAAGCCCTTGGTTACCAATTTCTGCCAGCAGTGTTACCCAGAGAGACTGCGTAAATACTCTGATATTTTCACACAGCCTGTCCATGTTAATTTTCAGGTCTGTGCCAAAGTTCATGAAGAGGATGAAAGTCCCTGACTACAAGGACAAGAACGTCTTCGGTGTGCCTCTGATAGTTCATGTCCAGAGAACAGGACAGCCTCTTCCCCAGAGCATACAACAAGCACTACGCTACTTACGGAGCAACTGTCTAGATCAGGTATGAAATTTACTCCAGGGACTCCGTTGATTTTTTTCTGAAAAGCCACCCTAAGCAAGCAATGAAGAACTGTTTTGTACTTAGTACCAGAATTATTTGAAGATTTTTATGTCTCACGTTGGGCCCAGATCTGCTCTGGTGATTTGCTGCTTGGTGCCAATCCTAGTGGTTTGCCATTTTGAGATTTGTATCCATCTAATCTGTTGAATTCTTGTAGCTGTAACAGCCCTGCTGATTTGTATACCATAGCCTACCTCAAAGAATGACCTGAAATCTTGCATGTCTATTGAATCAGACCTGGGGAGAGATCTGAACTCCAAGCTTCTACCCATATCTGCATTGCTTATGCTTGACTGTTGCCACTGAGGGTTAACTGCATTCACCATTTCACAAGATATGGTACAAAAGGTTTTATTTGCATAGCAAAGAAAGAAAAGTCCAAGAATAGAGAGCAAACTCAGCAAAATATTCAAAGTATTCTGTTGACAAAGTCAGATACATCCAGATAGACTTAGGTCAGCTGGGGTTCAATGCCAAAACCATTACAGTACGTTTCCTTTTATAGTGCCCTTAGCTGCAACAAGCAAGCTGGGAGACCCTCATGCTCAAAGTATTTCATATTTTTTTATTCCCTTTAGCTACAGTGCAGGGACATACCAGTCATATTTGTACTGTTTTTCCCCTGAGGATATATATCTCTTTATAAACATAGGACTGGGAGAAATCCCCTGTCTGATTATGCTCAGTCCTCTACTATTACTGACCTCATGTCATGTGACCTCTTCCATAACTGCTTTTAGATAGTTACAAGTTCAAAAGGAGTAAGCAGCACTTTATTCTGCAGACTTTTCTGCTTTTCTGGCTCTGAGCACATGAAAATGCTGGGAGTGGTCAGTTCTGAGTCTTTAAATTTTCTGATCACCATTCTGTTGCTGTTCAGGTTGCTTTTTTGGTGACAGTCCTTCCCCAAAATGGAATCCTAAAAATTACATACCTTGCTGTGAATCACAACCATTTCCCTTTAGAGACAGCAGGGAAGGCACACATCCTTCCTATCATTTCTCTTCGTAAAGAGATCCTGTAGTGGTCAAACTTTGACATCTAACTCTGGGGTGTTAAAAGTGAGGTGAGATGAGTTCTGCCTATGGGAGTTGAAGAGTGAGAGGAATAGCCTCTTGGAAACATATTAGTAGGGGATGGAAGGGGAAGGTGCATAGAGACAACTTTGTATTCAATAGCTAACGTTTCTGGTTATCACTGTGGTAATCTGGGTTTGTGGAGCTGGGAAACCCACTGTAGGAAGAAAAATGATGCAGCAAGACTGGAATCGGTGATGAGATTGGAGGAGGAGACACTTGCCCAAGTATGAGGAACAGGAGATGTGGGGATAGTGATGGGATTGTCAGCTAACAAGCAGAGCAACGTGAAGAAAGAAAAGAGGGGGGGTGTAAATGGGTGAGAAAGTAAAAGGGAGGGTAAAACCAAAGAGGAAGGAAAAGCTCTTGTGAGATTTGAGGCAGTCAAAAGGAGTGCCCGTGGGCAGGCAGTCCCAGATAAACGTCTGCTCCAAGAGGAAGAGAGAGTTTACTTGCTGGGAAGCATCAGAGCTACATGAAGGGCCATTTCAACTCAGCTTGAGTTTCTGCTCAGAGTGGAATTTGGAAAATATTGAATAGAAAATGAAGGAGGAGAAGTACATTGGGATGATTTAAAGTACCTTTCCATCAAAAACCTTTCTAGGCTAAAAGCCTCCAAGCAAATCAGCTTCTCTGCTTTGCAGTCACTCCCTCTGTTTCCATTTAATGGAAAGCCTCCTAATGCCCAGCCAGAGGTCTGAGCAGCATCCAGTCTCCCCAGTATCTTTCTTATGTGTCTCTTTGATGTGCTGCAAAAGGCAGTCCAGAGTCCTTAACAGGCATCAGAGCTTTTACTGCACACACTTGCTAAAGTTAACATTGCTCTAAATCATTGCAGGGTCTGGCTCCTGGCACTGAAATGTCTAAGATGGTGTGAGGACCCTCACTATTATTTGTAGGATATATTACTCATTTTCAACTCGTGAAATAGGAACTGCTTTGCCTTTGTCAACTGCATCTTTATTTCTGTCATGCGTCACATGACTACTTTCAGGGCAGATGATCCACAGCATGAGGATAATAAAGAGATTGGGCCAGACTAACTTCTGATAAGTCACTGGATTTATTGTCCCATTTTATTTACAGAATAAGTCTGTAGTATTGCAGAACAGAGCCTAAAACATCTTTTTCTATCAAGTGAAAAACTGTCCTTTTTGATTATTTTTTCCAAGAAAAAGCAAAGTAAGAGTTTGGATAAATATCATTAGAAAAAAACAGAGATTGAGAGTTGCAGAATGATGTGCAGCAGGAGATTGCACAGATGAGATTTGATGTCTGACCTCTTGAATGAGACTTAGCTGGAAGTTTTTAAAGGTTCTTCATAAGAGCAAGGACACTTTCCGTCAAAAGCAGAGAGCTGAGCCTTTGCTCTCACATTTATCTACCACATGCCAAAACTGTATTTTTTGGATAGAATTAGCTTATGTCCTTCTGCATCTTCAGCACTCATTTTTAAGGGGAGAAGGGATTTAAAAAGAAGAAGAGAAAGGAAAAGGGAAAACCAGATGAAAAGAGCTAGGTGTTCTTTCTTGTATTCTCTTGTCAGAACAAAGAGCAGAACTTCACTTGTGAGCACAAATACAGTGCACTGGGATGCACTCACCAATTCTCTACTTCCTACACATAAACTTAGCTCACAAGTGACACCAATTTCATCAGAAGAAGGCATAGCAGAATAGTTGCCTCACAGTTAGCCTGGTGTAACAGAGCTACAGAGAAGGTGATTTATGTAACTAGTGTCATTAGTGTGTGAGTTAGCAAAAGTCCTAAATGCCATACACTTGAGCATGGGAGGTATTCAAGGGAGAAGAGGGTCCTGTGTGAATTCTGAAGTAAGGGGAAGAAGGCCAGAAGGCACCATTTCCTTGCCTTTACATGGTTTTGTTGGTGGACTATGCCATGCAGAAAGCTGAGCTGATCACCAGCAGGATGGTGGGCTGGAAGGAGAAGAAGTCTAGAATTCCAAACTTGAAATGCACCTTTTTCGTAGGTCTTTCTCAATATTTCACTTTTTCCCCTGCAAAACTGAAGGAAAACAATGTTAACACTTCCCAAATGAGACACTGTAAACTCCCTGGGGAATAAATAATGTCGTGGAGGCTCAGGAATTCGCCTCCGGGGAATTCCACTGTCGAGAAAGACTTAAAAGGGCAGCATTGCCATGATGGCATCATTTGAAGAATTACTGCTTCCTTTAGAATAGAAAGCAAACGGGATAAAAAACACATCGTGGTGACACTGCGCAAGGAATCCCTCTGTGGCTGTCACTTTCAAACTGGGGTTTTCAGTGTGATTTGGGGGAACTGCTGGAAGCAGAGAGCAGGAAAGGGTAAAACCAGATTTGGTCTTGATTTTAAATCTCTACCAGGATGTACTAATCTTTTGCCACAGCATTTATTACTTAGCTGAGCATAATATTTTCTTGTTAGTCTTCAAAATATATATCCAAATAAACATGAAGAACCAGATTCTCAGCTGGAGTAAATCAACAGACAGTCACCCAAGCCAAGCAAGCCATGCTGATTTATATCAGCTGAGCATCTTGCTTAAACTCTCCAGGCAGCAAGGAAACCACTCAGCTCTGAACTCCCCCTCTAGAATGGGAGCAGCAGTGTTATTAACCCTTACAGTCCTACCATGAGAGCACACACCTGCCTACAAGATTTGCGGGCATCTCATGACCGTTGAATTTGCACGTTTTCCGTGTTCTTGCTGAGAGTAAAATAAGCAATCAAAGCTTCAGTCATGATCAGAGTCCCCTGTAATAGATCTTTTATATATATACATTCCTTAAGTAACTTTTTTATTTTTACCCAATTCAACATTATTCTTTTTTTAGGTGGGTCTCTTTCGAAAATCTGGAGTGAAATCCCGAATCCAGGCCCTACGTCAGATGAACGAGAGCTCCCCAGAAAACGTCAGCTATGAAGACCAGTCGGCGTATGATGTGGCAGATATGGTAAAGCAATTTTTCAGGGACTTGCCTGAACCTCTCCTCACAAGCAAGCTAGGAGAGACTTTTCTACACATCTACCAATGTAAGTAGCAATATTTTTATTATTGTCAACAATTAGAAAATATTATGTTAGAAATAGATTGTAAATAATTTTGGTATGTTAACACCGGGTGGGATTCTTCCTGCTCTCCTTTGAGATGTTTGAAAGAACACCTCTTTGCCCTCAAAATCTTATGCTAAGAGATTTTTTTTAAAGCCACCTAAAATTTCCAGTGTCAAACACTAGTAATTTTAATGGAAACACAGCATTCAGATGTTGAGAATCTTTGAAAATATCAGCCTCACAATCAGAAAGAAGCCAGCAAGACAGTCTGCTCTGGACATGAACAGCATGAAGACTCACATTTTTCTGATTTCTTTAAAATGTGGGTCCATTTCATGTAGACATCTCAATACAAGCGAGTCTTTTGGGCATGGAGAAGAGGTACTTGACCATGAGAACATATGCCTGTGCAGTCCCCTTCCATGCTGTGACTTATGATTATTTTCTTTTCATTATAGTTAATAAAATGTACATACAAGATGCCTTCATTTAGATCTTCAGCTTTTAGGTAAAGATTTCATGGAGAAAGTGGGGGGAAGATGATTTCTTCTTTTCATTTCAGCATAAGAAATCTTCAGCAAAATCTGAGACTCAAAGGCATCAGAACAATGAAAAACCCTGTAAATCAGGAAATGACTGTGTATCTTCTCTCCAGACTGAGGGAGAAATAAACAGTGAGAAAAAGACAGAAAAGCCAGAGGAATTAGAATATTTTCCTGACAATGTCCATTGTGAAGGCCAGTCAGCCAGTGCTCTGGCAGATACAGAAGAGTGTACCCAGCCAGCCTAAGCCAAATAATTGGAAGCACTTAAGAGAAGTGTGTCTAGTCTTTTCACTTGCAGACGTTTCAGATGCCAAAACAATAGAAAGCCATTTTTAAATACTGTATAATACCAGTGCTAAAGAATCTCAGTTACTTCCGTTGCCTCCCTTTACTGTAAAAAAAAAAAAAAACAAAACAACTGTCTGTGGCTCATAGTCACTAGTGTATTTAGCATCACAGTGTCTGTAGCTGGTAAAGAAATGCTGTGATCCTGCATGTGAGAGACAACATTGCAAATAAATTTAGTGTATTTGGTCATACGTGATAACTTGGGACACAAGGGAACTGAATAGTTGGTTCCTAGCCCTGGACCATCATTTCCCTTACTTCCTTCTGGCTTACCAGTTGCAGGTCTTGTCTACCTACACACACGCATCAATGAGCTTGTTCAGAACAGCAACAGAAACTGTTGGTGCTAATAAAATGGCAATCACAATTGTTTCCATAGTGAAGTGGCCAAGGAGAAGACCATGCACTAGGAGGATGTGTTCTACGTGTCCTGGAAAACAGATCACCTTTAAACTATTGCTTGATGGAAATTGGGAATGTCCTATATTGGCACAGGAGAGGCTGCAAGTAAACCCTCTACCCGCTTGCCTAAAGAAGAGAGACATGGCAGATCTCAGTATCATCGGCATTATTATATCTGTAGCCAAAAGGAATCCCCATCTCCTGAGCTGGGAGCCTGGTGTTAGGATTCCCAACAGCTGAGAGGCTGAATGGTGAAACGTTGCTACCAAACAACAAAAAAATGTCAAAATGGGCACAGGTTGACTCTGTAACCCTATGGGGTACTGCAGTGGGGAGTCCGATGAACTCTTCTTTACACCGATAGGAGGGGGGAAAAAAATGCTAGGCAACATTTTCTTTAACTGCATACATAGTTTAAAGGATTTCAGAAAGACTTGAGAATGGATCTGTTTAAACCAAGGTGGGAACAGGAAAAGATGGGCTGTGTAGATAGGGGAGACTAATGTTTGGATTAAGAATGAATAGCAATGGGTTTTTTTCTATGTGAGCAACAACAAATATATTTTTCTGTTTTAGACAGTACTGACAAAACTCCTTTCCCAGAAAGAAAAATATTGAAAATTGCTGGGATACCAATTGTATGTCATAATGTCTGCAATTAAGTAAATCTGTAGCTGGGAGTTTTTCTTCCCCTTCATCCTGTTTAACAAATTATTAAAGTGAAGTTAGGAAGGATTTTTCATCTCTTAGGCAAGGGATTTATGATTTCCTAGGACTCAATGAAGATCTTTTTCATATATCCAGGGCTTTTTTATATATCCAGAATGGCTATATCCAGATTTGCTGTAACACAGATGATTAGCGTAGTAGTCTATATGGCACAGCACTGATGAAGCTTTCTCCATGTCCCTAAAACTCTCAGTTGTCTCCTGTTTACCTGTGATTTGAAGGGCTGGCTGGCCTTCTTCTCTATTGCACCAGTGCAACAGTACAGGTGAGGAAGTACCAGGAGGCAGTGTGGGGAGAAAAGACACATTTCACAGATTTAGCAAAGGCTCCCCTGACTTCTCAGAAAGACCTGGCCTTGCTGCTTCTAGAAAATCAGAGGCATTGGGCTGTGTTCAGTTCGTCATTCGTGTCTGAAAGCTTTTAAAATAAAGTGCTTGTACAAGGCTAGCAGACCAAACTTAAAAGCTGGCTGTTCCCTTTACTGTAAATCCGCTTTTGTTCTTCTGTTCAATTATACAGAGTGTGTGTAATACCCAAAGGAGGGCTCCAAGTCCAAACTAAGAAAACTTAGGGTGGTTTTAGAAATTAACCTGTCTGAGGTGCTATTTAAGCATATCCATTACTGTTTTCATTAAACTCTTTTACGGTTCAGGACAAATGTAGGTATTTTCCCAAAGCTTCCGAAGACTTTTGAACTTCCTCCCCAGGGAACAAAAGGAACCTGAAAAATACAATTTAAAGAGTACTAAGTACTACTCTCTCTTCATAAACTTTAAATGAAGTTCAGTCTCTTTCTTTGAGAACAGCCTTTCAAATGAACAGAGAACTGTCATGCACTGGCTTGGAGAGCTGTGCATGAGGGAGGAGCAAACACCATGGCCCACCACCAACCAGGTGGTCCTTGCACCTTCATCCCCTGTCATCTGCCTCTTCAGAAAGCCAACCCCAGAGTGTGAACACCTGTGCTAACTCTGTCTGGTTCCTGGCTCCTTACCTCATCTTCCAGTTGACCCCTCTGAACGTCACTTGCTTTTCCCCAGATGTCCCCAAGGAGCAGCGGCTGCAGGCGGTACAGGCTGCCATCATGCTGATGTCCGACGAGAACCGGGAGGTTTTGCAGACCCTTCTGTGCTTCCTGAGCGATGTCACCTCCGTAGAGGAGAATCAGATGACTCCTATGAACATAGCTGTTTGTCTGGCCCCTTCCCTTTTCCATCTCAATATAGTGAAGAAAGAAAGCTCACCAAGGTAACTTTCTTCTCAACATTATAAATGCTCATATCCTAATAAAAACTGATGCTTCCAGTGTTTCTAAAGGTATGCAGGATAAAATTTTCCAAAGCACCTGCTTTCCAGCACACGTTACACACAGAGCATGGCTTCAGTGAGAGGGGAAAGCCCATGCTGCAGAGCCAGAAGCGCACTTGTACATGCACAGAACATGATTTCACAAGCCCAGCAGGCATTTCTGGCTGGCTGTTGTGAATATGCAGTGCTTGATTTCCATGCCAAATTTCAAGAGGCACTAATGAGTTTTGCATAAGTAATGTCCGCTCCTGTGAAGGAAAAGGGCCTAATTTTGCTCTGGTTGAAGTAAAAGATTAACCATGTCTTAAAAGATTTTAATACGTAAGTTTTCAGTGAGTGGTTTTTCACTCTTATTTTTCTGGCTACGTTCTGCCACCTGGGAAACCGAGTTTATTTCAGACCACATTAAGATGGCATGTAACATGGTGAGCATAGACTAAACAGGTCCCAACTTGATGTCCCTCCTGACTTACTTTTTTTTTTTTTTTCCCCCCCACCCCCATCTGGTTCATAATACACTGAGATTCTTGGCTGTGTACGTGTAAAACCAGTGCCTGAGCAAATGTGTTAATCAGTAACTATGTAAAGCGCTGTACCTCACGTCAGTTAGAAATCCACTTCAAAATGTACACCAAATGCAGGACATGCATAGCCTTTCCTGCATTTACCTCTGGCTCAACAATATTTTAGGTAAACATTTTTCCTTTTATAAAAAGGCCCAACAGTCTGAGGAATCTTTGTGATAAATAAAAACTGAAGATAGACTTTTCTGTCTGGTGTTCTGAACACCCTGCTGCTCTTTGCTTTCATATTAAAAAGATTCAGCTTTTTTTACCTGAGACACTGAATTCAATTACAGAGTAATACAGAAAAAATATGCAACAGGGAAGCCAGATCAGAAGGACCTCAGTGAAAACCTGGCAGCTACTCAGGGACTTGCTCACATGATAATGGAATGCAACAAACTTTTTGAGGTGAGTGAGAGACTCAAACAGCATTATTCATGGCCACATAATGCAGCATCCTTTGAAGTATTTATGTTTATACTTACGCTTTCTGTCTTGTATTAGCTCAGAGATTGATGGTGCCTCACTTATTTGTAAACTTGCTCCATCTAAAGTTTGTCTCATTTCTTTATGACTGTTCTAGCATTCAAAGACACAATTAATAAAAATGCAGGGTAATTATTCTGTGGCAGTTTTCAACCCAGATTACTGGATTAGGAAACTTTAGTCTAATCAAAATCAAAATCTGCTGGTTTCACATCTCAGTTTCTTATAACACTTTTAACACCTCAATTAAAACTTTATTAAAAAGAAAAGCCAATGCACTTTATTGAATGACACAGAAATAAAGTCACACAGGGAGATGCAGTCATTCTTGCAGCTACTTTCACTGTTGGTGGAGGAGAGATAATAGTCCCTATCTCCCTTTCCAAGAAGCACAAGGAAATATTTCTGGTTGCTAGAGGAGCATTTCACAGGTGTGTTGACATATAGCTGATCAGCCTAGTATGGCTCTGCACGAGTAGTGCTATTCTGAGCCATGGACTCTTGCATTATACTACTTTGATCTCTCATCTTGCGTAAGAAACAAAGACAGAAATAAGTATCCATTTTACAGATCATAGGCTCATTGCAATTGGATGCTGAGTGGTCTAAAAAGCACATTGCCTTAAAGAAAAGGTCTTAGTAGGAGGCTTTACCTGTGTGTCTTCCCTCCCTTCTGTGGTACAGGTCCCGCACGAGATGGTTACCCAGTCCCGAAACTCCTATGTTGATGCAGAAGTACATTCTCCCACCCTGGACGAGCTCGGGAAACAAGTGGATGAGGAAGGAGGGAACTATCAGATGTATCTGGAAAGTCTCATGCAGAATCTCCATAAAGAAGCAAAAGAGAAATTCAAAGGATGGGTCACTTGTTCCAGTGTAGAGAACGCAGAACTTGCCTACAAAAAGGTAATTTGGAGATGTGGAAGAAGCAGTAAAGAAACCAAAGCAAAACACAGCCTAGCTATGGGACACCCTGACTCATTGCATGGCTAAATACATACCCTTCTGTCTGGTGAGGCACACAATTTTTTTATTATTTGTTTTTAAAAAGACTACCAGAAGCAGTTAAAACTGTAATATAACAGTGATTCAAGTACGAGATTCCAGGAAAAGCCACACAAAGCAAGCTAAGGTCTCCAAAATGGGTAAAGTGACAGCAAAACAGTGCAACCAGAGACTGTGCCAAGACTTTAGACAAGAGATAACATTATCTGGGTAAGCATTTTGACTGGGTGACAGGCAAAGTTTCTGACCATCTCCTGTTGTTTGGCGACAGTTTGGAGAACACAGCCAGAACACAGGTATTAAGAAACCTCTTCAGGCTGCCCGCTGCTTCATTTGGCCAGGCCAGCCATATGGTCAGCTTTATCCCAGATTCTTTTGTCCTTGTTTCCAGTGGATTTTTAATACCTGCAACTGTTATCAAAATTTCTGAGGTTGTTCCAGGCTCCATCAGTTCTGCAGAGAAGGTCAGACCTCTGCAGTCAGGACAAGGGTGCTGCAGCGTCCCTGCAGACAGTGGAGTTCGGAGCTGCTGGAAATGTGATGGCAAAACAGAAGTCTGCAAGCCAGCAGCAGCTAGTGAAAGAAAGAAGGGGATGGATTAGGGGCGGGTGACACTAGTTAGGTAGGGGAAGGTCACTGGAAGGATCTGGACACTGAGGTGGCAGGAGGCAGCATTACCCCTATTTGAGAAAGTGCAATTCCTCTGCTAGAGCAAGGAATTCACAATTACTCTGGCTTGTAGCCAGCTTCTGTGAGTGATCGCTCCAGTGAGGGACTGAGGGAGGCTGGGGAGGCAGTAACAGGGCTCAGGTGGCACTAGGATGTGGGAGAGGGGAAGGACTGAAAAGAGGCAGTCACAGGTCTGGCATCAAGGGCATGTGAGACTACAGAGAGGACTTGGAGTCCCTGGGGGTTTAGGGTGGGGATACTGGAGAACTGAGAGTTTTGGGGGGCAGGAATTGCAATAACATAAAATAATTTAGGGTGTGAGGGGTGGAAGGTGAGTTTCTGGGACACAATCCTAGGTGTGTGGGAGGTGCTGGAAGTTTCTGGAGCACTAGCTTTTGTATGTGAGAGTGCCAGGGTAGGGTGGGGATACAAAATCAGGGCTTCTAGAGCCAGTGCTTACAGTTAATTTGTTTGCTGCTTGAAATATGACCCCTAAAACCATGCAGAAAAGCTGTATGGGTGGAATTTAGGAGATTCATCATGGGCATAGCCCAGGACTTTCTGCTCCCCTTATTGCATGCAGTGGAGGTGTAACAAGTGCCAGGAGCTAGGAAGAGTTATCGAGCTGTTTGTATGTTCCTTCTTTGAAAGGCATTTTTACCAATACTTTCCTTGCAGCCATTTGGAGAAGCAAACATCTGTGTACCTGACATGTAACTGAAGCAACATATGTTCTGCTTTTCCATCAATTAACCAGGAGGGTTAATGGACCCTCAGTCCCATCTAGTGTATCAGATTGCCCAAGGTGGTAGCTTTATTTCAGCCCAGGGTTTCAGTATCTCCTTTCCTCTGTTTTTACTTCTGCACACGCATATCCTTCATTACACTTAAGATGCTCTGGGTCAAAAAAGTGTCACACCAGAAATAATTCAACTCCTCCACTGGCACTATAGGAATTGGTCCAGATACACACTGGTGTGAAAGCAGAAGTAATCACTTAAATTGACTAGTATGCATATGTTTTCACATACAGCAGAGCAGCAGCAATAGCAATAATAGTAACGATTAGCAGGGGAATATGCATGCTCTTAAGCTGAAGTCAGATACCCATGTCAGTATTTTGTCCTCAGTTATCTTCTGCTGAACATAGGCATATAAATCATGGAGGTTTGTGTTCTGTATTGTTTGGCTCCAGGTTGGGGATGGGAACCCACTAAGGCTTTGGAAAGCCTCGGTGGAAGTTGAAGCTCCTCCATCAGTTGTCCTGAACCGAGTGCTGAGAGAGCGTCACCTCTGGGATGAGGACTTCTTGCAGTGGAAGGTAGTCGAGAGCCTGGACAAGCAGACAGAAATTTATCAGTATGTTTTGAACAGCATGGCTCCTCACCCCGTCCGAGACTTTGTCGTTCTGAGGTAAGCTAAGGGCAGTTCTCCGCTACCTTTGCTTCCTGCGGTGCATACGAGGAAGACCTGATCTTATCTCAGCCTTTGCATCCGTGTAATTGTGCTTTCAGAATGCTACTTCTGAGCAACAGTGTGGATTTCTCAAATTGAATTAAAATAGTACACCTAGAGCGTGTTGACCTTTTCTCTGATGTAATTTGAGCAGCACATACTCCTAAGGCCATAAATATAAATTCTTCCTTAGAACAGATGTCTGATAATAGCTGCTGTTCTCTCTCAGCTTTGTTTGTTGGCAAAACAGTGCAAATAGAACCCAATTGTTTTTTACACTGCTTTTGCTGTTCTCTGGGGAATGTTTGATGTTTAAGAGCCAAATGTTTACTAGAGAAGATAGTGATGCTTTTAAGCTAAAATCGTTATAAGGTGTCTATATGTTATTTTAGATTTGCAGTTGGAGTCTTTGTAGACCAAGAAATGCTATCCCATAAAAATCCTTGTGTGGAAATGAACAGAAAGAGGCTGTAAATATCTATTCAGACTGTCTCATGGGGTATGACATCTCTCAAATAAATGTATAGCTGAGTATCAATATTCCAAATTCAATCCCAGTTCTACCATTGTCTAGCTACCTGTACAGAACAGACAAAAAATTTTCTTATACAGCCTCTGCCTTTGAAATCCTGGCCTTTTGCTTGCTAGGAGGTATTGTGAAGCTGCTGACATATTTCACTTACAGGGTCAGTCCTACAGTTATTTATTTCGGGATGAGTTTGTGCATTCCCCTTTTTGGTCTCTGCTTTCTTTGATTGAAATGATGTGCCAGAGTCATACTAAGCAGTTTTGACAAAGGAAATAGTCCAGTGAGTCAGAATTGTATTAGAGGGAACAAAGATTGAAGGAAAAAGACGAGCCCAATAAAATTATTCTCTGAGAGAATGATAATGATGCAGATACTGTTGGTATAAGGGAAGAATTATTGGAACTCTTAGGGGAAGATTAAAAAAAAGTTTTCCGTAAGTTCTTTATAATGTTAGAACACCTGTCCTCCCATTAGTCTATTTCCTTTGCCTTCACAAAGTATACTGAGCTAAATAAATTATTTATTTTCTAATTATGGCTAATATTTATTTTTACGTATTTTTAATTAATTTTGAGTAATTAATTTTATAATTAATTTTCTTGTATAATACTATTGATTCAAACCAGTGATAAATCTGGCCCTCCACATAGCACTGAGAAGATTGTCTGGGAGCGGCAGGGAGGTTTTGATGACCGTAATTCTGTCCTCTTATTTGCCACTTAGTTCACTATTAGGTTTCATGGTGGTTTATGTTCTTTAAAGACCTGCTGTGCAATCACATCAGTAAAGAAAAATTTTGCCATCGAGTTCTCATTCTTTTCACTAACCCAGGCAGAATAACCCCCAAGGACTGAAATACACATCATAAAACTGAATCCTGGTGAGTTTTTAAGGGCTGAAAACAGCCATCAGGCAGATCTGTCAGATTCTTTTGTTTATCTCTTTTTGATTTATATCATTAAGTGTAGAGCAAGGTTAGCCAGCGATACCACAGTCAATTTGATACCTGATGATGGGGTGGGAACAGTGAAATTATAATTCTTCTCTGGGGACATGAGTAAATATATTTTAACAGACAGCAATTTTCTCCTTCCCAATCAAACTTTTGGCTGTGAAAGGATAAACTTAGTTGTTCTTCTTCCCCCCCCTGCAATGTGACAGTCATAACAAGGGGGGTTAAGCTCCCTTGAGAAGACTTTAAAGGTAGGAGGATAGGGGTGATGTTTCATATGCCTGGGATCTGATGCTGCTCTAAGCTGCCCTGCACAGGCACTGCTTTTCATTAAAGATACCCAAATGTTTAATGTTCATTAAGTATCACAGCATATCTGTGAGTCGGGTGCCATCCCTATTTATGCTACTCTGAGATATTTAGACGAGTACAGAAACTGGCCTTAATTCATATAACTGGGATTAGGAATGCTAAATCTTCTGCACTCTCTGGGATAGGTGGTTTCCCACTTCACATACGGCCCAAGTAAGTGCTGTGTATTTACTAAAATTACACGGTCGCATCTAAGCGCTGTGCAGGCATTCACAGTAGACGGTTCAGCATTTCACAGTAGCTCTGAGGTGTGATTTCCTGCTTTCCATTTTGTCTGCCAGGATAGCTCATCATTTTTATTAATGCACAGACACATGTAAAACTTCCTGAAGTCAGTATCTTCCTGCAGTGTCTTCAATAACAGATTGATGTCGTATAAGAAAAACGCAGAAAAAAATTATCTGCCAAAGTCCAAACTTCAACAGTCCTTGAAAGCAGCTTACCTGCTAAAACATGATACTTCCCAAGGTAGCACAATCCCTATCTCAGTCCATGGCAAGATGATGCACATCATACACCACAGTGGGCATTTCTCATTTCCTCCCATAGGACGGGAAGGATTCCCATTGCTCTTCTGGTGGAGTGGGTCCAGAAAACAGCAATGAAGCTGGTGAAGGGTCTTGAGAATAAGTCTTACGAGGAGTGGCTGAGGGAGCTGGGGTTGCCTACTCTGAAGAAAAGGAGATTACTAAGGGGAGACCTTATTGCTCTCTACAACTACCTTAAAGGAGGTTGTAGAGAGGTGGGTGTTGATTTCTTATCACAAGTCACAACTGATAGGACAAGGAGAAATGGCACCAGGTTCCACCAGGGGAGATTTAGGTTGGATATTAGGAAAAACTTCTATACTGGAAAGGTTATCAAAGACTGGAACAGGCTGCCCAGGGAAGTGGTTGAATTGACATCCCTGGATATATTTAAAAGCTGTCTAGATATGGTGCTCATATGGTTTAGTAGTGGCCCTGGTAGAGTTAGATAATGGTTGGACTTAATGGTCTTAAAGGTCTTTTTCCAACCGTAGCGATTCTATGAAAGACCATAAACCTATCCTGTGAGATTCAAGGAAGCCAACAAAAATGTGAGACACCAGAATATGCAGACTCTGCTTACAAAAAAAGGAAAAAAAAGTGTTAAGTATTGAAGTCGAGGTCTCCTGAACTTGGTGGAAAACTTCTGCAGCATGTAAGAAAGGCTAGAAACTTGGGAGTGGGGAAAAAATGAAAGGACATACTGTTTTTAATTCAGATGTCCTTGAAACGTGTTCTGTGAGTTTCAGAAGACAGTGTGAGTAGTAGTGAGGATTTCTGCCATGCTAATCTGTATTTGTCGTTCTGTAAGTCTTCATGGGTGCAATGCAACATTTCTGCCTTTGCTAAATGGCTTCTGCCCACTTTATCTCCATTCCGAAACTTACCTCTGTCTGCAAAAGGCTGTATCATGACCTGTAATACGGAATGGTTACAAGATACTCATGTGGAGAAGCAAAACTTCTCCACCTGCAACCTGCAGCAGTGTAGTTGGGCAGCCATTCTACATCATGATCAGACTCCAAGCTGGGGAGCATGAAACTCCTCCTTCAGGGACTCCTAGGATAGTCCAGTGTCATTGCAGACCACAACAAGGATGGGCAGACAAGCAAACTGTAACTTTAATTCTGGTTCTTAGGCGTGTGCCCCGAAGTTTCGTTACTGAAGTGATTCCATCTTGAATGTATTCCTGCAGGACATGGAGGACGGATTTGCCAAAGGGGATGTGCATGCTGGTTGCCGTCTCTGTGGAGCATGAAGAGGCCCCTCTTATGGGAGCTGTGCGAGCCATCGTGATGGACTCTCAGTATTTAATAGAGCCGTGTGGCTCGGGAAAAGCCAGGCTCACCCACATCTGCAGAATTGATCTAAAGTAAGTATGCCACCTGCAAAAAGCAGATGTCCATTCAGCAGGGCAAAACCTTCCAACTCGGAGAGGGGAGGTATTGGGGAGGGCATGGTCAACCTAGCTTTGCTGCTTTGGAGTCTTCCTGCAGTCTTTTCCACCAAGCTCATTTCTCCACTTGGCACCTACTGCTGGTACAATGTGACCACAGAAATAAAATCTGCTTATTCGATTACTGCAAGGGAGAGCTTTAGAGCATGCTTACAATGCCAAGTATTTGAAGTCCTCACTACCACCGTGGGCAGCAGGGAGTAGGAAGCATGACAAGCCTTTTCCTGCAGGGTGTATTTCTTGAGTATTTGAGTTTCTCAATAATTCTCTTTCCATTTCTTTAGAGGACATTCCCCAGAGTGGTACAACAAAGGCTTTGGACATCTGTGTGCAGCAGAAGTTGCCAGAATCAGAAACTCATTTCAGCCTCTGATTGCTGAGGGACCAGAAACAAAAATCTGAGGAAGTGTTCCTCGGAGCATAGGAGCGTTAAATCGGGGTCTGGCAGGGAACAGGAATGCTGAGAGTAACGATCTTATTTAAGCTGCAGAAATATGACCAGACCTGCATCTGTACAAAGCTGAAACAGGAATTTTATAGAAAGTTCTTTTATTCTGGAGACAGTCTCTCCCTACACTACATCCCCTTCTTTATTAATTTCAATAATTGAAGTAAACATTTCTTCAGAGAGCTTTTATCATTATTACTTTAAAATCAGACTATTGCCATTACTTGTGTGTTATGTAACTCTGGTATTTAAAGGCTTCTGAGAAGCATATTTTAATTGTAAATAAATGATGTACAGTATGTATATATTTATATTATATCTATATATATGTATAAATTAATTATTTTGTATATAACTCAGTGCAAATCACTTGCATCAGTTGGACCTTAAGTGAATCTGTGTCTTAGTGTGTCACTGCTACATAAGCTGTGTTTGCTATTATCACGGGGCTACCAGGCATAATCCGTGTGATAACAGAAACTCCTGTTCTCAAATATGTTCTGTGTTTGTGTATGCTGTGAGAAGGTACCTAGAAATAGATGTAGGCAGAATTAAACGAGCTAAGGAAGAAGGAGGTTACTGTACGTTTAAAAATAATGCAGAGTGGAACGGTTTCACCAAATAAAATACGTGGAAATGTAACTGAGAGACATTTTGAAAGCCATTTATGTTTGGCTGCAGAATTGTGACTGTTAGTACAAGGTGTTGAAAACTTACCTGTTGCCTTAATTAATGGTATATCTGCCTCTAGAGAACCTCAGTATGCCCAGCGTTCAAAGTAACTGCTCATCCTTGGAGAGGGCAAGATAGCGCTGTGTGTACTGAGGTGTCTGAAATCAGACTGGTAAGTTATTAAGCTGTAGATCAATTTGTTTTGGTTTTGTTTGTTTGGTTTTTTACCGTTTTGTCTAGGTTCTGAGTAAGTGTTTCTGTGTTATTTCCTTCTCCTGTAGAGATGGCTAATTGTTAAGAAACTCCAAAGCAATGTTTCCACATCCAGTGGACACAAAGACATGCAGATGAATACCATGCCTTTTCATATTCTTACTGTACGAATAACTAAATGTTTTTTAAAGCTTTTAAACACATCTTGGAGATTTAAAAAACTAAATGCAGACTATGCTTGGAAAGAGTGCTTTTATAGTAACAGCAAGCATTTTTATATTATATTGCACTGATCTGCATGATCCTGCCTCTCTAGACAGTGGTGGGAGCAGGATTAGCCCCTGACTATGAGGAGTAGGAGCCATTTAAGCCTATTGTATAATTTCATTTTCAGGGACCTATTATTTTGCTAATGGAAGAATGCTTTAAAAGTAATAATAATAATTTGTCAACGTTACCTTTGAGGCAGGGTTCCGTTCTGTTTCTAACTAATGTAAGACCAAAAAATCATATTGCATCTATGATTCAATAAGAATGTACAAGCTTGTTAATACTGTTCATTAATCGCATTTGTTCACTTTGACTTTATTTATTGCTGCATAAACCCCCAAAGTCATTCATAGTCTTTTAGCACAGTCCTTCTACCAAAAGTGATTAAGATTTAGTATGAGGTCAGTGAAGCAGGATACATTTCCTACACCAAGCTACAGGTTTGTGCCCTGATTCCATAAACTGAGTAGTCTCTTAAAAACCAGTGATTTGATCTGCCCCAGTATGGGGGCTGTGGGATGAACAATGTGCAGTCCTTGGTAGCTGCTAGAGCGCAGTCCCACACGCCATCGTGCACACACGTAAGGGCTGTGCTGGCAGGTTACAGCCCTGCAATCTAAAGAAGCAAGTCAGTGGGAGCTCGGGGTGGATAGGGACAGCATGACCCAGCACCATGTCCCGATGAAGCACCAGGAGCCCAAAAACATCTTCCCCCTCAAGATGTCTCACCCATATTTTTGTTGTATAACTCATAGGTTCGGGGAGGTTGGCTACCCATGTGCTCCTGCCTTGAGTTTAGGGCCAACAACAGTTGCAAGGTGCAACTATAGCATGTATTTTAAGTCTTAAAGACAGGGGAGCGCTCGCACCCTTACATGGCTCTGTTGAGTTCTGGCAGTCACCAGCCAGCTGCAGGCCCAGGGCCAGCATTCCTGGGAGGAAGCTGTGGCTGGTGAGCTGGTAGGGCAAGGCCAGTCAGTCCCCTGGTTCCAGTGGGACCGCTATCCCAGAAGGCAGCACCTCCTCCCCATACGCCTGTAGCCATGGCAGCAGCTTTCATGACGGCTGTTTTCCAAAACAGGAGCATTTAGAGCACTTCTGCTACATTAGTTTGCATAAATGAATAGAACTGTGCCTCAGTATTAATGGGTGCAGAATTTCTGGCCCTCAGAGTGGCAACTGTCTGACAGTAAATATTTTTCTAAGGAAATGAAGGGATAACCTGGACAGTGGTTTTATCCTGTCTGACAAGGCATTGCACAGCTGGACAGGGCCCTATGCCACCTGCTGCCGTGAGCAAGGTAGGGTTGTCCTCCTACCCTTGCAGAAGCTCTGTCACGTGCTTCTGGCATCTCTAAGCCATGTAACAATGAAACAAGATTTCTTTGAAATGCACATTATGCCATGACTACCATTCAGCTACCACAGTATTTTGTATTGTTACATTGCCATTGAGAATTCATTATGATAATTGCATTTTTAAATGTTATACTCATATCAATACCTCATATTTTTACCTCATCTGTTGGTATCAGTCATTAGTTGTAAATAAATAACTGCAGAGTTGAATAAATTTGCATACACTAAAGAGTGATGTTCTTTGTGCGTTCATTCCATCCACTGGCACAAGAAACACGGTACCTTTAAGACCTTGTTTTCTTTATTGCAGCTTGCTATAAGCTAAACTGTTCTCATGTGAGACTTCAGTAATGACTCTAGGCTTAACACAATATTGTTGTCCATTATACTTATTCTATAGTGTCCTTAAGGATACATCAGCTTCATGGGAAAACTTATGTTTTCCAAAGAAGCCCCTAAGCTGGGATGGCAGGTCCTCAACAGTGTTTAGGCCTCTGACTTCCACTGAATTCAAGTATGTTTCTGTATCCATGTTCTTGTCAGTAAGTCTAGGTTCATAAGAGTGACTGTGGAGCTGGAATGATGAATGTTGGGTTCACATTATCAACTTCAGCTTTCTCAAATCCATCAAATCACTGCTAAAAAAAAAAAGAAAAAAGATGCAACAGCAAGATAGTGATTCCTGTGGTTTGTCTTGCACGTACCTACAGATGGGATAAATGTCCCTTTGGATGGGCCTGTATCTCTCCAGCACTCTATTGATAATGTCAAAAGAAGCAGTCTCAGAAAATAGCATGCTGAGCAGGGAGTCAGCTATGAGAGACCACCTAGGAGAGGATAAACCATTATGTCCCACCATTCAGGGAAATCTCAGTATTAAACTTTGGACTGAAAGGAAGCACAGTGCTTTTTCCCAATTCCCTGCCATGGCAGAGGTAGTCAGCTCTATAAATCTGTCCTTTCTTGCAGAAGAAATAGAGTATGTGATTCACTCTCATTCCATCTCTCCCCTCCCCTCCAATAAAAAAAACACCCAACAATGTCAGGATAAACAGACTGTCTTAACCCAAACAGCACTGATGTTTCATCCTGGTATATGCTGTCTTTATAATGTTGAATTCTTGGGCATCCATCCTCTTTACAACACCTTGCAGGATTCTCTCTGTTTGATGCACTTGCTCTGCAGAACCAGTGTCAGACATGGGGGATCTCGTCAGGCCTAAGAGATGTTGCTCTTTAAAACGACAGGTAGTTGTTAGACTAAAGCACAGGCTGAACACACTGAAATGACTGTGAAATGAAATCATAGACTCGTAGAATAGTTTAGGTTGGAAGGGACCTTTAAAGGTCATCTAGTCCAGCACTGCTGCAATGAGCAGGGACATCTTCAGATAGAGCAGGTTGCTCAGAGCCCTGTCCAGCCTGACTTTGAACGTTTCCAGGGATGGGGCTTCTACCACCTCTCTAGGCAACCTGTTCCAGTGTTTCACCACCCTCCCTGTAAATAATTTTTTTTTTTTTTTTTAAACCATTAAAACCTTTTTTACTTTAAAGCCATTACCCTTGTTCTGTCACAACAGGCCCTGCTAAAAAGACCGTCCCCATCTTTCTTACAGGCTCCCTTTAAGTACTGAAAGGCCACAATAAGGTCTCCCTGGAACCTTCTCCAGGCTGGACCTCAACTCTCTCAGCCTTTCCTCACAGGAGAGGTGTTCAGCCCCCTGGTCATCTTCATGACCCTTCTCTGGACCCATTCCAACAGGTCTATGTCTTTCTTCTGTTGAGGACTCCAGAGCTGCACACAGTACTCCAAAATTGGGTCTCACAAAAGCAGACTAAAGAGAATCACCTCCCATGACCTGATGGCCACAGTTCTTTTGATGCAGCCCAGGAGGACTGCTGGAGCCTGCAAATCAAAAAGGAGAGGATGAAAACTGATGCTGCTGCTCCAGCTCAATACTGACATGGAAGAGCTGGGGCACGATCACAAAACTTGCCAGACAGAAAGCAGCACTTAAATGGCATCCCCCACTCACAGTCCCTTTAGGGATCTAGCGTAGCCATGCCACGCTCTGCTTGCCAGCTGTGTGTCAGTCACAGCTGCACGAGGGCTTCATTTGGATGAACAGCAGGCCGTGTTGTTACAACAGCTGCACATCGTGGTGTGACAGGATCAGGAATACAGTGTCTCAAACCCCAGGTTCATAACAAAGTGGGTGTTTGGACTTTGCTAAAATGTACAATTGAAATTGTGACCCTCAATATCCTGGATCACTCAGCTGTACTATGTAGAAAGCTAACATTTTCCCTCAAAGCAGCTATGGATGCAGAGCAGATCCCACCTAACACTGTGTGACTGTAGACTCTTGCTTCAGTGTGCAAGAAACTCAGCTCAGCAAATACACAGGTACTTGGAACTCGAGGGCTAACACAGAGCAGAGCAGCAGGTCTGAGTTAATGAGTAAACAACAGGGAAAATATTACAACACTGTAGATAAGTATTTTTCTGTCTTTTATAGAGAGGTGAGGGTCTCACATGCCCAGATATCATCCCTAATCCAGGATCCCTAATCCAAAACCCGGACACAAGAACCTATATGCCTTTGATGAACATTAGCATGTCTTGCAGAAAAAGTAACCTGGATATTTGTCCCCTTCCACCCCCTTGAATCTGAAAGGAGGATCAATATTCTACTACCTTAATACCAACATCCCAGAGGCAGGTATTGCGCAATGCTCTCTTCCACAGTTTAAGCCCAGCTCTTGAGCCCAACATGCCCTCTTCCCCACTCAGTCTCTGCGTGCCTGTCTGCAGGCTGGGCTCCAGCTCACCCAGTCCAGGCTGCACAGGAGGCCACAGGGTTCAGCCTTCAGGGCAGGGTCATCATGGGCAAGCGGTCAATGGCCCCAGCTTCAACAAGTGTGAGTCAGGCATTGCCAGCCTGACAGGGCTCAAGTCAGCAAATGTCATATGCCCCTGAGGTGAGGAGAGAGCGCGTCTGCTTCTCTCCTACATGGAAGAAAGAAGGTAAGAGCAGGGCAATAACCAGGAGCCTGTACTACTGCACAGGAGCTCCTCAATCCCACCGCAATGATACACAGAGCCTTTTGATCCCCTCCCAGGTCAGGGGTGCCCAGAAAGATGGGGAGGATAAAGGCAGACACAGTTTGGATGTAGTGAACTGCTCTTTATCTTGAGCAGAGACTCAAACTGCAGTGTGCAGTTCATTGGCAGCAGTTTGCAGGGAGACAGGATGGGGCCCTGGCTGTTACTGCACTTTAACAAGAAAATACCTCGTTCTGCAGCAGAAGCTTCTGCTTCAGTGGGAGACTGCCCTGCTTGGCCAGAGCAGCTGCATGGAGCTCCACGGGCAGCCAGCTAGAAGATTATGGCTTCTTATACTCAATTCTGCAAAAGGCACTAGGGAAACTCAGCCTAAAACCGCAGACTCTGCTCTTTCTCTTTCACCTGCTCATAGCAGCTCTGAGACAGACACATGGCTGAAACACAGAGCCAGCACTTGCTACAGTAAGGATTTGCAACAGCTTGCAATTTATGGGAGAAAATTAGCTGCAGGCCCACATGTCCTTCCCCAGATCATGCCTGGCCCACTCCTTGCTGGAATGACTCCTTTGCCTTGTGAGGATGCATATTGAATTACTTTTTTTTTTTTTTTCTTTTTTAATTAAATAAATGTGGGAAGCACAGGTGGTGGCCAGAGGACAGTAACCCTCTCAGCAGCATCTGCTGGCCAGCAGTGCCCGCCACGCGTGCAGGACAGATGCTGTCTGGGTGCCTGCAAGCAGCCTGACCCCAGACCCACACAGTGCAGTAGCTTAGACTCTACCAGCTCTCGTGGCTACACTGATGCACCCCACTGACTCCAGCCAGGCTTGGTCTTTATGACACTAGGACCAGAAGGACCACAGCTGGTCTGGCTTGACGACAAACAGTGAGTCCTTCCCCCCCCCCCCCCCCCCCAGACTTTTCCAGTTTAGAGACTTGCCATGGGTGTACCTGAAAGCAGGGAGTTTGTTTATCAACACCAAACACCTATGTGTCCATGTGCCACACTGCCAGCTAACAAGCACAAGCAAAAAGGCCACCATGGATGTAAGTGTAGATCGCCCTGGGTTCACAGATGCTCCATTCCTTTGCCCAGTATCAGCATGTCCTGGTTTGAGTGAGAACAGAACTAATTCTGTTCAGTGATTTTACTTTTCAGCTCAATTATTCTAACTGCACTGTCTGAAGTCAGCAATCTGTTTTCACAGTGTCTGCTTCTAGCAGTGGTAACACCCTATGTTTAGAATTAGTACCAAGCATCGGTGTGCAGAGCAAGGCCACTGTTGGATCTTGTGTACCACACTGGGGGGTGCAGAGAGTGAAAGGCTGCACCTGTGGGGAGAAGCAGCCACGACAGGCGACTCTAAACTGACCAACGAGGTTTCCATTCCATATACGTCATGTTCAGCATAAAGCTGAAGGATCATGCAGGTCAAGCTGTCTTCTTCAATGGCTGGTGTCTGAGGAGGATCCTGTCTGTTCTGCCTTCTTTCCATGTGTTCCAGAATCCAGTTCCAGAATCCAGCTCCTGAATGGGGCTCCCATCTACCACTGAGTCCAGTCCGGGATTTCCCCAGTGCCTGCCCACAGGTGATATAAGTGCCATGGGTTTGATACTGCTTTTGTATATATTTATGTATATTCCATTTTATTATTATTTTCATTAAAGCTGGTTTAGTTTTCTAATCACTAAGTCTCTCTCCCTTATTCACTTTCTCTTCCCCTTTAGGACGGGAGAGGGGTTAACAGAGAGCATCTGTTACAGGTCTAGCAGATGGCCCTGACCCTAAATCTTGACAGGACAGGAACTCATAACTGGGCCTATGAAGAGAAAGTGCAGGATTTTAGCTCTGTATCCTGGATTTCTCTTTCCCTGAAGAGTCATGTCCCTTTCCTCCTGGCCCAGGGAGGAGAAATGACACCAGTCTGCACCCCTTACCCAAGCTCACAGTGTTTGTCTCATCACAGGTTTGTTGCTTTGCAAAACAGGTAAAAAAACTTATTCAGGGAAAACTTTCCACTCTTCAGTAGATCTATCAGGTGATCCCTGACGAGTGTTAGGGCCGCTGGTGAGGAAGGATGAGATCTGCTGCAGCTGCATTGCCGCAGCATTGTTGGCAATGCCCACATGCAGGGCCCACCAACAGCTCTGTCCTTGGGCTGTGCAACAGCAAGAGCACCGTGTCAGAGCTGGCTTTTGGTAAGCCACCTTTCCCATTTCCCACGACATTGCAGAGCCCAAGCCAGACTGCACCACTGGCACAGCACCAATGCACGCCTCGCCCTGCCAGCAGCGTACCCAGACCAACGTGGAGTGAGCCACCACGTGTGTTTTAACTTCATACGCTTCCCAAACCCCTGACCAAACTCCACACACAAGCATTACCTTGAATGGGGTTTACTGCCTGGCTGCGCTGACGCCCAGCCATGGCCTTATGTCTTTTGGGGTAGCAGTTGTCTTCCAGTGGGTTTCATGTCATTCTCTCCACAGTCAAGGAAGTGCCAGGACACTTGTACATAGCTAAGCAGTGACCTTGATTGCACCACTGAAACCAGCAGGACAGGGATGCAGAAGTTTGTGGTTCTTACCAATGCAAATAAAAATAATGGTTGCAAATAATGACAAATTAAATGGGAATCACTGGGCTAAGCCTGGCCTCCTTGGCCTCGCACTATTTCTTGCATTGGGCAACATTTCCCAGCAGTCACTGAAATTTATCAGAAAACAGATACAATTATTGCATTTGGAGTTTTCAAATAATTGAGTAATTTAATCTTTTAAGTGCCTCTGAGATCACTTGCTGTAATTAAAGACAAAAGATGAATGACTGAAGGGCAAGAGCATTGGCAAACTTTTAAAAATGACTGTGTCCTTGACTACGTCTCCTGTGCATTTATGTAATGATTATCCCACATTAATATGACCAAACAGATAAAAGGGGAAAATAATAAGCTCTTGGTTGCATTATATTTATTCCAGCCCAATAATAATATATCACCAGCTGGAGGAATGTGCCCGTGAATACCAAGCAGGAGCAACCATGTGCTGCCGAGTGCAGGACCCCGCTGCCTCCCGCTGCGAGGTGCAAGGAAAGGCAATATCCGCTCACGAATCCTGCAGCAATGTGGCTGACAAATGAGTAACAAATGTGTGTAAAATTCACAAACTTCCATCAGAACTGGACTTAAAGGCTCAGCTAGTGCTGGGAAAGATGACTGCAACACTGGCAGCTTACTTTATGAGCATTTATTTTTTCAGCTTTCCAAAATAAGACCCTTTTGATCCTAGTGGAGAGAGGCAGGCAAAAGGGCTGCTGCAAAGTAATAACTATCAACAAAAAAAAATCTGTAAGGCCTGTAAACAGTATTTTGTCTTCTAAATAAACTATACGCCCTGGCATATCTATGTCATACCTTGGTATTTAGCTCCTCATTTCATAGACCAAATGTAAACAAATACATGCCTCAGTAGGGTGAGGGAGCTAGAGCTGGCCCTGCTCCATTCTTCATGCAGCACTAAGCCCCTGGATCACATCTGTCCCAGGCTGGAGGAGCAGCAGCCTTGCACCCCTTGGGGCACCCTCTGGGCTGACAGGAGAGGCTGCAGGCTGCTGGGAAGCCCTCCTCACCAGCTTGCTCCCCTCCCTGCAGCCAACGGCCTCCAGCTTGACTGCGCTATTGCCAGACTATGAAATTTTGTCACCTCGTAAAACTTTACAGCACAGGTAGTTTATACGGTTACACCTCTTGAACTAAACACTCGGCAAATTCGTGGATCCCTCCAACGGGAGGAAAACCAGATTTCTTGGGTCAGGCGTCACGTTTGTGCAGCCCCGCTGGTTTACAACGCTGCCAAAAGCCTGTTACAGAGCCCTGAGTTCAGAAGGCAGTAATGGCACAGCCAGCTGGCTGCTGAGAGCCAAGCCACCATTTCATCAGCATCCCACCAAGACATGCCACAGCATCGGGTCTGCTCTTCCTCTGGGCCCCGCTGTCCCACTTGGGATGTGCCTCAACTCAGCACTGCTCCGGCTTGGATGTGCACCCCAGCAAGGCACAGCCCCAAGGGGGAAGAAGCTCCAGCTTGGTGGCTTCTCTGGTTCCTGAGAGACAAACAGGTGGGACTGAGAATGTGCTGCCCAAGTCATCTCTTTCCCTGCAAGGACTGATGCCATTAAAAACTCCATGTGAAGTACACTATACATCCCAAGTTAGGGGGGAAGAGTTAAAACTTATCCCTCCCTGCCAAAAAAACCCAAACCCCTCCAGTCTTGTGTGTTACTCTCTAAGTAAGGAAGAAACTCTTTCCACTGATAGACAAGAACTAAAGTAAAAACTAATCCAACCTGATACGAATTTGCAGTATTCAGAAAACCTCATCGCTGTCATTCCCACTGCTTTGCTCAGTGCCAGTGACCACCTCACTCACCCACCAGCACTCAGTTTCTCTCTCCACCTCAGACCCCCATGGGTTTCTTGGGACTAGGGTGAGAAACGTATTTGGATGAGCTCAGGAGAGCTGGTACTGGATAACAGTGTTTCACTGTGTTGTGTTTGAGTAACTCTTGTGACAAGGAAAAGGCTTTCGACAGTAAAATTAATCATGTAGGATGTATATCAAGTGACAAATATGGGAGGTAGGGAATTGTCAGAGTAGATTTTTATATATATATATGTGTGTGTATATATATATTTAATGAAGAATATTCAAAGTCCCATGGCCTATCCCCACATCACGGGACTGTTTCCTCAGCTCCCAGGGTGAAGAACTCATGCATCCACTTGTGCCTTTGGCTTTTCTGCCCTGCTATGTTAGTATTTTCCCTGACCTCTCTGCCTCGCTGGCCCTTTTGTTGCTCCTTCACAAACACACAAAGCATCACAAAATAATAGCCAGCAAAATGTCAGCACCCACAGGTGTCGTGGCTGTAGGCTGTTGTTATTTCAACTTTCTGGTTTCTTAACAATCTTAATTTTCTCAGAACAGTTTGACTATGGTGTTTCTGTACCATTCAGGAAACAACAAAAGAAGCCTCTGATACACTGGATGCTGCCACTTTCATCTCACCTCGTTATTCCTTCTTTTTCCAGTCTCCTAAAAAGAGTGGGCTCACCCAGCCATCACCAGCTGTAGCCTTGTGACAGCTGCTGAAGAGTGGGTTGACAATTTATGAGTGGCACATCACAGATGGGAAGAGCTTTCCCCTTCCTTTTCCTCACCTCCTCATCTCAGCTTTGCGTGAGTGAAGACAGAGCAAGACTGAACTTTCTCAGCTGAAGCTGAAATCTAGCACCTAAAACTGACTTCTTCACCCTGAATAAGGGCATTTTCACCCAAGCAGTTCTGCAAGCAGAATGAACAGATCAAGTTTTCTAAGTGATTCAAAAGCAAACTAGTACAATTCAAGGAGAAAAGTGAAGGGTGAGTTGTTTGAACATGATGGCACTTGTATAGTCCTGTCCCTTTCTGCTCCCACTTCCTTTAACCTTGACATTTACTTTCCTTGGGATGTTTAACAAGGATGCCACAAAATGCCTGCTTAGTGCCACAACTGTGTTGATAAAATCCCTCAAGCCTTGTGAGTAAATACTGGAACAGAAGAGCTGTCAAATTCACTGCAGTGTTACTATGGAACAAGATATTGCACTAAAACATTCTTATACGGTTACTTCTTTTTAAATAGCAATAATCACTCTAAAAATTAAACAACAAAACAAACAAAACCAGAACAAAACAAAAAAAAAAACCCAAACAAAACAAAAACAAAACACAAAGCCAAACAAAACAAAAAAGAAACCAAAACCCAACCAAACAAAAAAACTCCACAAACACAAACAAAAAAAAAAAACCCCACAAAACAGCAAAAAAATCAAAGAACCAAACTCCTTCCAAAGCTGTAGGTCTGTTGGAAAAGGCCCTGTTCTGACACAGGCCCCAGCAATCTCCAACAAAAGCTGGAGACGTATGTGATGTTGGAAAAACAAACACCACCACATACTCCTTGCAGAGTTATTGTAACAGCCTTTCCTAAAATACTCTGCATTTCATGTTGCAAACAGACAAATGGGACAGATTAAACAGTAAGACCACGTTGCAATTTGTTATACTCAGTATCTTTATTTCTTTTCTGAGATTGTTATAAAAACAATGTAACATTCATTCTTTCACTGAGCAAAGACATCCTTCCCACAGTCACTCTGCACAAACTTTTCAAGAAATAAACCAGAAGTTTTGCACTCACGTCACAAACGTATTTTGAACAAAAATACAACTTTGTATTTTACAACATGTTTAATCTGGAACGCTGAGCAAACTGGCAACAGCATCTCATTCTAGAAAGATGGTTAAAGTCAAGAAACTAGTCTACAGAAGGTAACTGCATATTAGCATCCATCACATGCAGACACTGGTTGCTCTCTTCAGAAACTAAGATGCCATCCTCCCCTGAGCTGCCTTTGCAGCCTGCCTGCGGAGTCCCCTCTGCTCACAGTCCTTGTTACTTGTGGCGTTTCTGCTCTAGTTGCACAGATGGTGATGGGGAAGTGCCAGAGCATTGTCACACGTGGGTATCGAACGGAAGAAGTGCCCCACGGCCCGCAGCCTGATCACAGGAGGTGATTATCACATCAGCTTGCATGAGCATACTGCAGTTCTCCTTGGACAGGTACCTAATCTGTGCCTATTCAAGGGGGTTTTTGTTGTTTAGTGGAGGGTGATTTTTTTCAAGACTGACAAGAAACCCGCATTGGCCCCTGATTACATAAAACGAAGCAGATTCCCAAGGTAAAACCATCTTATTATCCCCATTAGACCAGCCTGTATTTTCCCTGGCCCGTCATTGTGTGATTCATTTGCCAAGAGCTACGCATTGCTGTGCACAGGCAGCACCTCAGGCAGACTGCTTAGGAGAAGACTTTGGCAACTGCTGTGCCCAGCTCAAGCCAGTTGCTGCTCTGCAGTGGTATTTACAAACTCTTCTGGAGGGAACTGTGCCAAAGGCTGAATTATTTCTGGGGGCCACGGCACCAGGAGTGGATGCGCTCATACAGCTGGATAGCACCAAATCCCAATTTACCTACAAATTAGATATCCAGCTGGTGCCATCTGCCTGTCGGTGGTTACATATCACCCAGCCTAGACAAGAAGAGCCTGCAGTGTCTCCGTGCTGGGATTGCTGTTTCTCACACTGCACTACGGCTGGGTCAGTAAATAGCACAGGGCAGCAACTCACTGGCCGGTTAATTGCTGGAGAAGTGTCAGGACAGGCTGGTGCCCACCAGCACGGCACTTGCTCTTCTGGACTTGCCCTGCCCAGGCCCCCATGAACCTTCTCAAGCTCAGGGGAGGCACGTACACTCAGCTTCTCGGAAAAATCAGACCCAGACTCTTTGTTTTGCCAACAGCAAAATAATTATAACATACGTACACGCACACACATAGCATCCGAGTCAGGCAAGCCCTGATAGAGTTTGCATTAAAGGAATGTCACTTTTTGTTATGTACTGTGAAGGCATTTGACTACTGGAGTAATATATTGCGAGGTGATTCATTACCATGCCACAGAGAAAGCCATTTGGCATTTCATACGTTTAGGGAGAGCTATTTCTTTGTAATCCACACTGCACCAGGCATCAATGCATAAACATACAGCAGTTTAAAAATGTCTCTTCTTCAGCAAGCCCTATCAGGCTATAAATAATTTTTATATATATATTTTTAATACTTTATCACTTACCCTGAATTTTTCACCTTAATCTTGATATCAAAATATGCATTAGTGCAAAGAGAGACCATTTTAAGACTGAAACTAAAGGACAAATATATTAATCATTATGATAAGATAGTAATTATTTTCTCTTTCTACAGATTTTTTTTTTAAATATAATCTTAAATTACAAAAGAAAATTATATTTCATATGTAAGTTTTAATTTACAGTATAGGGGCATAGAAATATTCAGGTTGAAAGGAACCCTGGGAGGTCACTTAGTCCTCTACTAGTCATCTAGTAGATAAATATCACATTTAATACAGTATAATCAGCTTTAGTAGATAATTAATTCTTGATTAAGACAGAGCACACTTCCTTTAAAATATTCTTTCTAGTGAGTGACATGCTTTACATGACAATAAAATTACAATTACAGCTGAAGGCAATGCAGGCCTAGAGTTAGAGAGCAGAGAAAAATGACCTCACTGGCTTTATACCGAGGACACTCCTAATGTAGTGATTCACAAGGCAGGGAAAATGACATAGGAGTTTTTTCCATTCTCCTCCTGTTTCTGCTAATAAACACTGTGGCTAATATTTTGCTAATTTATCTTGCTGAGAGAAAAATGAGAGGCCCTCAGACCTTCAGCAATACTTTGGGATGAAATGTTGCCAGGGGCAGATCCAGCTGCTGAAAGGAGACCCTCCAGCCAACCTGGAAGAGGCTTGGAGCAACAGCTCCAAAATCTCAGACCCTGGCAAAAGCAGCAATAAAGTGCTGGATTATTACACCAAAATGCTGAGTTTTAAAGTCTCCACGCTCAGCACAAATGGCATGCAGAGACCATCTTACTAAATCATCCATAAGTTTCCAGCAGATAAGCAGCAGGGCAGCAGCGGAGTGGCAGCTGTGTGCAACTTACTGCAAGAAGTGCAGAAATGGGGTGCCCCAGCCCTGCTGTGACCAAGGGTCAGGCACACAGCTTTCTGACAACTGAGACAGCAAAGACATCCCAGTTCCTGTGCTGTGCTTTTTTTACTGAGCAAATCAAAGAGAAACCCTTTCACCCTTCCCATCTCTTCCCATCAGATGGCACGACCCCTGCCATCCCTGGACACATCCCTGCTGCTTTACCCACTGAGAAAAGCACTGCTCCTTTAGCTGAAGTTCCCCAATGACATCCTGAAGTTAGATGCAGCCAACAGCAACCTGAGTAGTAGTTATCTGATTTACAGAGAGCTCCCTGCAGCACAGACTCCCGTTCCCCTGTTCTTCCTCATTCCTCTGCTTTAGAAAAAGGGAGCGTGCTTTCCTCCAGTGCTACTCTGTGCTATTCTCTACCTCTGTTCAGTCACATTCCCTGGTGCTGGCTCTGATCAAGCAATATCAACATTAAACCCTAATTTGGAAAAGCAAACCATTTTGTTTCTCCCCAGTCTGCTCTTGGAGAATTTGACATTCAGGCTCTTCCATCACATTGTCTTCAACACATGCTTTCACCTGCCCGACTCAGTGGGACAAAACCAAGAAGGGTAAAGCATCTGATCAAGAAAAGGTCCCAGGGAAACTTGTGAGATAACTCCAACCACAGGAATTAAGGACTGGTCATAAACCAAGTGTACTAAACCAAAGAAAACAATTTCTGGAAGGGATATGCTAGCAATGCCTTCTCAGTGACAATGTTCTGCAGAATCAGGCAGTGTAAATGCCTTCCTAGTGCTGAAGCAATCACAACATAGTGCACTCTTATTTCAGATTTCCCAAAAGAATGCAAAAGAAAGGGTAGTGAGGGATGTATTCACAGGGGCAGCTCTATTTATACCTTCGTTCTATCTTCTTGGAGTAGTAAACAATGAAGAATATAGTAACAATAAAAGCAACAAATATGAAGGAGATAAAGGCTAATAATGATTTTCTGGTTCGGAAGAAGTGACATTCAGGACACGAGGCAATCTCTTCTGGGCACAGCAACTCAGGAGTTTCAGGACCAGGAAAACCGTTGCTGTCAATTATTTCTCTGTAATGTTTCATAGAAGGCTTTGGTTCGTACTGATTTGCCACGTGACTGTACAGACCATATTTAGGAGCAGTCTTGTCATTAAAAGAATAGACAAAATATCCTTGCAAGTTAACGTTATCCAGGGTGTAAGCTGCAAAACAAAACAAAGGGTTGAGCAGATGAATGAATGTTACTTTGGCATTCAAGAGCAGTACATAAAGCAGGGGCAGGGGGGTGTTAAACCCACATCTGCACTTCTTATCCCCAAAATAACCTAAAGTACATGTACATCTATGAAATGCTTCTCATAAAAAGTGAATCTGTCAGCCATTGCCAGAGAGTGTGATGTGTGAATATCCTGCGATTTATTTCCCTGTGCTTGGTAAACAGGACTCTGAGTGCCTGGCTGTGGTTAATGATCAGCATGGAGCCTGATGCTTAAAAGATGGCTCTTTTTTAACGTACTAAAGAACACAAGTTTCAGGTTTCCTGCATTTGGATTTCTGCAATGCGTTTCTCTGATTGCTCCTTCTCCCTTGTACAGCACCTCCTGATGGGGACATCCAAGGAACAGAGGACATCAGGCTGCACTTCTCATTAGCAAAGGCACAGCGACAGTAGAAAAAGACGTGCCCATGCCCAGGTCGTGTACTGGGATATCACCAGTGCAAGTGGGAAGGTTATGTAAATTGTAGTCCTCTTCTTATTGACCTGAGTTTCTGATCCAGGAAGACCTGTATTAGCCTTTATTGAGAACAATCCATATGGCTAACTTGGCTACTGGAAGAGGTCTAGCACCTGAAGCATTAATCTTGAGCCATCAGTCCTGATTGACAAAACCAATCAATCCAGAGTTGTAAATGCAAACTGTAATAATTTATCTCTCAAAATCACAATTTTAAATAAATTAAAGCAACATCTTCCAGCAGATGAACTCAGGACTGAAAGATAACAATTGCTGAGTTTTCATATACCTCTGGAAATAATTCTTTCTGCAGATACATGCAAGACGTTTAGCACCTCTAACCTACTCTTCACGTGTAAAATGAAATAATATTTACCTGCCCTTTTACAGAGCTGCTACCCAGGGTAATTAGTTTGTGCTTGTAAAACTGCATGTGGATTTAATGCTGTTACATAAACGGTTACTGCTGTTCTTTGCTTTCAACTGTCAAAGATGTACTTAAACAGTGTACAAAGCATGTAAAAATACAGTCTCAGTCCGAAGGGTCCCATACTGCATTCTGGAATCACTTATCTGCACAAAGCTGTTGGCTCCTCTGGAACAATGAAGGTGAGCAACAAACACTACACACACAAATGCTGCCACATGCAGCCCCTGAAACCAGCTGGAGGAAGAAAGCAGAATAGTTGCTTTAAGGTGAGAGCGTACATGTACCAAATCCCTGCTCCTTTCTCTCCAGCATGACACTGAGGTAAGGACACGAGATTTGGAATTCACCTCAGTTACCGCACATGGTCTTGCAGAAAAAAGCACGTGTGTTGGAGAAACCTGTATCAGTCATGATGAGGAGGTTAAGAGCTTGCTCCCTGTGTAAAGAAAAGATGGACGAAAGCGCAATACCAGAGCAGGAGAAGAAAAGAGAATGAAAAAGCTGCTGTCACTGATGGACTAAACACTCTGGAGGAGTGTAGGATGTCAAAAGTGGGAGAGTGAGCTTTAGGGCAAGTATTGTGGCTAGTTAGCAGGGACATATTCATCCATGACAAAGAAGATGGAAAGATAGGAAAATAGGGCTTACGTGTCATGGTTAAGTTGAAAAACATAGGAGCTATTTCCAGGTGGGATAGAAGGGGAGAGAATCATGGGATAGAATCACAGAATTGTTTCGGTTGGAAAAGACCTTTGCTCATGAATAAAAATCTACTGCAAACCATGTACAATTGCTTTGACTGAAAATTTTCAAGCAATTAAAATTACTATAGAATTAGGCATTTTCACGTTTTCAGGTCTTTATTCAAGGAAATGATTGGAATATACTGGTACCGGATCAGTACTAATGATGAAGTTCTGTAAAAAACCAGGGGGGATGTGCAGGTGTTCTGTCTAACTGGAACTGTCAGAAAAGTCCATGTCCATACAAGCTTTGAAAACACACGAGACAAGAACTGGTACAGTCTGAAGTCGTAGGAAAGAGAAAAGCAATACAGAAAAAAACCCCAAGTTTGAAGCCATAAGCACAAATATAGCCAGCATATGTTTCCTAACTACAGAAGCAGAAAACATGAAGCCAGTGCTTCAAAACGCTGAAAAACCAACTACTGGGCACTCAGTGTTCAGTAATTGATGAAAGAGGTGGAAACTACAGAGGAAGAAGTTAAAGACAATGCTTAATAGAATGGACAGGATGACCTACCAAATTATGGACCTGCCAGCCATCCCTCACTACCTAGCAGAACAGTGGAATAGATTACTTAAGGCTTGATAAATACGAATTACAGGACATACAGATGATTAATGCCAATCAGCTTCACTTTATGAAAAATAAGTCTTGTCAAATTAACTTGGCAGCTTTTTTGAGGTCAGCAGATCAATAAAAGTAATGATGTTTGATGTAATATACTTAGAACTTCACAAGGCAACTCACTTGGTATTATATGGCATTTGGATCAAGAAAATAAAAAGTTATAAGGTCAAGGAGAGCCCATAATAAACAGATTTCAACCGGTCTCAAATAGAACTAGTAAGTCTAGAAACGTAATTGCAGGTAAGTATCCCAGCAGGTGTATTTCTACCATGGTCATGGAAATTGGCTTTTAGCGTCAAGGTATTTCATCATATTAAATGTATCAGTGACCTAAAAGAAAAGTAAAACTATTTCTCACAAAGTGTGCAAATAACACAAAGATTAGGAACATAACTTAGCTCATGCAGCAAGCTTCGCACAAGAAAGCAACTGGCATTTGAATGTGACTGAATGTGAGGATATCAAAGAACAACAGACCGTACTCTGGCAAAGGGAGCTCTGCCTGGGGGGGCAGGAAGATGCAACCAAGTTTGAAATCTCAGTAGATAAGCACGGAGTTCATGTAACCAACCTGCTGCCACTGCCAAAATGGCTAAAGGGCTGCTTAGATGTACAGCAGAGGAGTTAAAGGGCAAGGGGTTATGTTATACCTGCCTGAGATATAGGTGTGGCTGTGGTATGAACAGTGTGTCCGGGTCTGGGTTTATCCCTCTCAAGAAGAATGCTGGCAAATGGGAAAAAGTTTAACAATCGAAACATTCTAAACAGTGTTTTGTAGTAAGGGACACAAAGAGCTTTGTATGTGTTATTTATCAAAGAGAGAACTGAGAGCGAGCCTTTTTCCTGTCTGTGAATACCTACATAGGTAAAACGCATGGAAATGCACAACAAAATGGCTTAAAGCTGAAGTTGATTAAATAGATACTAGAAGTAAGATTTATATATATCTATACACACACTTACACACAAAACCAGTAAATAATTACCCACTGAAACAGCTTACAGTGAGGTGTAGAAGATTCTCCATCAGTAAAAATTATCTCATTTTGTCCTTGTGCTTTTCTTAAGAAACAGTGTGTGTTGTATGACAGGATGACTCAAAATGCCTCCTTTTTGCCTTATAATTTATGAATCTTTGAGACAGAGAAAAAGACTGGTTTGGGGTTTGAGCAGCAGGAAAGAGTCCAGCAAGTGGCATAATGAGGCAGATAGCTGAATTATCATGAAGATCACTGTTGGATAAGACACAAAGACAGCTGAGGAACAGAACTCATATCCAGCCCTGAGGCACATCAGTGGAGAGAAGCAACAAAGCAAAAGAACAGTAGAAGTTCAGTAAGAAGAAAATCTGACTAAATACACGTGGAGCGACTCACATAATATCTATTTACATTTCTTGAATCCACAAAAAAAAAGTTCTGCTCTCTTATGCAGAATATGTGCAAGGCCACTCTTCCTGATGTTTAGTAACACCGAGCATAAATCAAAGGAAAAACTATCTGTTATGCTGCAATAACATCTCATTTATGGAGTATTCTATATAGATTTTCTTTTTTTAAAGTTAAACTCTATCACACAGTGTATACTGATACTGGGATTTGTGACATATAAACCATCTCTGGGTTCCTTACCTTTTAAAGCTTCGTTGATGTAATTCTGTATGTAATACACTCTGAGCTTATCATGCACTATATTGTGGTCATCATCAATTCCATTAGCCATAACATAAACTGGGACATCGCCATACTTTGATTGAATCCACTTGAGCAGTTTCCGCAGTCCCCAGGGTACTACTGCAGCTCTGCTAGGGGAGTGCAGCCATGTGATGTCATTGATCATTTGAGCTTCAAGATAGTGGTCATATTTTAGAGCATCTTCTTTCTCCCAGCCCACAAGGGTAGTAGTGTAGTGACTCAAGGCAAAGAAATCAAATGAGCCCTGGATTAACTTCTTTTCATCTTCTGAGAAATAAGGCAAATGGAAATTATATAGGTCAATGCTGTTCCTTCGGTGAAGCCATGCTCTCATCACCTGTGGGTAGTCACCATTCCCAAAGATAGGCTCTGCAAGCCAGCCAATGTCAAACTCTAAAATTCTGTCAGCAACTTCTTGGTCGTTCCTGGAAAAGGGACAAGCCGGTTCTACCCAGTCAGCTTGCAGAGCTATAGATATTTTACCTTTCTGAGATCTCCTGAATTCTTTGTCATAAAGATGCCATGCTTTTGCATGGGCTTTCAACAGGTTGTGCCCTGCAGCGTACGTCAAGTTCTTCACAGGCGGTTCATTCATTGTGATCCAAAACTTAACATGGTCTCCAAGACTTGTAAAGCAGAATTTGGCATACTCAACAAAAGCCTGAACAGTTTCTGGGTTTTCCCAAGCTCCATATTTGGCAAGGGAAACTGGAAGCTCTTGATTGTCAGTCATAGGTTGCCATAAAGCAACAACAGGAGTTATGTTAACTCTGAGAAGTTCACTAGCAAAACACTGATAATAATGTACAAGTGTGTGGTTGATTAGAGAAAGATTACCTAAAGGAAGGATTAAAGACCATTTCAGTGAAAAATGGAAGTGTGTGACATGCATTTCTTGCAGAAGAGAGATCTGGAGCCTGATAGCAGCAAAGTCAACACAGTGACGCTTGGATTTCGAGGTGAAAACTCCATCCACTTTAATAAGCTTCTTCGTCTGGTGAACATCCCACACATAGACATTAGAGTCAAGAAACTGGGTGGGTGTCGTGTCTACCTAGATAGAATAAAAAAAGATACCAGATTCAAGCTGTTTGTTCTAGGTAGGTGGGAACATCATAACCATCAGGCACAACATGGTGAAAGAATATCCTAAGTCAAAACATTGCATTTAGCACCTCTCTCGCATCTCTGATACGATAACATCTCTGGCTCATAGGCTTGAATTAATCTTCTGTTAGCATGTGACAGCAGAAACATATCAAATCTATATATATCATTTTCATCCTATTTTGCAAACAACCTTATGTTAATGGTCACCATGTTTATATCTTCTCCAAACTGCTCCAGTCTGTATGGGAAACAAAGGATTGCTCAGGGGTAAGGCACTAAGCCTGTGACACATGTCACAGAGAAGCAGGTCTTCAGCAAAGACTACAGTAACTTTTAATGTGTTTTACATTCAAGATTAAGAAGGGCCTATAGAGAGACTGTCTGTTGTAAATTGCCCAGTAGATTCAGTTTCAAGACCACTCCTTAATTCAGTAAAAGAAATAATGAATGCAACATCATTTCTGTGTTCAGTTCTTTTCCTGACTATGGCGAAAGATGAGTAATGTTCCGCACTTGATTTTTAGCACAAATTCAGTTGACAAGCAAGATTCTTCCTTCTTGCTCAAGAAGTCCTTTTTTATTTAACTCATACTGAATTAATTTCCAAGTTACTTCAGCAGGCTGTTGATGCCTGAATCACTTTCTTTTGGGCCTCTGAATAAACTCACTGTATGTCACTTCAACAGTAAATGCATTTCCCATAAGTCTTTAGGGCTTCAGATGTCAGAATTGCCTGTATGACATACTGACAATAGAAGATATGCTTCTCAGGGTCCCACAGAACTGCACTTTCACTTTTTAATGAATACCACAAACACCATAAGGACTAGAAAATGGAAAAGTGAATTAGTTAATGCAGTGTAAAATCTCCTCATTCATATTCTAGAGTAACTCTTACAAAAAAGATCCAAACTACAAGATACTGGTATCACATGTGCTTATTTATCCTTTTTTCTTCTTTTTCTTTGGAGCATGGTTTTCCCCTGAGTTCAGATTTCCGTGTCCTGCCCTCTGTTTGAAAAGCAGGTGTCAGCCTACAACCAGTGTTCAACTTGTAGCTGAGGCTCTGCAAACTGTATAAAGAAGCTGCTGAAAATCAGCTGCTATTTTCTCTGGAGAGGTCAGTACTGTGCTTATAGAAGAAAGTAATAAAAACCAGCATGTCTGAGGGAAATTGCTTTTCTGGAGAATTGTCCCTTGTAGATTACTAAAGCATGCATTGCCACTAATACTGTGGGAATGCTGTCAAAAGAGTTTTTCCACTGTGATGCATCTACAAATCACACTACCTAAGCCTTACGGCACAAAATGTTTGAATGGCCTTTTGAAATGAAAATATCCAGCTTTGAAGGTTTTGGGGATGGGAGGGATTTTTTAACTGTCTTAGGCTGACTGACTCCATAACTTTACAGCTGTTACCAATCCCAAAGGCAGCAACTCCATTTCCAACCCCTAATCTATCTGAGAGTTAGAAGGATAACGACCGTTGAGTTTTCTTGGAAATTGGTGTACCAGGTAAGGAGGCTGCAGCATTTTTCAAGAGGACAAAGCCAGATCTTACTTCTTGAGTGAGGGAAAACAAGCAAGACCCCTATACTCTAGTCGTAAGAAAGATTCTGTCTTTGTGAAAAATCTAAACCAAAAATTGTGTTCTTGGATCAAGCCTCAGCATTGAATTTAACTACACCTCTTCACTGTGGTTAGAGAAGCCCTGCAAGCCAAAACAGCATCTGAGAATTACAGATCCAAACTGTTAAAGAGACTGTAACTAAGCTACAAATTTCACTCATGTTATGAACTTTAAAATTTGAAAGCTTCTCCCAGAGTATTAGATTTGGTTGAAGTAAAGAATGAGAGTTATGAACTGGATCTGTGATCTAGCTATGAATCTGGCCCTGTTATCCAGGGGCACTGCAGGCCCCCATCAGACAAAGTACTACACAAAATGGCAAAGAAGGAATACAGAAATGTCATCTAAATCTAATATTGTTTACTTTTTTTTTTTTTTTTTTTACACAAAAGCTCTCTACCAACCATACTGGGATATATATGCATAAGATGTAGAAACATGCCACTGGAGTTTTCTTTCAGGAGCTTTTCTAAAAAGTATATTATCACAGCAGACAAATAGATTTCCATTAAAATTATGGACATGAAAAAGCAGTAATATTCCCCATTTCATAGACTAGAACATTTGAAATACATTTCAGTATCAACTTCCATTTGAAAAGGACTTGACTTCCAGTAGCTGATCATATAACATGTCCAGGGAAGATGAGCACCAGACCCCTCTCAATTTCCATATGTTTTTCTAAAATGTTATTTATCTTCTCTCAATCTGACTGGATCTTCTTGGTCACATGTGGAAAGTTTAATGAAGACTGAAAGACACAGTGTTTGGCACAAAAGCCTTGTACCCATCTACTTGCAGCACTGTGGCAATATATATCGGCAAAGATGCTCTATCCAGCAAATTTCTCAATGTGAACTTGTGCAGTGATCTGACTGGACAGCCTGTTGGCTTTAGCATCAGACTCACCTGAATGTAATTGTCAACAATGCCCCAAGCAAAGCCACAGGGAAAAATACCTTCTATGGGCTGGTTTTCAGGCAAAGGTGGGAAGCCATTTTTTTCTATCAGCTTTTCATAGAACAAGACAGAAGATTTGGGCATCAGTTTCTTGTCGTGACTTTGAAAATCAACATAAAACAACCCACGTCGAATGCTGTATCCTCTGTGCCATTCGAAGCCATCCAGGAGGGACCAGACCGTGTAGCCAAACACATTAACTCCATCATACCGGATAGCTGAGGAAAGAACAAAACCAAACTTACTGCAGTGCTCGTTTCCCCACATCAGCACTGTTTGCTGTATTCATGTGTAAAAAAAAATGCAACAGGTCAGATAAGTATCTCAGGGGTCTGCCTCAAAGCACATTCAGGGAAGATATTCCAACTGCACTCAGGGAACTCCCAGGTCATGGGTGTTCTGTAACGGCAGTAGTGGTACCTGGCTTGGCTTTAAACAAGCGAGATTTAGAAAGAAAAGCAGGGCAGCAGTGGTTTGAGCAGAGCTGCTAATTAGGTGTGCCAAACCTCAGGCTCGGAGCAGCGCACACTACGCTTGAACCTTTTGCAGCAACCGAGCCAGTAACTGCCTTACCCGGCACTCTGCTAAGCACGCACTGCAGCTCACCCTGGGGTGTCTTAAGTGCCATTAAGGCAGCACTACCCTGCATGAAAACAGAATTTATACTTTGTTTTTACTCCTTCCCCTCCACTGCAAAGGCATATTGAGAGAATCCTGACAACACTTCTGGTGTGCCAATGAATTTTTATTACCGCAGATTTTAAGTAGAAGTGATAATGCAGTAAGACTCTCTTTACTTGATAATTCTGTCTCTTCACATCTTTTATAGCACAGTATTTTCCAGATTAAATATTTAAGGGTTTCTAAAAATACGTGTATGTTCTAGGTCAACTGCTTGACTTTCAAGAATCACCACACACTTTGAAGGTTAATATCAGGGTCTACAGACATCTGTTAGTATTGCCAGCCATTGCAGTTTTAAGATTCCAAATGATATTCACTTTTATTTGCATTAAACACTGAGATTCAGCAAAATATTCCTGGGCAAGACTCAGCTTCAGGAAAACACAAAGGAGTGTGCTTATTTTAATTACACAATTAGACCCACCCTAATTCAGCAATGCACTTAAGCAGATTCTTAAATGCTCTTTTGAACTTCAGTTTGGCTCTGTAGCCAGCAGAGCTTATCTTTATTACTCACCATCTTCTGTCAACTCAAACTGGGTACTGCCTGAACATAATGTTTTCCAGCCTAGTAACACTGAAAGCGTTATTCCAGGCAACCAGAATATCAAGATCCTCATTTCCTGGTTTCATTAACGTACCTCATTACAATCAGTTACGACGGACCACATAGATTCTAGATCGTAACCCTGTTTGAATCAATTAAATGAACTGCGGTTAAATAAGCAACGACTTTGGCCCAATGTCTATCAGAGGTCATGAGAAAATGTCTAAGGAAATGGAATATTTCTCCTCCTAAAGGCATCATTCTTCTGTGTTAGGCAAATGCCAGTATTTTCCTAACCTCTGCATTCATCTGTGATGACATCTGTTGTACCAGCAGAGTAAAAGCTAATACAGGTCCACTTTCTGAACTGGTCTCGGTAAGAATTTCTCTTTGAACAGTACCTCACCCCTTCTGTAAGTCATCACACAGCACTCCCACACTTCCTGAGCACCTCATAAAAATTCTCCTCAAATACTTCTTTAAAAATGTATTAACTTCTAAGTGTCACTTATGAAAGAAGCAACTTGAAAAAATTTTAGAAGTTCCAAAAAGTTTGGAAGTCTCAAATACAGTATGACACACAAATGAGTGCCACTGAAAAAAACACAATGAAAAAATTTTTTTTTTTTTTTTTTCATTTTCCTTTGTCTATCTCCCCTCTTTTTCATGTCTGCTGGTGTGCAAGCCAGGCTGACTGAAGCCTAAGCTGTCCTTGCTTCTGAAACTGAGTGGCCTTGTCCATACTACCTACTGGAAATACCTCCTGACCTGAGCAATCCCCCACAGCATGCCTAGAAGTATGCTACTGTGCATGTCAGAACTATGCCAGAACTGGGTTAAAAATTAAACAGCAGTTCAGTTCACGCTCTGTTTAGCTCACTAGCATAGAAATAGTGCAAGAGAAACATGACAGACCGATAAGTGTCAAACACGGATCCTTAAAACCCTCTGCTCAGCTGCTGTCCAACCCCAGGACATGCAGGTGAGCTGTGTGAAGCCCGCAGACCCTGCTTCTGTGTGGAAGGTGCCCAGGGATTTATGTTTTGCCTCTGGACATACCTGAGAATAGCTCAGTCCTGACCTGTCAGGGCCCTGGCTGTTCCCATTCTCCTTAAGGTTCTTTGATTTCAGACCTGCTAACTCCCCAGATAATGACCTAGCCCCTTGGCTGGTCAACACGGCACAGAGGAGTTTGCATAATCTCCTGGTCAACATGTTCCACTTTACAAGGAACAACCAATTTATTTGTTGCACCAGAGACAGAGCAGGGAACTGAATATGGCCCTGGAGTAAGTGGTTAGATACCCACACATGTGAGAAGATATCACCAATCAATTAGCAAGTCTAATTAATATTTAACTAGTTTATATTACAGCTTTATTTACTCTGTTCAATCCTAAATGGTATTTGGAGGAAAAAACCCAGTAAATTAGAAAGATCAATGAGAGTAAACAGTAAAAGGATGTAAGGCTGTGAATCCCAAATAAAGACACTCTTTCCCAGGGCCAAAAAAAAAAAATTAAAAAATTAAAATATACAGAGCTTGTCTACAGCGTGCAGTGTCAGAATGGGCATCAATATCAGCACTTCAACTGAAATCGGGAGTGTACTTTTGAGAAAATCTCCCTCATCACATTTCTGTTCACATCACAGAGTGGTCTCAGGATGCATGACCTGGGTTCCTTTGGAATGAAATTAATCCAGAAATAGGCTTCAGGAATGCACACAGGGTGGACATCAGGCCCTCAACACCAATTCTTTTTACTCTGCAGGCTTTCTCTGACTGGGCTGCACTTACTTGTTAATTTAGATATAGAAATAAGGTGTTTTGTTTAACCCAATGCATATATACACAACCAGGCAAAGACACTGGCCAGGTCTAGGAAGTAGCAAAACCACATTTATGTGGCCCTGGGTCTAAATTAATTAACCTTGCTTCCCAGTGTCATTTTACTGCCTCATGACTGCTGGAGTGAATCTCATGAATCTCTCCTTTACAGCGCTTTATCGCACTGGATAGACATGCCCTAAGTCTCTGAGAGAGACAACATGTGCCATAGTCTTTGGTCTTTAATGTTGTCCAACCAGACTGTTCACTGCCAACGTGATGCCTTTTGTGGATCTTTCTCAGCTAAATTCCCCTAGGTATTGTTTTGGTATTTACATTGGATTTTGCAGATTCTAATGGCAGAAGATGCAATAATCTTCATCATAATGATGCCAAGGTCCCTTCTGCAGATCCAGTCTTTGTATTTCTGTATGTATATATATATGTATGTATATGAACAAAATCTGCTTTTTTTATTTCTGTAAAAAGTTTAGCCAAGTGCTAGTGTTCTTAAGTTATGGTAACAAGGCTGTTATACTGCTGTTGTTACTGTTATTATTTACTGAGTGGCACACTATAATAAAAGGAACTCCATAAAATGAGATTGTTTCCAGCCAGCTGTGATTAAAAGGCAGATCCATGTACCCATATCCATCAATTGACAAAATAAGCAAAAATATGGGTAACAGGAATACAATTCCTTCATCAATATGAGCTCTTCTTCATCTGACTTCATGTAAACTAGTAATACTGTACTTGCAACAGCTAGTAACTGTTTTACATTCCATTCTTTCCATTTTGGATGCATTGTCTCATTTATTTATTCACCTTTTAATTTATGTTCAATAATTAGGCTTCTGGAATAGCAGAAGAAACAAATGTGGGAATCCTCTGCATCTTTATGAGTGCTGACAACAAAATGAAAGCCATTTTTGCCCGTCTCCTGTATGAAAATGGCAATGTAACACGGTGGCTATCTCATCTGAACTCATAGCTACAATAATACTGTTTTTAAAACCAGAGCAGTAAACTGTAGACAAGTAAATCTATTATTAAATTGCAAATTAAGACATTAAAAGACAGTAAAAGTGGAAATGGTAGCTTCAACAACTTGTTGGTGACTACTAGGACTGAAAAAATCTGTTTTGCCACAAGGAAAAGAGAAAATAGAAAATAACTTTCATACAAGGTAGTGTGTTTCTCTTACTGTTTGGAAAAAAAATAATGGGTTAACCATTTAAATAATTTAGGTTATATAACCTCTAACATTCAGTTCTCCTTAAACTGATGTAAATTCATATTATTGTGATTTATGTCCACAGCTGTATCAATGTAAAATTTGTGCGAGGGCAACAGTGAGATGCAGAATGAAAAAGTTACAACTTTTCATTTAAAAACATGTTCTTTCAGCCTTCTGCTTTCTTCAGAGGAACTCCTGTAGTATTTATCTTCCCATATATATTCTTAGTTTTCTATATATGCATTTGTATACCTAAGATACAGAAAAAAGCTGTTAACAAATATCACAGTAAATTTCCCTAAGTCTGTTGAGAGTATAGTTCACCCATGTTTTGCACTTCCTTCCACCAAAGACAGAAGAAATTTTCCTACTGACTTCAAAGACAGTAGCATCAAGCTCACCAAATGCATCTGCAGATTTTATAGGTCTTCAAAAGCTGAAAAGAACAAACCCAGGAAAGGGATTTGGAGTCTCATTTTACAAGTGCCAAGATGAATGTTAAAATTAGTTTTCATCCTGGTTCTTTAGCATGTCCCTGTTGGCTATTTTGCATTACGATTCTGTCAAGCACATATTAATAACCTCAGTCCTACCTTTCAAAGTTTCCATAATGAACTTTTTGAGGTAGTAAATATATTTGGCATCATCTCTCTTGGTGCTGCCGGAAACAAACCAGCTATTCTCCACAATGAATATTTGGGGGTTGTTATATTCACTGCTTATCCAGTAAAGGAGCCGCCTCAGGCTTATTGATTCCAACTGCTGGAATTTCATGTGGGAGTCTAAGAGCTGGAAACTCAGTGTAGCTCCAAAAGAAAGAGCAAAAAAGTCTGCTGTTCCCTTGATATACTTCTTCTCAACTTCAGTGAATTCAGGCAACAGAGATGAGAGGTTGCTCCTCATGCTCTCTGGATAGTCACCATCAATAAATATGGGCTTAGCAAACCAACCAAGCACAAAATCAAGGGATTTTTGACATTCTTTTATGTTTTTTTCAGTCATACGTTGAGGTTTTATCCAGTGGGAGCTAAGGGCAATGGACACTCTTCCTCCTTGAGTTGGACGAAAATGGTCATTGTAGAGATGCCAGACTTTAGCATGGGCCTGTTGAAAAGAAAGATTTTAATTAATGTGCCTGAAATTCCATTTTAAGTAACACAATTGGTCTCAAGTACTGATGCCCGGTGTCACATAGCAACCACATAAACACAGCATTTGAGGGCTCAGCCTTATTGATTCATCAACAGTTTACAACTCCTAAATTAACTTTCTCTAATACTCTATTAATACTATATATCATAGAATCATAGAATGGTAGGGGTTGGAAGGGACCTCTGGAGATCATTGAGTCCAACCCCCCTGCCAGAGCTGGGTCACCTAGGACAGGCCACACAGGAACAAATCCAGGGTGGTTTTGAAAGTCTCTAGAGAAGGAGACCCCACAACCTCTCTGGGCAGCCTGTTCCAGCCTCCGTCATCCTCACAGTAAAGAAGTTTTTCCTTATGTTCAGGTGGAACTTCATATGTTACAGTTTGTGACCACTGCCCCTTGTCCTATCAGAGGGCACCACTGAAAAGAGGCTGGCCCCTTCTACTTGACACCCACCCTTCAGATATCTGGAAACATTAATAAGATCCCCTCTCAGGCTTCTCTTCTCCAGGCTAAACATCCCCAGGTCTCTCAGCCTTTCCTCATAAGTGAGATGTTCCAGTCCCTTCATCATCCTCATAGGCTCTGTTGGACTTTCTCTAGTATTTCTCTGTCTCTTTTGAACTGAGGAGCCCAGGACTGGACAAAGTACTCCACTAGTGGTCTCACTAGTGCAGAGTAGAGGGGGAGGAGAACCTCCCTCAACCTGCTGGGCACACTCTTCTTTATGCACCCCAGGATACCATTGGCCTTCCTGGCCACAAAGACACATTGCTGTTCCATGGATATTTATTGTTCACCAGGACTCCCAGGTCCTCGTCCATGGAGCTGCCTTCCAGCAGGTCAACCCTTAACCTCTACTGGTGCATCACTAGTTGGTTGGGGAAAACAGCATTTCAGTTTTCCACAAGATACTAGGCACTGAACACACTTCTAGCTAGACAACTTTATTAGCTTCTCTTATTGAGTTCAGACATAATTTCACTATTTACAAAAATGAAAATTCATTCAACTAAACATGTTTCAAAGTATATTTTCATTATAGGAATATCACTTTATTTGTAGATTCACAGACACGTAAAGAAGAAAAGTCTATTCTTAAGAACTGTCCAGATCTCTCAAGCAATACCAGACAAAGAAAACCTCTTTAACCTATTCCTCTTTGAATCAGATCACATAGTATAGGCAAACCTACAATTAACCACAGCTCCTGAAAATATTATTCCAATAATGCAATTTAATTTTAATTTTTAATTTTTAAATAAATAAAAATAGGAATAGCAAATAGTAAATTTTAATTAACTTTTACTATTTACCTCTGGCATCATATTTCAACCACTTGCCGTGGTATAATTTCATCTGTTACTGTGGGGAGATCTTTTCTACCAAATTTCTTTCCTGTAATCTTACAGAGTCAGTTGAAACAGTCTCTTGATGTTCCCTTTGAAAGCTAAATAGATTAAGTTCCTAGAGCTTTGCATTATCTTCAGGCATAGCTTCAAGCTCTCTAACCATTCTCACTGCTGTCCTCTGATTCTCTTCCAATTTGTCATCATCTGTCTTAAACTGCAGAAGCAGAATTGGACATAATATGCCAGTGGTAGCCTTGCCAGGAGGAAAACCAGAGACAATTTAATATGCTATTTCTGCATATGTGGCCACGGCATTACACTGCGAGCATATGCTCATATAAACTGCCATATCTCCAGAGACCTTCACCATCTAAAAAGCATTTTTAATTTGCACCTAGCTTATCAAAGAATTTTAAATGCTCTATGAATCAACACCCCAGCTTTTTGTCATCCACACATTAGTAGAAATGGTAATGCTTTTTTCCTAGGTCGTTCATAAAAAGGTATAAAATGATGAGATCTATTCATTAGATAAAGCCTAATTATTCTCAGTTTACTTTTGCATTTTGAGACTTACCAGTTAGTATTTGTTCATATGTGCTGTGATGACATGAAGCTCCATTCTTGCCATACAAAGTCACAGGTGTGATGAATACATATGATAGATTATTAATCAAAATGTCGTACACATTTTTTACCCCTCCCTGGAGTATAATCCTTGTAATTCCACTCCATGCAACTGGTATGTTGGCAAATTTTATCATTAAGTTATTGATAGCTGTTGTTCACAGCTTCCTTTTCATACACTGTTACCGTTCAAGCTTTGAACCACAAAGATTTCTACTTGCCAGCATTATTAGGAACATTAAGCAATTAAGATTATTAATCATTTTTGACATAGACACTGTTAATTACCCAGGAAAAATAATGAATTCTATCATTCTACTGTTCTTGCAGAGTTTTAATTCTCACCTGGGAGAAAACCAATTGGAAGTGAAGGACAACTAAAGGTAAGATCAATAATCAAGGCTCAGTTCAGCTGCCCCCATGCAGAAACCTGCTGCCTTTGAATCATCATGGAGTACATAAAACATCTGTGCAGATCTGACTAGAGGCTCTAGAGGAGACTAGACCTATGCCCTTGCACAGTGGTCACCAAAACCCAAAGAGAAGAATCTCGGAAACTGTGAAGCACAGTACACACCTATGCTTTCAGCTGCAAAATTCAACATAGACGCTCTCATTTATAATACATCAATACCTCAAACAAATGTGATGCAGTCCATCTGTCTATATTAATACAATGGATTTTGATGCTAGTGAGAAACTAAATATAGTAACCACTTCAAAGTCTCACGTCAAAAATGACAGCTGACCGAAGCACGTAGTTCATTTTCATTCACACCAAAGCTCCATTATACTGATGAAAGAACAAAAGACATTACGCACCACGACCAAAATGCCACACACCCAACACTTTAAATAGTATTTTAAAATTCCACTGGGAACAAATGTGTCACCACTTGCAACTCATATTTGTGCACCCAAATCATAGAATCATAGAAGCATACAGTCATAGAACAGTAGAGGTTGGAAGGGACCTCTGGAGATCATCAAGTCCAATCCCCCTGCCAGCGCAGAAACTCCTAGGGCAGGCCACACAGGAATAGATCCAGGTGGGTCTTGAAAGTCTATAGAGAAGGAGACTCACAACCTCTCTGGGCAGCCTGTTCCAGTGCTCTGTCACTCTCACAGCAAAACTTCCCTCATAAAGGTGCCTCCTCTGTCAGACCTGACACATCTCCAGATTTTCTGTCTCAAATATTAAGATACTTCCATACACACTCTCAAAACACACTTTCATCTCTGTCATTCTATATTTGCAAGTATGCTGCCCACCCATAAAGCACCTCAAGGACTGTGAAGGAATTACCCCATAGTTCTCGACCCTCCCTATTTCTACCAGTGGAGAGAGATCTTCCAGCATTTTAGTAGTTTTGATTCTATCATGAGGAAAGGAGGAAGGTTATCCCTCTACACGGATAAGGAGGTTCTGTTTACTGCCTCACTGAAATAAAAAGATAAAAAGTGTAGCAATGTAGAATTATCTCACTTGCCTTTATTTTCTAAGCAAGTCTAAGGCTAGTCTGTCTCTATAGAAAGCAAGAAGATTCTTGTCTAAGATACGCAGGGTGAGTCACTCTTTGGGAATCTATCTCTCTCCACTGACGACAGACAAAACCTGTTACTCAGTTTAGACACAACATATTCTACAGACAGATGAAAGCAGGCAAGAAGCAGCCCACTTCAATGTCTGCCCTTTGGAGTGTGCATGAAGTGGAATTATATTATTTCCATTTTAAAAAAGCAGCTAAACATAGAAAATAGTGCATCAAAGTCCCCAGGCTCTGTGGATCTAGATTAATGAAGTAGTTCAAAACCGCGTAGACATAAAGCTGGAAGAAGCTTGTGGCAGAGCAGGGAGTCTCTATGGAAATCTGGGACAGAATTCATTTGCCTAAAATTAGGTGTCTAATGCAGTTTTAGAGACTTAAGAATGTTCCAGCCTGAATTCCAGCCAGTTTCAGAAAGCTGTGAATCTCATAAATCCTAAATCACATTTCTCAACTCCATAGAGAGACACTCAGGTACTACAGAATGTGTCAAATGCTAATTTGCACCTATACTCAGGCAAATAAATCCCGGTCCTAGGGTGGGACTCATTCTGAGCTTCAGACACCTTGTATTTTGCTGTCCGCATGTGAGCTAGATGCCCAAGTTCCCACTATAGGCAAGGGAGATCTCAGGCTCCACTCAGCTGCCTGAACACAGGCATCTAGTTTCCTTTCCAGAATAACACAGGCCTAGGCCACATCTGCCATTTCCATGCAGATGTCCTAAATAGCCTGGGAAGTCTCACATGGCAATTACTTATACTGAGCTACTGGAATCCCATTGCAAGCCAATTCACTCAATGGAGTCTAGTGAGTGATCTCCCAGTACAGTACAGCAGCCATATAACTGCACTCAGCAGGACCACTACTACTACTACCAAACCATAACTGTATGGATTAGTGTTAGGATTTAATGTCAGTGCCTAGACTTTTTTTAGGATGTCTTACCTGAATGAAGCTGGCAGACATGATTCAGGACCCAATGGGACACCTTGGTCTTCTACAGCAGCAACTGGAGGCCAGTCAGAATATCCTAGTGTAGCTCAAATGACAAAATCCTAGTGTAGCTCAAATACCTCTGCTGGGACAAATGAAACCTTCTAGATGTCTATTACCTGTAACTGGAATTTAGTCTCCCCGATCATGTGCAGAGAAAACAAACAGCAACCAACATACCATCAGTTCCTTTCCATTTATCTGAAATCTTACTTCCTGATCTCAGTCACTTATCGGTACCTGGTTTTAGTTCACAGCTGACTAGGATTAAAATCACAGCAATCCACACTTCAGTACTTTTGTGGACACACAGCATGGTGACTCCACGTCCCTGGTTTTGCAACGTGCTGAGAGATCTTACTTCGCTTCTTCTTAGCTCAGATGGGTGTGCTGTGCTGACAGATCACCTGGCTTGACTGGAAAGCCTTCCTGACAAAGGCTGGTTACTCACTGGCTTCTAGGAGGGATTGTGAAGTCCCCCACATGTTATGAGCAGAACTAAGTCCTAAAACCTGTGTGCTGGTTTCCAGGCTGCTGAATTGGAGTAGTCTTGTCATTATTACTTGCATTCAGAGAGTAACATGTATTGTTAGATACCAAACACTTGACTGACACCTTTTGGGGGGATACTACCCCATAGTCTTGAACCTGATGAGGCTTGAGCTAATCTGGTTTTGGGAAAGCTGTGGATTAGTATGGGTGCTCTCTGTGCTTACTATTGTCTATTCTTCAGGAACAGACTGACAGAAAATATTTTAAACAGCACTTACTATCAAAATGCTTTCATCAGTAAGAAAATCATGAAGCTTTATATCACCATGAAAATTAAAAAGTCTCAAGATGTAGCTAAGCCCATTTGTGTATCCATACTTCACCCATGTCTCAGGCTCTGACAGAGTCCCATTTTCAAGTTGATATGTTCTTCTTCCCTTGACTTTCCCACCCAGTATACCTATTTGCACCACACTCTACCCATAATCAACGTGTGAAACTCTGATATTGGTCATATCTTATGAGTCTTAAAAGAGATCTCTGTGTGAGTCAAAGTCAGTAATGTCAAAATTGAACCTTAATGAAGTGTCAAACACATTTCCAAGGCAGAAAAGCCCCCTGCAGTGTCATGGCATGGGCTACTCCTGCAAAGTTCAAATTCCTGCAGTGATAGCAGAAATAATTCAACACAGGCAAACAGGCTTCACAGTCTGACATAGCTCATGACCTACTCTATTGCAGGAGAGATCTATGTAGTTCAAGAATCATTAGGTGAAGTCAATTTAGTAAAACACAAACATTTGTTTGCCCAACTACTCTTTTAAATTTCTGCCCAAGACCATTAAGACCTTCCTGAGTCTGGCACTGATATGTATCATTCTGCAAGTTCTCAGTACTTATATCTATCATGATGAATAACCTTCACAAGAGCAAATCAAGAATTATAATTGGGAACATCATGATTCCATAATTTGCGTTCATTCCTCTAGAACAAGTTGTCTCAATTTTGTGTGTCTTCTGAACCAATAATAATACTATTCATTTCACAAATAAACTGCACAAATACCCTGCTCTCCATGCTCGGATGAACTATCCTGTATTAACTCTCTATTTGCATGTTAATGAAACTGAATAGGAAAGTGTTACTGAAACTCACTTAGCAATACAAAGAGAAGAGTTAATTGGAAAAGATGTGCAAAAGCTTTTTGATTGCTAGAAATCGTCCGAGGTACCTCCAACAAAAAACATCATTATTCAGTCCTAAATCAAAAGCCCTTCTGAAATGAATACAATTATTGGAATGACATGGGAAAGTCTAGTATATGATTATTCAGAATGTGCCCTGTACCAAGACAGGGAAAATATCATGTGTTTTTCCCTCTGTATAATCAAAAGCAACAACTTTGTTTGTAGCAAAAGCTACAACAAAGGACGTCACATTTCATGTAATGTTTTGCCCTTAGTTGCAAAGTCAAGTAGATTTTAGCCACGCAGCCTTTAATCAAATGATCCCTTTCACAAGCAAATCATATAATTAATACTGAGTAACAGATACAGGTATACAGAAATTGTTTAAAGTTTTTCTCATGTTGCAAAGCTGGTAGAATAATATCTTCACATATAAAGCACAGGGCTTTGCTATACATAGTATGTTAGTCATGTAGTAATTTCGTTTTCCTTCTACGGTTCCTTCCCAAATATGTATTTTTCTAGTTTACTTTTTAGAGTCTTTTAGTCAATATTACCACAGATAGTTGATTCAAAAAATTTAGTATTTTTGACCAATCTCAACTACCAGACCAGAATTAGGCTTGTAAGCGGTACATAGAACACCAAGTGAACATTATTCAGTCTATTACAACTTAACGTAAAATTTGCAACAAGTATAGCTTTAAGTATTGATCACACACCTGAAGCACACTGTTTTGTTCCAGTTCCTTCCTCAGTACAATTTCGTTGCTGCTTTTCACGCTGTGCTGGTCACTGTAACGTGCCGACCACAGATAGAAATGCCGCAGAGAGACACAAAGTGACCGCAATGTGACAGAAGGAAACCAAAACCCCCTTGATCTCATTGTTTCAGGTGACTGCTGTAGGAAATCTCTCCTTTGAAGACCAGAAGACTAGTTGTAATTGGCACAAGCCCTGAGTTAAGCCTCTCTCAGACTCACCCTGCCTTGAAGGGCCACCTGCTTGGTGGGTACCCTGTGGTGGGGCAGCCAGAGGGAAGGCAGCTGGGCTGTGCCATGCACTCTGCAAATCCCACCATCACCGTCAGAGGTTGTGCAAGAGCAGATACACACTTTTGGGAGGGGACTCATCTCACCTCATTTTTGTCATCACCTATGTCTGAGCAATTCACAAGCACAGCAGAGGAGAAAGCTTCTAGGCCTCAATCCACCCAAGGCATTTTTAATGCCCAGACAATAGTGAGATGAAAAGTGCCTGTTCTCCTCCACTCACCACACAGGCAGGCTGGCATGACCACTGGAGCTGACATCCTGTCCAAATAAACTAAAGCACCAAGAGATGAGTGGGCTGAGAAAGCTGTTTAAAGTCTCCCGAGACATAACAGTCTCTGAAAATATAAAGGTCATCTGGAAAAGAATTAAGCAGCATTTGACTTTGAGAAGCAATGGGAGATGAGATAAAAATAGCTTTATTTCTGACAACAAGTGCTTCTGAGACACTTGATGTGTTTAATCATTTTCCGTTACCTCTGACAGAAAAGATTAATTACGGAACTGCACAAAAATAGTTCAAGGAATGTTGTGACCCATGTGAATATTAAAGATATGAGAGATTCTTAAGCGGAGTACAAAAAGAAGATAAAAGTACAGAGCAGTTTGAGTGATTTAAAGCTGAGAGACAATATTGCAGTACTGAAGGGAGCTAAAATAGTCCCTGATGAAAGACTCCACTGTTTGAAATCTAGGACACAATGCTCAGGCAGTATTTAGGGAAAGATCAAGATATAATCATTGCCATAAAAAAAATTTGGGGTTTGCCTGAGCTGCATAAATATATAAAAGCTCCAGAACTGAGACTGACCTGTAAAGCCCTCTACCAGTGCATGAATCTCTTGGAGGACAGGCCAGGCTCCAATCATGGTGACACATCCAAGTCCACAAAACACCAACAAAAAAGATACAAGGGAAAAAGACATGGAGATCTTGCAATTCACAAAAGCAAGTGCACAGAACTGCACAAGCTGAAGCAAACAGCACAACCAAGACTTTGCAAGAGTTGCTAGCCATCAGATAAATGCACCGAACGACGACAATGAAAAAAGTACCATGACTTTGGAGGAACCCTTAATGGGAACATAATTAGCCCAGAAAGCAAATGGAACGGTAATGAATTTTAAGTTACATTCTGGTTGGAGAGAAAGTAAGATGGTGCTAGAAACAGTAGTGAGCCCAGCAAAAAAAAAGTTAAGCATACAAAACTGTCATAAAACATATAAAACTGATATATCAAATATATATGCAGACTACATAAAGCTGATAAAATAATGTCCAGTCAGAGAGTAAATGGATGCTAAAAACTGAAAAAGACAATAATTGTAACTGTACTGGCAAGAAGAAGGCATCCATTATGGCTTCAAACATTTGGTTTCACAAAGGTTTGTACAAACTGGATGGGGGAAAAAACATCTGAGGAAGAAGTAGAGGATTGCCTGCAGGAACCTCTCAAAATACAGAACACAGGTTCAGAAGCCAAAAGCCCCAGAACTCATTACTTTCCCCTGTGCTAAGGCAGAAGCCAAGAGAAGACAGATAAGACTGTTGCTCTAAAAAGTCACAGTGAGGAGGACAACCATAGTAACAAATACATCTTTAATGACATCCATTAAAAAAAAAAAAACAAAACAACCCAACAAACTATTTTTGCTTAAATACAGAATAAAAACAAATATACAAAAGGCAAAAATTTCCAATACTTTTAAGGGCAAAAATTCTGAAAGAAAATGTCATTAATGTGATGCATCACCTTTTTTTCTGGTAGATGCACATAGGGAAGCCAAATACTCATCTGTGCATATTCACTTCCTCAACATACCAACCGGAAATTCTTGCTCTACATGCTATGTTTGCTAACTCGGGTGTTTCACAGGGAGAAAGAATGTATTTTTGACAGTTTAGTGGAAGCACATGAAGAGAATTACTTTGGAAAGTCTCAGAACAGTTGGCAGAAGCTAAACAAACAAAAAAGGCCAATGAAATATAATAGTGTGTTAGAAATAACACCTGAGCCTAATCTAACTGGGTAAACCAACAACCCAAAGATGTCAAAGACAACCTATAATTTGGGGCAAAAATTATAGAATATAGAATCCAGGTTACTCTGTACTGCTCTCCTTGCATTTAAAGCACCCAGAGTGGAAGCCCTATGCTCTGGTGTTAATACGTAACCTCAGATCTTACCCTGGGCACACCAGTAGATTAAAAAATAAATTGACCCAACACAGCACATCTGAACTGAACCTGAACATAACTGAACTGCTCCTGGAGATGTACCTGAACATTCTGTGTGCAACTTAATGCTGAAAGTCTCCCAGGAGAAAGACAAGATGAAATCCCTGTCATTCTATTGTCACAAGAGCATCAGATGATACTGGATTTGGCAAATCTATGTTTGCAGAGTTGGAAAAGCTGATACACTGGCAGTCAGAAATTATTCCTGAGGTACGTGAATGTGCTGCCTTAAAAGCTCCACAAGTTCACGTAGAAATGAATGGGTAGAGGCTTTTCCCCAGCTACAGTCCCAGAAGAAATCACACTGCACAAGTATTCATGCCAAAGTGTTCATGAGTCCTGACTATCATCCACAGAAGCAGTAGAAGTATCCCCAAACCACAGAGAAAATCTTATTGGAGCAACAAATAATTTCATGAAGATCAGGCACTTCTAATGCTCCAATCTGGACTATCATAAAAGCAGACAGCAGGATTTACTGGGTAATGGCTGATTTTTGAGCAATTAATTCTGTTATATCATAAACCACACCTGCTGTAGTAAAAATGCCAGAGTCTGGCATAACAGATATAGCATATGCTGACTTTGTGATTTTGTTATCAGGGCGAGGCTGGGAAGAATTTGCCCCTACATTTATGGGGCAGCAGCACAGCTACTACCCAAGGGTTTCACTGTGCTCCAGCTTATGCAATATTCATCCAAACACGGGAAAAATTATCAGAGGCTTATCAAATTAATGTAATTTCATGAACAGATGATGTATTAACTTACAGCCAGACTCAAACAGAGCTGAGAGAGCTAATTAAACAAGAGTAAACCATAATTTTGGGAGCACAATTCTATGCATCAACAGGTGAAGTGGTACAGGGAAGAGAAAAATATTTAGGATTAGTGTTGCTTACCAACAGCAAGCAAAATTAATAGGAAGCTCCTTGCTCTACAAGTTTGCATGAGCTCAAATCTCTTCTCAGTTTGTTTAATCATACCTGCAAACTTTATATTCATGTTTGCAGATATGATTAAGCCTTTAACCAAGTTGTAAACAGAATACAGCAATGGGAGTGGAGATCAGGACAAAACCTGACCTCTTCAACATTCAAAAAAAGGCTGGCATAGGTACCCACACTGGGGATGCTGTTCCAGCATGGCCACTTTATTTACACTTTGTTACCCCCCCCTAGAAGCAATAGAAGTCATGTTATCACAAAACCTAGAAAGGTCAAGTCAGTTCACTGTATGAAACAGAGCATGTGGTGCTCCTGGGAGACAACACAGACTCAAAAATTACAGAGTAGGCAGAAGGCCTAATTGCCAAGCTCAGCATATTTAAGAGTATGAATAGATTAGAGTGGGCTCCGTAGAGAAATTATCTACAACAATAGGTGGGCCCCAGAGCATACCATGGGAATATCATCCAATTTGTTCACAAGAAAAGTCACTTCAAAGAGTCTAGAACAACAGAAAGGTAGTCTTCTGGGAGAAGACATTAATCAATTGGTAGAGAATTATTTTATGTGTCTCCACTACATAAACTTGACCCTCTCCCTTTTCAGCACCCAAAGGTACCAGTTTCATGGTTGCAAATATAAATTGACAGGTACTTTATCAATCTCATAACAAAACAGTAACTGCTGCAGTGTCCAGGTACATCACTACAAGGTAATGACAACCAGAGGTATTAGAACACCACAGTAGTGGTGGTTTGACTGGGTGCTACCCACCAAATGGCTCTAGAAAGTATTTCTGGATGAATGTGCTGGTGGATAGTTTTCCCATAGTGAGGTCTTCTGTGAGAAACAACAGCCACTGGTCAGCAGAGGAACTGGAAGAAGCCTCTACCCGTGGCGTGTCCAATGGGTAATATGAAGGCATTTGGTCCTACATAGCTGACATAAGAATTATAAATTTAGTCAATGCATATGCAACCAATATATTAGAAGCTGTCACAGTGCATACACCACAGCAGCCCCACATGAATGAAGATCAAACAAAAACAATGTCAGCCATGAGGTGAGCAACATTGTTTAATGACTGCAAAAACTTCAGGCTATCAGACAGACAGTGGCATGCAACAAGACTGGCATTTACACACTGAGCAAAGAGAAGCATCGTTACACAAAGGCAAAACAAAATTACTGGATCAGAGCTTTGTGCTATAATATAACCCAGAATGCAGAGCACATACTTGATGTGAGGTCTACAGAGATTCTTTTTTAAACCAAATATTTAGATGGTTCATGGCCAAATCTACCTTAGTCACTCACATGCTAGCCTGAGGTTACTCTCCTATAACCTTGGATATTAAATTTAATCGTCCTAAGATTAGAGCTCTGCATTAATGGCAATGGGCTATGGAATAAGATGGGAAGCTCCAGCCAGACCTCTAGATGGATACAAAAAGCAGCTAATCAGCATAAGCAATATAAATGCAAAGGTACCAGTTTTCAACCTTCAAATAATTCTTTAGATTACAATTTGACCCAATGCAAATATGGAATTCTTCCTTCTTTTTCTAATCAATCTGCAGCTGTGGGATCCAGAAGTGGTTGCATCCATACCCATATAAAGCAGTCACTACAAACTATCTTATTGTGTACAAGCTGCTTTAAACGTTCTGGTTTGTGCACAAGCAGTAGAACTCACTGAAGAGTGTGATGTCAGTTATACACCTTTACAAGTAATGCTCAGGTTGCAAAAATAACTAAAACTGTACACTAAATTAACTTTAATCCAGTACCTTTTGGAGTAGCTTTTGTGTGATTGTTGCCAATAATAAAGCATTTGACTGTAACACCTGAAGTCTATCTGGTTGTAAAACAAAGCCGCAACAGCAATGATTACAGTGTGCTGCAGGAAAAAACAAATTACTCATAAAAAACTGCAACAGAGAAGGCAGGGTGTCACTTTTGATGGGAACCCCTCTTGTGTGGCCCCCTTCAGCTGCAGGAATTTTGAACTGGATTCTACATCCTGCAGCTGTAATCCTACATATACTTTTATACTTCATAATTTGCACAAAATAGAAGAGTATTAAGTGCTGAGCAAGTTGAGGAATAGCTATACCCTAGAAGAAAGAACTGTGGGCTACCCTCAGACCCATACACATTATCATGAAGCCATCCCAGGCAAGAAAAGGCTAACATCTCCAAGAAGAACCACTGCTTGGTCCTGATCTATAGAAACCACGGGAGCCTTCACAGTATCATCACTAGATTCAGGAATGATAGCTTGCAGTATGCAGACTACTGAAAAAACGGGATTGTAGCCCAATACAGTATTGCTATTGCTAGTACCAAGCTACAGGATGTATACGTCCTTTATCTTGACTCAGCTGTCGTGACTTACTGGGATGTACTTTGGGTGATCATGAGTCTGTTCTAGCTGCAAAACTTTTCAGTGTTCATGGGAGGAGGGGACTATTGCCTGGGTTTTCCCCTGCCCTTTTTGTTTAAAGCCAGCTCGCTGGTGGTATGGCTCTATCCAAATGGTATTACAGGCCTACTTCTAGGCAACTGAGTTCCAACACTAGTACCAACTTAGGTCTGAGAGAGATCCTGCCTAACCTAGATCTGCTACTACAGAAGAGTATGGGTCATCTGCAAATCTCTGTCAAGCCTGTGAGCCAGTGCAACTGCCATGAGCGTTACGCAACATGAATGGCAGCAGGTACCTATGCTCTAGCAACTGAATCCCACCCCCAGGGAGCAGAAAGCAGCTCCACAGCCTGACACATAGCATTAGATGTCAGAAGTGTTAATGTTCACTTGGGGCCTAAGATTCAGTTGCTTAACCAGAAGCATCCAGCACCATTTGGGATGTTCTGGACTATTGAGATACCTGCATGGGCAGATAAACCACAAAATCAATGGGAAATCTGTGTCTTTTGGACTGGCAGATGGAGGCATGGGAGGACACTCTAGTCTTCTCAAACAGTACACACTTGTCTATGTGTGCAACCTTTTTAGACCCTAGTGACTTCTGAAGAGGGAGCCTTGCAATTGCATGAAGTTATGACTGTGAGAAGGACATACACGTGGATGCTGCAAAGCTGCTAGCAGAGAGATTTTCTCAGGTTCTCACAATATTCAGTGAGAATCCTGCCTTTCTCGCCAGTGTTACGAAAAACAGTAAGATGTTTTTTTGTAAGCTAGACTAACACCTGGTGTTTTGCTAAGTTCTGTTTATGGTACATTGGAAAAATATTTTGAAATGGGTGTTGTAGGACTTCAGCCAGTCACCCTAGGAGACGGGTGACCACTGACCAATCGCCCTATGGGGCTAGGGTATATAAAACGGGGTTGTAAATTAATAAAATTGCTTCTTGGCCTTCTCTTGCTGAATTTGTGTGTTGCTGCATCTCTCTGCTCCCGGTATAAACAGCGACACATATACTCTGGAAGAATATATAAGACTGTATCAAAATTCTGGAAAGATTCATAAAAACCAAGAGGACCTAAGCTTGACTTTTTCACTCCAGAAGTCTTATACCAGCAGCAACCCCTGAAAGGCTCACACAGTGAATCACAGGACTATGAAGATGGACAAAGCAAGTAGAATAGAATAACCCATAACCTAGTGGTCTAACCAATAACCTAGTGGTCTTGATGCCTCAGCACATCTCATCAGTGGGGATACAGTTACTGAAGGAGGGAGACTTTGGTCAGGCAAATTTATTTAGAGGAATCACCACACTTCTCAGCAGCCACCAAGAAGATACAGTACAAGCTGCTCAAATTGCAACCCAGAAGAGGACAGAGAAATTCCAGAGAAGGAAAAGATGAGAGAAACAAGATTCACTGGGGGAAGAGAAGCGCCTGGGGTATCACATTTTTGAAGACTCAAATAACTGAGTGATGGCTTCAGTCAACATATGGAAGGACAAAATGGGGCATCCAATTTTATAGCAGAAAAAAATCTTCAATATTTGTGTTTCTTCAGGGCAAGGATGATTTCTGTGTATTTATCCAGTCTTTTCTATGGGCTTTTGGCTATATTGCAGTCACAGATTAAACTGGATTCAATTTATATCTCCTTTGATTTGGGAAATACATTTAGAACCTCATCCACACCATGCTGAAACTATGAGAATACACTTTTGAGCAATGAGTAAGTCCCTTTATGTCTGATTCTAAATGCATGTTTAATGGTAGATATAAAACTGCTCTACTACAGAGATGAGTGTTAACTCAAAAGCATACAAATAAGTTTTCCTGATTTATTCTTGTAGTCTGAAAACATAATGAAAATCACCATTTGAGCTAAAAGTTGGAATGTTGTAGAACAGAAAACTGCAACAAACAAAAAGCATTTAAAATTAAATATCTATTTCTTACTTTATAAACACAGTCTTCATATTGTTTATCTATAGAAATTTAACTGGGTTTCACCTGTTTGTATACAAGGAATCCAACTAGGCTGGCTGACATAATATTGACTAAATGTTTTAATGTAGTTGCCAAAAAGCTAAATGTTCATAAAGTTGATATAAAAATACCAGCTACAATCGGTTCCTTTCTGAAATTATATCCTGTATTTCTATATGGTGCAATATAGAATAGGGGGGGTTGCTACATCAGTGTACTGCAATCTCAGCCTTAGCAATCAAGAAATCACAGTAAAAGACCTAAAGCAGCTTTTATCCAACCCTTAGAGAAATAAATAAATAAATAGATAAAAATCAGAAGACAGCAAAAGAAAAGGAGTGTTGTCAGGGTAATTGCTTAGTCTAAACCAAACAGAAAAGGGCATGTGTTGGTTAATACACACTGTTGCAAACGCTGATTTCTGTCAGCAACCCTTGTTTCAGCTTCTGTGCTTTCACCACCATAGTAGTAGCCACTTTCTGCCAAGAATTAACATTGTATGAACAGATTGAGGTATTATAAGTATTCTGTCAAGTGGACAAATTTTAAGCATAGGTAGCACAGTTAGGTTTAGACTACATATATGCTAGAGAGTAATGCTCTGCTTCACAGTTATCATGAGGGTTAGTATTTTCACAGTTGTCAGGAGGCCACACACAATTATGGTAACTAGGTCAATATCTAACAGTGAGGCAGATGCCTACTATTTAAATATTGCCTGTTTTAAAGGAGGGCAGTTTAAAGGAATGGGTTTGCAAAGATGCCTCATTTCTAAATAATAGACCAAAGAGCTACACAGGTAGAGCAAAAAAACTTTCAACAAATTTCCATGAAGACATCCATCAAAATGCTTTCAGAGCTGCGGAGTGTTTTTTGCAAACTAGCTCAGCATCTGTTACAGCCCCAGCCCGACACAACAGACCCGTCAGAGACATCTCAGGCTTAAATAAGGGAGGATGGGAAGTGCAATAAATCCAGTGACTGAATTTTTTGTTAAATACTGTCTTTGATTTTTAGACCACTATAAGCTCATGTAAGCAGACACAGCTTACATATTTTCTGGGTTTGTTAGATGGAAAATGAGATTAAGTGTACCACTGTGCCTAATATGATTACAATATGTAGCTGGTTGACTTGCAGCTGTAGTACCTATGTCTACTGTAGCAAACAGTAGAGCTGAGTAGATCTACAATAACCTATTGACTAGGAGCTGATTAACATCTGGATTACACTAGGTGTGCTCCTGCAAAGCAGCTTCCAGGTTACCTTAGTGTAAAACCAACCCAGCTGGGGACTCCAAAACCACTTCAAGCTACAAACCATAGTGCAGTAAACGGAGGCAACCAGGAAATTCACATTGCACACACACTCCTGATTTGTACTGTAGTGCTATTGTGGATTCACGCTTAAACAGCCTAATGCCACAAAGGCAGGAAAACCGTTATATTTTTTATCAAACGGGAAAATAATCTTTCATTCTGAGAGATTCTACAAGGTGTGTATGGTAGTGAGAGAGTTGTCCAGCCATTTTGTTCTCGAGAAAGAGGTTTTCATTAGCCACATCTATGCCAACACAACCTTCAGTGAGAATTCAACATAGTAAAAGGATACTGACAACATGGATTTAAGACGGAATACGACGCTTCAGATATTAAGAAACTCACAGATTACACAGTTTACAGGGAATCGTGGTTCAATCAGTGGTGCTACAGGAAGAAGAGCAGCTGGCAGTTCAGTAATTAACTAGTTGCCCAGACACCAGTGAAAAGCAAACTGTTGGCCTGAATCACCGTACGAAGGACTTGAAGAGCCAGACGTTTTGCTGAGATGAAGGGAAGAAGGCAGGGAGAGAGGAAGAAAGGCAGGAAGCAGGGGGGAAGGAAGTAGAAGAGATTGCATTGCATTAGCTGATTTTTTTCACTGGAAGTTCTTCCATACGTGATCACTCCTATAGAAAAGCTAAGACACTTTGCATGAGACATACACAGGCTCTTACTGTTTTACTGGGAAAAAACAAAATCTACATTGAAATGAGCACTTGGTAAAAACGTGAGACTATGTAACAATCAAAACCCGCTTTCCTCATACTAGTGAGATGTAAGAAAGCAGAGATGTTGGCAAGAAATACTGAAGAAACAGCAGGGATTTTATGTACGTATTCTGAAACATAAAATAATTAAAAGTATTAAGATATGATTTATAGTCAAGCCCATTAGATGTTTGTTACCATGTGAGCCACTGGGCACATTTGGTAATACAGGGACAGAATATAAGGACATAAGCTATGCTCTGCTGGATCAACAAGTCCATCCAGCTGAGTACCACCTCTGAAAGCAACAACAGGACAAGGTGCTATTTTAACAGAGCAAGTGAGCTCAAGTCACTTCCTGAGATCTAGCCTCCTGCTTCACAGCCATCTACACTGTTCTGCTGGGGGTGTTACAGGATACAGTCCTGCCTATTTTGTTTAGTACCTGCTTATGGACCCATTGTTCACATCTTTGCCTACTTCTTTTTTGAGTCTTCTAGTACAACCTGCTTCCAGAACCTGCTATGGCATTAAATTCCCAGAATTCATGATCCACTGTGTATAAAGGACTGAACTGTTTGCACCAGGTTTCTTTTGCAGTCCATGGAGAAAAATGGGAAATCCTAGATTGCAATTTCTCTTACCGTAATGCAGATGGGTAAAATTGGTAAGAATTATCATGTCTTAAAAATCTCTCCACTGAGCACACAAGGGGCATAATCTAAGTAGTTCAGATGCAAATCTAAAGTAAAGTGAGATGAACGACGTCATTTAAATATTTAATTGGCCCTTTACAATTTAAAAAATGCAGTTTAGGACAGCTGAATTAAACAAACTTGATATATATATATCTGTATAAAGTAAGAGAAGATTATTGCTAGTCAGAGAGCATGGCCTCCATAATCCCTCCTTCCAGGGATGACTATGCTGTAGGAGAAAAATGGGAATGAATGTAGCATCCTTCCACAAGCCTGATCTACTGTAGACTGGGAGTCAGTCCTGCTAATTGTGTATTTCCCCAAGTTCCTGCATGATGATGTCTTATCAACTGCTGTGTTTTCACTGGGGACCAGACAAAGGACTTCAAATGAAAGTATGAAACATTCTGAGCAAGGCACTGGAAAAGCTTTGTTAAATGATACAATATTCCACAAGATGATAATGAGTCATATTACTGCATAAGAAGAATTCTGACTTTAGAGAATTTTCACAGACATATAAAAAATACCTTACTGAAAGAAGTCATTACCATCTTTATGAACCTGTGTCTACTATCTGCCAAGGATTAGGAAAACCTGATTACAAAATTAAAAAGAGCCTCAAGGACATCAGGTTCAACCCCCTGCTGCTGTAGGCATATATATGACACAATTCTATTTATAACCCAATCCATACTGACTTTAACACTGGCTAGGTATTTTGTTCATACTGTTCTCTCTGAAAGACTACTAAAAAATCCCACTTCATGAACAGTTTCAGTTTTTAACCTGATTTTCGGGTTAGATTTATTCATGTTCAGTCTAAACACTTTGGTCCTGGCACCAAAACTTCCCCTGGACTTGGTTATTTTCATTCACTTGTTTTTACCATTGATCTATTTATAGCCAGCAAATATATCCTCTCCCAGTGTTCTTGCTCAGGTAAATAAGCCATGTTCTAGCGAGGTAATTCCTCATCTCTGCTGGAAACATCACCTGGTGCAGACTAGAAACAAATGTGTCTTTGTCACAGCTGGATTATATTGGCATCTGATGGTCATGCTGTGATCAGCAAGGTCTCATCTTATGGAAAAAAATTTTTGAGTCTTTCTGTTCATCTGTTTGTGATCCTGATTATCCTTCGCACTGGCACTGTTTCCTCAAGTCTAGCTCATCCTCTAATTAGTGCAATCCTAGTCCATGCCAAAGCATCTGAGTTAAAATACATTAAAAAGTTCAGCTAGGAACTGCCCTTGAGCCTGATGCTTCTACTTTCACTGCAACTTACTGTGATACTTGCTTTAGCAATTTCCTAGCTACTGCTGAAAATTCCCTCCTGAGCTGAAACAGTAATTCTCCATGTGCCGCCACTTCACGTGTCCTACTGAAAATACAGATTGAGTAGGTTTATCATATTTTCTTTTTCTAGATAATCAGTTACCCCAGAAAGCTATCAGATGGGTCTGGCTTGACTTTGATACCATAAACTCATAGTGGCTTATATCCATTGCACCTGTAGTTATTTAGATTCATCTAACCCTCATCCTCATTAACCTTTCCTGTCTATGATCAGTGCTCAACATGATCACCCTTGTTGACAGATCAGACAAAAATTGTTAGTTGGTTTTGGAAGTACTTTTTTTAGTCCTATCTTCTTCCTCACTACCTGATGGCTGTGTGTCTTTCCTTATACTACTTTTCCTTAGGTGATTGAAGGATATCTCATGATTTTTTTTTTTTTAATAATAAGGTTTTTTATTTTTAAGACTTAATTCACATCTTACATTTTCTGCTAATCAGAGTCTGTAAATACCTGTTGTATTAATTAAATTGAAATGAGTTTCAATAACTTCCTTGGAGAAGATAATGGGGCCCCTAAAGGAAAAATACATCTTTTCTTTCCAGACAGAAAGAGACTGTGACAACTAGTACATGGTTTGTATTTGCATATCAGTTCTAACTAGGGGAAAAACTTTTTAACCTTTTTGATGTTTTAAACTACATTTTCCAAGGACTTCTTTACATTTTTGGAAAAGGTATGAAATGCTTTCAGTCATGGTTCAACAGACTGGCAAAAGGGAGTGAAGAGACACAGGATGGGGCTACTCAATGTCCATGAGATCTTACATGGGACACCATGGCTATTTGCTCACTTGCTTGCTCCAGCTTTATAGGCAGGACCAAGCAGGTGCTGCTGACCACCTTTGCAGGGGGGAACAGGCATAAGCTGCTTTCCTGTGTCAGAATATTCAAGTTCAGTGCTCAAGAAAACCAGAGGAGAGTATGAGGTACAGGATTTCCCCACAGATAAGCAGAAGATATCACATGCCTAAAACAGGTGGGAGTCAGGCAACACCTGCATATGATCCAGACACATGTCAGAGTGCACCACCTGAGATGCCACAGGAACAAAGTACCTCAAGCCAATTTTTGAATTAGCCTTTCAATACTCCCCTCCCCTGTCATCTACCCCACCTCTTCCCACTCCCACTACATAAAGCCTAAAAGCCCATCTGAAAAAGTCTGGGTTTGAGCTTGTCACAACAGGTTTTGTCTATACCCCACAGACAGAAATGGGACAATCACTTGGGGTTTTTTTGATCATAGGATGCGAGAGAGCCCATGCTCACTTCTCTCCATTACCTGTAAAAGGACCCTAGGGTGGTGAGCTCAAATGCAGATGTCTCTGCTGAACATGTATAAGATAAGCTGTGTGATTGCTCTCCTGTGTTTACTTCCACAGGATGCAAGGGAGATGGCTCCACTGCAGTGAAGCATCCACCTAGCAATGCACACGCACTGCATTCCTTTATCTCCACCCAGCCATCACCAGCTCTGACAGAACATTCTAAGACTCTTGAGCTCCTGGCCCACCACTTCAAATTATGCAGCTCTACATCAAAAGCTTGCAGGCAGCCAAGGACAGCTTAGTCCACGTCTTCACTCACTAGTTGTGGTGCACAGCCAAAATACATGCAACTACACCCCTGGTCAGCCCAGTGGACAGCTGGCTCAGAGACAGAGAACAAGCCCTAGCTGCTCTTCCCTCTGGGATCACTGGGAATGCTGCCAAACCACTTTAATATCTTTACACTAAACCACATTTTATAATAGTTCTTGAAAAGCCAAATATTGAAAGGGCAAACAGATGCCAAACTGTGTCTCAGAGCTGATGCAAATACTGCCTGGAAGACAGCACAATGATGCTGCTGAACTGTGGGGCAGGAGCAATTTTCCATGCTACAGCCTCACTCAAACCAGCAACATGCCCTGCTGTTGATAGCTGTAACTCAGGGTGATCATGAACCCCATGTAGTTTAAGTGTCCTATTAGCACCCCAAAGTGGAGCTGGAGCCAACTGACACACAAACAGATGGTTGCTGTATTGGCCATGTCAACCCTTGATTAAGCATACAGGTTTTCCTTGCATGCTCTCCTGTGTCCTCAACCCAGAGAAGACAAGCTGTTAAAAAAATCACTTCCATATCTCATAGACTACTCTTCAGTTAATCCAGCCATTTCATCATTCAGCAAAACAAAGACAATATTTGCATCCAGAAAAGGTATTTATCTGTATCCAAACTGCTGTGCTCTGCTACAGTTCCAATAATCTACACTGGTTTTCAGCACTTAACTTCACCAGTGTCGTTCCACCAGTGCAGAACTGCAGTGGTTTCACTGTACTCACTCCAGAATGATACCTACTGCCTATCTGTCTTCTGGACATACTCTAGCCTTTAATGATTTTGAGACAGAAAACTAAGGCTCTGAGCTGGTGCTTCCCAAACCTATGACCAGTTATTGCACAAAGCAATAGTGAATTATTCAGCGATGGGGTCTGCCTGGTAGATTTTTGGGCAGCTGTCATTTCTACAGTTTCTATCTTACATCCAATGTCAATGTTTTTGTCACAGGAAGCCTTGCTCTCTGGCAGTTAGCTGTTTATTTTCATAAATTACCCTATGGATTTGATATACCAATGAACAACCTTGCCTGTATACCTCCCAGTATATTTTTTTCCCCTAGATGCTTAAGTAGCTCTGTCAGACATTTGTATGTGGGCTTGGGTCTATGCAATGCTAGAGTCCCATAAGTCTGTTTCCAGACCCTCCAGGACCTTTTTCACATTGGAAATGTGCTGTTCCAATCTATGTTTGAAGTTCAGTCTTCTATACTCACTTCATTTCTAAAAAATATTCCCCAAAAACATAATACGGACAGTCCCCCTGCACAAAAAAAAATAAAAAAAAAAAAAA
>JANVCC010000021.1:48248674-48376734 GCA_025345505.1 Todiramphus chloris collaris
GGGAAAGGAAAAGGGAAAGGAAAAGGGAAAGGAAAAGGGAAAGGAAAAGGGAAAGGAAAAGGGAAAGGAAAAGGGAAAGGAAAAGGGAAAGGAAAAGGGAAAGGAAAAGGGAAAGGAAAAGGGAAAGGAAAAGGGAAAGGAAAAGGGAAAGGAAAAGGGAAAGGAAAAGGGAAAGGAAAAGGGAAAGGAAAAGGGAAAGGAAAAGGGAAAGGAAAAGGAAAGGAAAGGGAAAGGAAAGGGAAAGGAAAGGGAAAGGAAAGGGAAAGGAAAGGGAAAGGAAAGGAAAGGGGTATATGAATCATTAAGTTGCCTGCAATAGTGAAGCAAGCTTGCAGACCCAAATACTACACAGCAATATCCACTACATACACAACCTTTACAATGTTTGTGGCATTATGAGCCACAAAACAAAACCTGAGACCTTTAACACAAGAAAAAACTATCACGTTAAATGTTCCAAACATCACAAGGAGCCACAGGAATAAAACAGGAAAGAACAAAGATACCATCACAATCCTAATCCTAGCAAAAGCAGGCAAATTATTTAGGTAAAATGCCTTAATGATCCCGGGAACCTGGCCACCTTCTATGGCAGAGAAAGCGGGGGAAAAGGCCCAATAAAAAACCATCACTATTCCTTGACAATGTAAATTCCTTCCTGACCACCAGTCCAGATCCCTCCCAAACCAGATCCCACAGGCCAGTATCATTATCTCATCCATACCTACGCTCACCCTCTCTGGTTTCTACAAACCCATTCCAAATGACCAGTTACAGAGGAAACATTCCTCTCCAGAAGAGTCCCCCTTGGGTAAAGTGGGATCTGACTGGTGTAGTTTGGGGTTCTTGCCTTTTGTGGCTTAGCATTACAATGCTGTTTCTATAGCCATTTCACCAGCAACCAATTTTGACTCTGTCTCTATTTCATTACCCTAAGCTGGGCTATGGAAATAACGGCTTTTTCTGAACTGCCCTGCACTACAGCTTGCTGGTTCTAACATCCAGACTCAGAATGACTGTGCCTATTTGATGCTGCTTTTATTAGAAACATCCCCCCTCCCCCCCCCCCGCCCCTTTTAAGCAACTGCCTCCTTCAAGGACCACTTTTCTTTTTACTAGAAATAGGAAAGAGGAGTGGGATAAATGACTGAATAATTACAGTTTCACACAGAAGTGGCATAAGCAGCCCAGCTACAAATATGAGACACAGAGTAACCGCTACGGTGCAAGAATTCTGGCCTGACAGCTCTAAGACTGTTTTACGTCTTTCATCAAAGAATAAAAGGCTTCAATCTGCCGCTTCAAGAAGCCAGTCATATTGCAGCAGGTTATACAGCAATTTCACAAGGGTAAACTGACCCAATTTGAGGCAGTGGGCACCCATCCAATGAAAGAAGACAGAAGGCAGTGTGTGAAATGACTGTCTGACTCACTGTATCAAAATGATTTTTTTCACTATTGCATCAAAATGGAAACCCAAGAATTTCCATGGCAGAGTTAAAATAAAATAACTGATTTTTATTTCCCCCAGTTCTCAACTTTTTCTGGGAAACTGAAGTGTCTCAAATATTTTCATTTCAACGAATCAGCAAATTCCAGTTTCACAGGTTTCAGTTCTTTCCGACTTGCTCTAATTATACTTTGTGAAAACAAGAGGTATGAAGAATATGAGAGAAGTCTACCTGATCTGACATGGACGCTATAAGGAAGAAACAAAAGGATTTTTTTTATACTACCAAGCATATATTTAAGATACAGAACTGCAGCTGTATCACATTCCTGCACCTCTGTCCCTTGGCCTGCATCGTATAACCCAATATTCCCTTCTCATTCAAAACACCAGGCATGTTCATGGTTGGGAAGGGAAGCAGGACAATAAACTCGAGTTCAAGAACTCCTCCAGTGTATTTCCAAAGTCTTACACTTCACACATCAGAAGTGCTACTTGGATATGGGAATGCACATTTTCTTCAAGTTAAAAGGAATACATCTGTTCAACTTGCTAATTTACTGAACTGATTGAAAGTGACAGGATTCTCAAAAAAGCTTAAGGAAAATTCAATTCTTACTTACGTTGCTTAAGCTCCTTTAAGAAACCCAGACTTAATGTAGCATCCCTCCTTTATTTTGCAGGTTTCTCACTGTGTCCCTCACTCCCAGTGCTGATGGCAATGTGAGGACAATAAGTGGAGACCATAAGTCAAGACAGACTCTTCTAATTAGGCTCCATCACTGCGAAGCATGGTTTGTGATTTCATTATATCACCAGCCAGCTTCCTAAAAAAAATTCATATGACATTTGAAAATAAAAATGAACCACTGATCAACTCATCTTTGGAGGACTCCAGGCCATCTCTTTTCACATCAAGTTTAATTTTCAATGTTAAATATACACAGAAAAATGCAGTATTGTCTCATAAACCAGCTCATGCATTCCCACTCACGGCAAATCACTCCCACATCTCCCCATCTCTTCAGGCATTTCCCTAATACTCTTCTTTCCGAACACTCCATGTTTTATTACAACTGTTTCTGGACTGGATTTTGCCTCCTGATGGAATATGTAACCGGCACCGGCAATAGACATTCTGTTCTGGTGACCCTTCTCTCTGCAAAAACCTCTTGTACCCAAGTTAACATTGTACTATGACAGGAAAAGAAATGAAGAATTAATTAGGTGTATTGCAAAAAGTATGTCACCAATGTTCAGTCAGGAACCAGCTGAACTATCATTTCAAACCTGAGGTCAGAGTTACTGAATTGATTTTGAAACAAAGCGTTATTACTTACAAAACACAAACCAAAAAATAATCACTCAGCCTCATAATGCAGTGTGTTATCAACCTACTTTCTCAAAAGAAAAGAAATGATGCATAATACTATCATTTCCATATATATTTAAGAAAACGTAATTACAATAATTAATCAATAACTATGTTCAACAGTTTCACGCCTGTGGCAAAAATGAGATTATTTCTTAAAACAACAAAAGTTAAATAAACAAACTGAGTAATCTTTGCCCCTAGCTCTGAAAAACAACTGAACCAATGGAGCTACTACATATTCAAAAGACCGAGAAAAAAGCTGATTGAGAAAAGGTATTGGAAAATTGGAGTGAACTCTTGCTAGAACGTGTGACCAACAGCTACAAGTCTGTCCCGCCCTCCCCACCTGACCAGTTGATGGGTATTCTAGAAGCAAGATGAAAACAAACAAGATGCTACTACCTTCCCAACTGTAAAGCAAACAGCTTGCAAAATATAATTCTAGTGGTGCCAACATTTTCTAGCTGTTAGCGAGGGCATTAAAGTGATTAATCTACAAAAGGATTCCTGGGTTAACTTTTGGACTAACAAGGCATTTCCATACTATAATCTCTCCTGGTAAATTTTAAACCATTCAGCTGTCTTTAGAAGTGTGCTAAGATGACTAAAGCAAAAGTCAAAGCTCAGCTGTTAACTTGAGACCTGAAGCACAAGTAACAAAATTATCAAGTGCAGACGGAATTGACAGTCCACAAGAAATGTGAGTGGCTCCCTGACAGCTCATCCTCTTGCTGAAGAGCACGTTGCAGGGTGTCTTGCAGCACTCCCCAGCCTCTCAGCCTCCCAGGTGCTCCAGATCCTGAGGCGTGCAAAAGCCCCTGTGCTTCCCATCATGAAGAAGTCACAGAGCCCCAGCTTCCTGATGGCACTGCAGCCACCCATGGACATAGTTCCTTGGGTCCTACACCACCTGTTGTATACAACATCTGTAAAGGTTTCAGTAACTGTGAGAATTTAGAATACTGGGGGGGGGGGTTTTCCACTATCAAAACAGAGCTAAACTTTAAACTTTTGCAGTTCTCTGTAAGTCAGAATGCTATCTCTTCTCAGACCGAACACACATAAAAATGAAGCAACACAAACATGCTTCGATGTGGCCAAATCCAGAGATTCTGCAATTGCTTTGCCTTGCTCCAGTGTGCATTTAAAAGGACCTTCCCTGACAAATCTCCAGGGAGACATACAAGAAAATTAACAGGTCAGGCTTCTTTATGAGTTTTGTGCTCTCAGAGTAGAGTCGAAACTGCCACAGAAAGCCAGAAGTTACCATCACTGATACCCTAAACAGTTTACTGTTAATATAGATTGTATTTCACTTTTCTCATTGAACTACAGTCTTGGAGTTTAAATAATGTCATATACCATTGTGTTACGAATTTGTAGGCAAAGAGGAAGAATACATGTTTATAAGTAGTGTCACCTTCACTGCCACCAAATGTGTTGAGACTCTTTTCTCAAACTGCTTAAAAGATTTTTGTTCCTTCTATTAAAACTGAAAAGCCATTCCAAAAGCTCTTTCCTCCAAGGGCTATCCATGACTTCTAAAAGTTAATCTAATTGTATCGATATTGAACTTTTATTCTTTTGCGTATGTGTATGTGCTCCTTTACATTTTCTTTCTGTCATTGATATTTATGTCCAGGAGTATTTTAGAGAGAGCGTTAGTGTGAATCTAATTCCCCCCTTTCCTTGCTATCATTGGTCCTACTCATTCCATTTTATCCAAGGCTTCCGACCCCTGCTATGGCACGTATCATTTTCTTCTCTTGTGCTTAGTTAACTACTCTTCCTTCTTGCCAACTCATCCTCTCTTTCTGCTGGCACATTTTCTCTCAAGTGAAGTAATTCAGTTCTTCCTCCAGAAACCAGTCTCTTCTTTCATGTTTTATTCATAGTCATATTCTACAGGACACCTTCTCCCTCAGAGATCTGTCCAGTCTTCATTTCAGCAATTTCTTAAACATCCTGAGATGTGCTCTACAACTTTATTCTTCTGTTCCATTCTTCTGATTTAATCTAAAATCAGCATTCACAGTTTTACCTGTGACACTCTTAGATACACTTTGGCAGGCAAATATTCAAGCATGAGTAGCTTTTATTTAGTACTTAAAGCAGGTAACACATACCCTACAATTCCTACAACCTGCCATCATTTATTTGGAGGTCACCTTCTCTACTTCTTCAGAAGCGCTTCATCATTTCCTCTTCTTTATTTTTACCATCATGGAAAGGAAGAAGAAAATCTCCTTGTGTACATATCTTAACTACAAGTCTGTGCAAGCAGGCTCCTTTGATTGCTGGCTTCTTGGCTTTTTTAAAACTTTGCCAACATCAGCCTTGCACCTTCAGATCAAATTCAGCAGTTTAGCTGTTCTCCAGCAAGAACCAAACACACAAAATACACAGTTGCAAGGATTAGCAAACAGCCCTCAAACTCTGACATTTACTAACAGAAAACCACAAGACTCTACCAACTAGAGCTAAGCAAACAAAACATCTACATGTATGTGTCTATTTGTTCTTTCCTGTCTCTCCCAATGTAAGACAGATATGTGTCAGTCACCAAATAAAGTTAAATGTCTCCAAATGCCCACACCCTGCACTGTTCTCTATTCACTGTCCTAATGGTCACTGCTTACCAACTGTATTACCAGTTGTACAGTTGAAGAACTACTGGTGAGTGAGTAGTGTTTCGTTCCCCAGAGCAAACTGGGAAGGAAAGGCTTTTGCTCAAAGAAAGAGTTCATAAACATGAGGAATTAAGGTAACTGCCCAAAAAACTGACAGAGTCCTATTCTTATATAATTTCTACCAAAGCAAGAGAGATCAGTATTTGACCTTCTAGAAGGTGGGCATGTGATGAATGAAGCAACTTTCTCTTACATCACAGAGCATTTCTTCCTCACAGAAGATGGTACTTTAAACAGAACGGACCACGTCTATACTTTTAACCTGCTGACGGTTGCAGAATAGAGGTTTCTACTTGACCTATTATGGGAAAAGCTCTAACAGCTCCTTGCTTTTGGTCAAAAGGGACAGGAAGGCACTAATAAAAGGTGAGTGAGCTTAAACTAAAATATGCATTTTACTCTGCAGAAATTTAAGCTAGACTTTATTTTCTAGGTACCAATAATAACCTTAAATATGGGTAGGAATTATGCCCATCAACTACCTTAAGTAATGGAGATCTTCCACAGAAAGAAGATGAAATGGAAACTGGAAAAGTTTGTCATACAAAGGAATGCCTGGTAAACGTGAGCCCTTCCACAGTCTTCACTATGGATCCTCCAGAACTACAACAAAACCAGGATCTCTTCTGCTTGAGGAAAGTAGTTGAAAGGGAGAACCAAAAATGTCTCATACTTTATGAGGTTTTTATCGATGCAAAATGAAAGAGTATCAAGGAGCAGACAGCTTTACGCTGTCTGAATTTTATGTTGCCTACCTAAATGCCCTCACCTGTATCAAACTGCTGTTAATCAGTAGTCATTATCTTTCTGGCACTGATCAGAGCCCTGCCCAACAGGTTAAACAAAAACTTTGATCTTAAATGAAAAGCATGCAATTTAGAAAGAAAGCATACTAGATCAGCTTGGGTAGGAACCAGAAGTATCACCTAGGTGCCTCCAGCAACAGCTACATCAACAATTAAAAATCAGGCACGTGGCACTTAAAATGAGATACAAAAACACAGACTTGGGGCCACCTATAGCATTAAACACAGAGATTCACAGCTATAAAACCCACAACTACTAAGCACTAAAATCCTCATAATGAACAGGAACTCTCAAGAAATCCTCATCCTCATAAAGAACAGCGAAAGAGTTGAGGTGGGACTTAACATACCTACAGGCTCAACCTGGTGCTCTTCCAGAGGACACAAATTCTGCTTCCATCCCGCTTCAGCCACCACTGTAGTCTTTCCAGGTTCTCCCTGATGAGATTTAGTAAGACTTCCTATAATCCCTAAAAAGTTTTTCAAGTTACAGAACACCTCCACTCAAGGCGTCCACTTTTCCATGGTAACACCTTATTCTCCATGTAGTCCTGATATTTCTTTAATTAAAGACCCAAGTACTCTGTAACGATAACACACTGCTATTTTTTTGTAGCAGCAGAATATTTAAAAACAACGCTCATTTTGCAAATGTGTATGCAATCAGGTAGAAATGGCACTGATTTTTTTATTTGTTTATTTTTCATGAGTGAAGCTTGAGAAAAGTACGCTACAGCTTTTAATACAATTTGTGAACATAGTATAACTATCCGCAGCTACTGGCACACAAAAATGCAGCATCAGATCCGAATTTGCTCTGTGGTGTGATGGCACTTCTTTCTTTGTCATCTCTGGTATTTGAAAGATATCTGATTCCAATGACTAGTGCTTAGAATAATTATTACTGCAATGACTTCTTTGCAAATATATACTACCCAACTAATACTCAAAACCAGAAACAGAACCAATTCCTTCTTTGTTCTTCTTTGAATTAAGTCTTAAGAGAGAAAAAATAGGAAAAAAAATTAAAACACTATTACTTAGAATGACTGCTTTTTTCTAAAAATTCTTTATGTCTTCACAACTATGATGAGCTGTGTTACTTTCAGGAAAATCCAAAATCACTCCATTTGCACTGTAAAAGTTTGAAGGCTGTCTGAATTTTGACAGAAACAATAGGCACCGAGAAAAGACCGTTCTCCTACGCTGCACCTACCGATACCTTATTAGGTTTAGCACTGAAGGTCAACAAAGGAGTACTTACCTTTTGTTTTGGAAAGAGTTTTGGAATAGAAATCAGTCTGTTGCTACGTGGCTGGTTTCCAGGCAGCAATTCCACTCATTTCTTTGAGGAAACAACATGTTCTCCTGTTTCTGCAAATGCTGTTTATATTGAGTAAATCCATGTTCAACTCAGACAATGTACTGTGAAGCAGTAATGAAAAAATGCATTTGCAAAAAACAGAGCATAATAGAGTGACCTCTCTCAACTCCTGTCTGGAGGAAGAGATGCATCATATACATGACAGATTGCTGGTGTAACATCTTCTGGATGTTTAGTGGAGGGAATGACAACTTTTATGAACTATACTTGAGCCATTCCATTTATTCTGTGAATAAATGCGTACAGCTTCCCCTATTTCTTACCACGTCTGAAGGACTCAGACATATCAAAAGCGACAAGTGTCAGTGGAAATATTATAAAAGTGTGAAGCGTTCACCAAATACTGATCAACATCCCTCAAAAACAAACCAAGGATGCATCCATAAAATGTTTTTCCTTGCAAATTTTTTTTACACTATTTTTATTTGCTCTTTCTCATAAAAAGTGTCTCTTAATCTGTCCCTTTAGCATCTATTAAGACTCACTTGTGGAAGTTCAAAAATGAAAGGTAATTTAAAAATTCAGTACAACAGGATGAAATCTATTGAAGCTAAATTTAAACATCATTATTCAGGTCAAACTTCATTGCCCTGTTTTCACCAGCCCTGAATTGAACAACTTGAATCAAATTCTTATTTGATTATTTGGATAATAAATAACTTGCTCAGAAAGACAGAGACCAAAATCCACATTCATATCTGTTGAATTTTAAAGAACTTACAGGACATTATTTCATCTTTTAATGTAATTAGCATCCAGTTAAATAAATTAGGATACATCAACTTTCACTAGATATTAAGTTTTCCACGTATGAGGACCTTTGGTTTGAATAAATTCAGAAAGAAGATGCTTAAAACTCCATATTGTAAATAAGAAAGAAATAGACAGAAAACATGCATTTTAAGAATTAGTCTGATCATTTGCTAAGAACCAAACATTTAAGACGGCGCATTTTATCTTTAAAAATCTAACATGTTTTGCGAGCTCAATTTCCGGGGGGAAAAAAAAAATTTAAAAAAACAGAGAGAGAGATACAAGAATGCCACAGAGAAGGAAAAACTATTAGGAAGAACCCTGGGACCTGACCTTTTGTGTAGTATCAGTCATAAGCAGCAAAAGGTTAGACAGCTGAAAGGGTTTGGGGTTTTTTTTGTGGGATGATACAAACACAGCTTTTCTGGTGAGGCTCTGAGGACTGTATCTCCCAGCAGCAGTCTGGTGCTGCACAACCCCTCCAGGTTATGTGATGAAGCAGTACTACCGTACAGCCTTCTGATCCAAATCAAAGCTGCGTGTGCTCCTGTGTGTGAGAACACAACTCACCAAACTCACCTACAAAATTATGTGCAACCCACAGACACACCTTAAAGAATATTATTCAGGTTGCAAAGTCAATCGCTCAAGAATTATGTAAAAGACTTTAATTTGCACGTAGAAATGTGATTTGCTCCTTACCCTATGCAGTACAACATAATCTTTCATTACACAATGACATACACTTTCTCTGTGGGTATCAGGCTATGCAGTCAAAAAAGCCACACTCTGTAGCTTCCTACTTCATTGCTTCCACAAGTTGAAAGGCCTAATATCAATAAGCTACAGAGATATAAGAAGGAAAAGGAGGATCTTGGTGTTAAAGCTGTGCACTTCTCTGTCCTGAGTTAAGCTCTGTCTCTGACTGTACTGAAGGCTCCTACCTGGAGGAGTCAGGGATGGGAGCTCTTCTGCATAAACTGCACAACTCTTATTTTCTGTGTAGATAATGTTGAGATTTTCAGATCTGACTTGTAGAACAGCTGAAAGTATAATATAATTGACCAATATTCTAAAAAGATCACATGCCAAGAAAAGGGCACTAACAATCAGTGAATACTTTGTGTCTTAATTGTGTCTATGTTTCAGGTCTTCATTCAGGAAATGTGTAAAAAATGATACCTTGCTGACTTACACTGTTGTGTAAAAAGAATTGTCCACAAACTGTGAAAATCCTGACTGGCAGTCACTAAGACAAAACTATTCCTGAGGTTCTGTCACTAAAACAAGCATTGTTCGATGTTCCACATTTAATTACATATTTTACAGGGTGTAGGCAAGTCTACGCCTCAATTTCTAGTTTGTTAAATAAAAAGCACCTTTCTTTTCCACAGGGCTTTTATGAGAATGAGCATAAACTTGAGATTATGAGAGATCCAGACAGTTACTGTGAGGATGTGGCATCTACTCAGACGCGAAGAACAGCCAAGTACATCCCAAGGTACTAAATAAAGAGATCAAAGATCTCAGGATCAGGACTGGAATCTGAAATTTTACCCACATTTTCCCCACCTGTATTTTCTCTTGACTGATTTGTAGCAGTAAACAATGAAACAGTTAGTCAGGACAGTGGCAGAAAATTGAATAATGCATGCTTTGGATGTTTTCTTGGTGCTCATGTCTAATTTACTGTACTCATTCGGATGCAACTCCCGTCAGTAAGTGTACGTTGAGCAGATGGACATGAGCAAAGTTTGTGAATGTGTATTAAGGTGCAATTACTAAGGTGCAACAGATCATGCCATAATGGCCACACCATTCCAGTTAGTCTGAATCCTTTCTCTGTCACTGGAAGGACTTGTACACGCTTGTGCTTAATTCTCCCTGAGAATCCACAATGTTCGCTTCCAGCAAACACTGCAATTATACCATACATAGACACACTGTATAAAAATTAGGTACAGTAAACTACTTGAGCCACTTTACTAGATTAGCTGGTGAACAGAGGGTCTTTTTTTTTCAAAACGAATTCACACTCAGAAAACCTATACTCTGTCAAGAAAATCTCTCGGTACGACATTTAGGTCATATCTACCATCTCCATTACCTCCATAAGATTTTTTTTTTATGAAATGCATGAATTCTCTTTACACTCATCTTAAGAATTTCCACAGCAACCTTAGGAATCCAGTTTTGGACTGGCACAGCCGAATGCATCGACTCACCCAGCCAGAATGCCATTCGCAAGCGTTGGGGGCAGCTTTGGACATTTCTGCAGAATACAAAGTGCGCTTTAACTCAGCATGTTTCCACAAACTCAAAAATTGCAGATACAAAGTTCCTGTCTCTCACCTATGAGTTTTGTCACCTTCTGCCCAGTAATCGTCTGTCTGCACTCTGCTGGGCACATCGATTTGGTTTCCACTCCGGCGTCCAACAAGAGAACAGGTCTACCAGTGGGACAGGCTGAAGGCAGCCTCTGCACCCTTCCCCTTGGCATGACCCAGGGGCCAAGGAGCCACCAGGAACCCTTCCCGCTGCCCACCATTTACCTGGAGCAGGTGGTGGGCCACCCGGTAGCCGAGGCGTGGGCCTCCTTGCACGCCAGGCGGCAGTCGCCCCGTGCCGTAGCCGTGCCAGGCCACCACGTAGGGGTTGTCCATGGTCAGCCAGTACCGCACTTGCCCACCAAAATGCTGGAAGCAGAGCTCGGCGTAGTCACGGAAGAGCTGGGGCAGGACAGGGCTAGCCCAGCCACCAAAGGCGTCCTGCAGACCCTGCGGCAGGTCCCAGTGGTAGAGGGTGACGACAGGCTCGATGCCCAATTCCCGCAGGAGGCCCAGCAGCCGGCGGTAGTGGGCCAGCCCAGCGGGGTTGAGGGGCGCCGTGCCGTTGGGCAGCAGGCGGGCCCAGGAGAGCGAGAAGCGGTAGTGGGAGACCCGCAGGCGCCGCAGCCCCTGGACGTCGCGGAAGAGGTTGTTGTAGCTGTCGCTGGCCACGTCGCCTCCCGCCGGCCCCGGGGGGGCGGACCCCGGCGGCGTGGCCGGGCGGTGGGTGAAGGTGTCCCAGACGGAGGCGCCTTTGCCACCCTGTCGCCAGCCGCCCTCCGTCTGGTAGGCTGCGCTGCCCGCTCCCCAGAGGAAGCCGTCGGGGAAGGTGTCGTGGAGGAAGAGCTGGTCCTGCGGGTACGGCAGGCGGGCGAAGCGGGACCAAGTGCCCGCGCCCTGTCCCGGCGCCCCGAGCAGCGGCCGCCCCAGAAGCAGCAGCAGCAGCAGCAGCGGCGGCAACACCGGAGGCAGCGGCGCTGCGGGGGCCATGATCCCGACGAGGCTCCGCGACCGCGGCTCCCTCCTCCCAGCCCCCCGCCGCCCCCTTTTATCTCACCTCGCCTCTCCTCTCTTCCCCCACCCACCCCCTCCGCCCCGGTGGGCACGGCTATTAATAATTACCTCGGAGCTGCCGTCCGCATCCTTCCCTCCCGGCTCCCTCGGGGAGAGCTGCCTCCGGGGGCGGGATCCAGGGGGTGAGACGGGGCGGGCGGGGAGGAGAGGGCGGCAGCAGGGCGGGGGCTCCTCGGGGGAGAGATGGGTGCTGTCTCACCTTCGGGGTCGCCTCTGTCACCCCCCCAACCCCACACCCGCTCCCGGCCCCTTAGGGCGGAAAGCCCCGTCCGTGGACGCCAGGGGCAGACCCCGCAGTTCTCTGCACGGCTCCCGCACCTCGTCGCGGCTCCCGTGCCCACCTCGAAGGCGGGACCCTTGCCGCTACCCTCCGCCCTTTCCTGGGAAACGGATTTTATGAGGAGCCCTCGGAGAGACTCGACGGCCGAATCCAGTTCCTCCGAGAAGCTGCAGTGTCTCCGAGGAGCTCCCTTGGCACCCCCACCGCCGCAGTGCTGCTGTCGGGGAGCCCGGGGGTCAGCGGGCACCGGGGTCCTTTGGCAGGGCCGAGGGGAGGGAGCTGGGGTGGAAGGAGGGGAGATAAAAATGATTCTTCCTTCATCCAGTATTTCCTTCGTGCAACCTTGGCAATTGACATCACAGCTGCTCATGTAACAGTAATTAAAGAGAAACTCGTTGTCCAAGGACATCACACACTCAGCCACCCCCTCGCCCCCTCCTCTCCCCAGTAATTCATGGACTGTCACCTCCCAGTAATAACACTTTGCTATAGTAGGAAGCTGGTGTATTTGTTTGTTTACCTCATGCGAAACAAATTCCAATTAGAAATGCCTCACAGGTCTTTACGGCAGGGTATGCACACACAGGACACAACAAATCAAGCTAAATTTGATTATTGAGTTACAGTTTTAACCAATTGAGTGGGCATGATGCATGGACATCTCTTTAAAGACAGGTCTCGGGCTGTTCTCATCTCCTTCAAACCAAACAATTCGAGCAGGGATGCGAAGTGAGACATAAATCAACATGTTGCAAAAACCCGGTATTCAGTTGTGTGGACTCTTAACATGTGTTGGGACATCTGAGAGTAAAACACACCTACTAGACAGGCTCTTAAGGACAAGGAGATGTTCCCAGGAGATAAAGTTGTTGTTTAACTACAGAATGAAGGCATTTAGATAATTTTATTTTTAGAAAATGGAAGCCCTGAGGGAAAAATTATGGGTAGTCACTAGTAATGAGTCGATGGATTTAATGCCAGTTATGATCTGCTGCAAGTTTCCTCTAGTGCTCAGGATGGGATCTCACACCTCCCAAGTACAGGCAGGGTGTCTCCTGTCCCTATTTCTAGAACTTCCAACTGCCACCTTTTCTGCAGTGATTCAGTTCTGTTTCAGGGGTTGTTTTGTGCGGTTCTTAAAGAAGAGACCAGAGATGAAGCAGACAGGATTGTAGTTATTCTTCCATTGGTGAAAATTAATTAATTCCCATGTTAGAGGGATGAAGTTCTGAACAGCCCAGGGGACCATTAACACCCCTTCCCTGAGGAAGTTTGTGGGGTAGGAGCAGGGGGATGGCAGGCCCAGAATCAGGACTATTGATCATCTGCCAGGAGTAAGTGTGCTCTACAGTCTGACAAGCTGGTGAAATTTGATTAGAGTCTAAGTAGAAGGCAACTAGAGCTTTAGCAGCAGGAAAAGATGTTAGCAACCCCTGGTCATTATTTGCAGAAGCTGGAGATAAGTGCACAGCAGCATTGCTGCAGTTGTCCCTGTGCAAAGCCTGGATAGCCAGGCTTCGATCCAGCTGCTAACCTGATTTCAGTGCAAGTATAATGCCTTCACTCAAGCTCACTGCCAAATTATTTTGAAAATCAGGAAGTAGATACGTGCCTCAGCCTAAACCAGGGCATTAGTGATGCTAAGTCTATTGCTAACATTGAAGGAAAAAGTAACATTGGGTATCTGGGGACATAAAAGAGGTTTTAAAATATATCTTGATACATTCTCCGTTCATTTGCTAATTATTGGCTAAAACTTAGGTCAATCCTATTTATACTTAGGCAGCACCAATACATAGGCACTTAACTGAAGCTCCTTCATTAGAGTTCATTTCTTCCAGAGCCTCTCAACATTCAAAGGAAAGACATAGACTCATGGTGTTACTGTAAATCTGTATAGCTCTTTGTCAAATTCAGGAGGTGGCTACCTTCTGTAAAAACTGTCCAGGAAACCTACACTGACTGTGCTCATGAAGAAAGCAACCCATTTTTGAGGGATAAAATCCGGCCAGAAGTTGCTGGCACAAAACTACCACTTCACTTGTATTTCTGTCAGATGAAAACTTCATTCTTTTTTAGTGTAAATGTCATAAAATGTGCACTGTGGCCTCCACTTGCTTGTTTTTTCCTTACGGAGAAAGCTTTTTTCCCCAACCACCCACTGCTCTGAGCCAATTTCTCCTTTTTTTTCCCCTAACAGACAGTCTAACAAACTCTGTGCAATATTAACCATGCAGAAAGGTCAACCAAACACTTGCAGACATCCAGGTCTCCCTCACTGCTCCTTGAGTTCAAAGCATGGCCCCGTTGTGCCTGTGTTGCTGAGCAAGCACATTTTCATGACTGCCCCAGGTTGGCAGATCAGGATTTACCTTTCAGCCTCTTTGTATTGGTCATTGCTGAACATTCAACTTTTGATAAAGTCTCAGGATAATTTTAATTCAGGCTGTGCTGAGATTTTCTTTGCTAGCTGTGCAGTGAGTGCATGCAATCAAACTTGACAGTGTTTTGATTGAGAATTTCTGTTTCTACCCCAGAGAGGCTGAATCTTCTGGGATGCCTCATTTTAAGTAAATTAACTCTATTATTGCTTTAGATTCATTTAACAGCTTTCTCTGAGGTCATACCGTACAGTGGCTTCTATGCAGCAAACCCCTTCCTCATTTTAACATCTCTGCAGAAGAACTGCAGCCTTACAATGGTAGCACCTGTGCTCCTCTCTGTGGTAGAGCAAGTGGTCTCTGTGTCCAAAATCTCCTATTTTAATGCCCCTTCTCTGTTCTCAAGCATATTTCCAAACATATACAAGTATACAGTCAGTTGAAAATAGCCTTGTGTAAAACATTTACACTCTCAGCATTTCATCTTAAGACACAAAAGGCCTCACTACCAGTTGGGAACACTGCTGAAAAAAAAAATCACCACCTGAATTCAACTTCTGTGTTTTCTCTGGTTCTTCTGTTGCTGTGTAAAAATGCTACTTTATTCTGTTAAATGTGAACTGCTAAGCTGTCAGGTTTTATTTCCACTTGCTTATCAATAGCTGTTCCCAGGGGAAAGTTGTGCAACAGCATTCTAGATTTACCTTCTTCATCCCTGCCAGAACATCACAGTCTACCAGGGAAATAAGTTCTTCCTCAGTTTTCTCAGATCCAGTTTTCTTGGGGGGAAAAAACCCCAAAAAAAGCAGCCTTCCATACCTATTCCTTCCCTCCTCTCTTCATCGCACTATTTATATGCATTCACTTATATTCAGAATGACTTTAAAGACAGCTAGTAAGTGACTAAACTGCAATTTGAAACACTGTGCTGTCTGGTCCAAAATATGCCTGCTGGTGTAATGAATTAGTGTAGTGTTGAAAAATGCCTGGGAAGATGTCAAATCTTCCTCTGTTCCAGCCCTAAGTACCAAATCATTCTCACCTCCACTTTTTTTTTTTTGTAGCTGGAAAGGGTAGTAGAGAACTTGAAATGCCTTTTTTGAGTCCTGGGGACTCTAGTCGTCTCCTGTTTCAAGTATGACAAATTCTTTTTATCCCATAAAGGACTCGGAATTGTTCTTCTTTATTCTGTGGTGGGGCCTAGTGTGAGATGGGAAATCAGAAACCTAAATTCCAATAGTATTGCCATTACATTTTTGCAACCGTGTCTCCAAAAAATGGGCAAATCCTGAACATCTCCTTGTAGGAAAATTTGAATTCCAAATCCTCTGTCCCTTCTTATTTTGGAGGGTGATGGGGAATAACTTCAAGACAAGCCTAGAAATTTATATTTTATTCACATGGGACAGGGATGGCAATCCCATTGTAACCTAGGAGAGGACATGGTGTCTGCATGTTTCCTTGAACCTGGATGGCAGGGGCCTCAAAGTCTTCCCAGTCTTGCAAACCAGGAGAACCAATAAACCCATTTCAGCCTTTGAATCACAGAAGGTGATGAGGATGGGAGGAAAGCTGAAACACCATCTTGGAATGCCATTTCATTGGAAATGCTGTCTCTTACTTCTGGGAGGCCACAAACACCTCCCCATTATCCAAATGATGACACAAGATTTTGTAGATGATCTCCCTGTGCTCTCCGATGCAGGCTTCCCCCCAGGGAATGGCACAGGCACAGGCCTGCCCAGCCACCATAGAAATAGTACCCCAGCATCAGCCAGGGTTGATGTCTACACCACAGCAACAGTCATCCTAGAATCTAGTCATATTTATAAGGTCCCTTTGGATGCATATGGACCCCTAGGTCAGGGATTCAGTGTAATACATGTGGGAAAAGCTAGTGTCACCCATCAAGGGATCTTTGTACACCCAGAAGCTATTGATGCTGACTTTACAGGACAGATTCATGCTATGGTTCCCACACTCAACTCCGTTTTATATACCCTATCCCCATAGGGCGATTGGTCAGTGATCACCCATCTTCTAGGGTGATTGGCTAAAGTCCTACAACACCCATTTCAAAATATTTTTCCAATGCACCATAAACAGAACTTAGGAAAACACCAGGTGTTGGTCTAGTTTACAAAAAACATCCTACTGTTTCTCATAACATGCATGAGAAAGGCAGGATTCTCACCAAATATTGTGAGAACCTGAGAAAAGCCCTCTGCTAGCAGCTTTTCAGCATCCATATCCCTCTCTTCAGAAATGCCTTCTGAACTGGTGGAAGAAGGGATGGGCAAAGACAGAGGGGAAAAGAAGTTGCCTCTCTCCTGAGAAGGGAGATAGTGAAAAGGTCGATACAGCCCTGCTCTTCCTGTTCTAGGCAGGGGATATGGTCTTGGCAGTCAAGAAGACTCCAGAGCTGAGGGAGAAGAATCAATTTCAGCCATGCAGCTCAACTCAGGGAGGAACTGAACCATGGTTTCAGTGGTTGAAGAAATCGGCCTGTGTCTCCAGAGTCTGCTGAGTCTGTGTGAACAAGTGAAGGTGGGTGTCCAGGGAAATTACAGGCAAACACGGAGCTGCCTCGTGAGTTTTGTCACTTCTAAAGTAGAAAATACTGGAAAACAGAGCAACTGGATCACTCACGGGCATGAAATAGATTTAACAATTTAGGTGAGATTTGGATAGACAGGATCTCACCTCTAAGAGGTGCACACCTGTGAAAAACCTGGTTTGTGGTCTCTGATGCAGTGTAAAAAGAAGCAGAAACATAATTTCACTGTTCTTACTTCTATTTTAATTTCTATTTCTGATACGTTGCTATAACTGTAAAAACAATTTCTTTCAGTTTCCATGGGATGGCTTGAAAGCTTGAATCCTGTGGCTCAGTCTAGAGCTGACAGCACTCTAGGGACATATATGGTGACTTTTCATATACATTCATCCTATCTCTTCAGTTCAGGCATAGCTGAAGCATTTCACTTCACTCTTCAAATTCCTACTATTTTAAAACCTCTGGCAAAATGCCACAACTTATATGAAAAGAAATATCCAAAGGGGCTTAAATGAAGAAGTAAAAAGCACTACTATTAAAAAATGAAAATGCAATGCTGAGTTTTATGTACATAAAAGCTGATTTTTTTATGCATTAAATTCAGTCAGGGAAGAATATCCTGCAAGATTACTCTTATCACCATATCTTTCGATCACTTTCCACAGGTAAATTGATAGGAATTACTCCTGCTAAGATCATACAGCAGGACAAGTTAGTGCTTGCTAAATCTGTATTTCAATAAGGAGTTGAATGACACCTCAGTTCAGATACTTACTTCTTGTTGGTTTCACCTCATGCCAATATTGGTCTCCTTTACTGCAAGGCAAAGACTGGCTCACCAAGAAATAGAAATGTTTTTAAGAACTGTTGTAGTATGTTAATTCTTTTTTTTAAGATTTTCTGCCTAAATGCCTCTTCCATATTTAAGGGTTATATCATTTTAAACTGAACTGAGCTCAAACTGTGTAAACTAGTCTTTTAAACTCTATTGCACTATGCTGCTGCACTACTAAATGTACAGGCAACGCTGCCTGCAAATGCATAAACATTTTTCAGGGCAGCAGGCATACAATGCTCTTTATTAAACACAGCTATTATATTATACAAAATCAATTTTGACTGAATAGCAAAAACTCTGTATCTGCACTGTGTGAAGAGTGTAGTACTGAAATGTGATTTATAGTCAACTGAGAAGCCATTTAGTCTTTTAGTGCTGCTTCATACTCACATAAATGTACTTGGGAGCTATTCTGAGATACTCTAGCAAGGCTTTACTCCTGTGCTTCCAAGATTGGCTCAAAATCATTGGGAAGTTGAGATTTTTATTACCAAAACAGTAAGTATGCACAGTTTAGGGTCTACCTCTTCAAATGTGGTTGAGCAGTTGAACTGGATTAGGCCAAGGAAGAGGTTGCTACAACAGTCCGGTCTTGAAAATTAGACCTTTCCAATAAAAAAAACCAAACAACAAAACAAAACAAAAAAAAAACCTAGCAAATTATTGCAGTTCATTTCACCTCTGAGACATGAAAGCATAGATGCACAACCAGTAGCCAAAGCATTTTGCATTAAGCATTTCTTCATAGCTGCTATTCAGAAGAAACAATGCACTACATTGAAAGTGAAAGATAATTTCCATAGTAAGTCTTGGGTTCCTTTCCGCTGGGTTGTTTTGTTGTGGGGTTTGCCTTTTTTTTTTTTTTTTTTCCCCTATACTTTTCTAGCCATTTTTGATCCCTGTTTGAAGAAATAGCTTTTTGCCTATTACACTGCAAAGTGGCAGTCACCAGCCCACAGTATATACAAATGATTTGGCTCTGTGGAAAAACTGGAAGAATATCTGCAGGTTCTTGCTAGGTCCTGTATGTGGGACAGCAGCAGAGACTAGAGCATGTCTGTGAAAGCTTGAAGTTGTGAAATTTAAAGCTTGTCACTGGGCAGCTAAGTACCAAGAAGTCTGAGACCATCTAATAGGTGGCCAGATACTAGATTAACACATGAGATCTCTGTAGTCTATCAAAGAACTAAGAAGCCTAAACAGGATAAAAGTCATGTAGGGATAATGATGTGCAGACCAGAAAACATCTAAATATGGCACATAAAGATATATAGCCTAAAGTAAACACATGTTGCTGGTAATGATAGGAGCTTGCCTGGATGTTTACCTTATAGAAAAAAATGATTAACCAAATAGATAATGCATAACAGAGGCAGAGTAGAATACAGTGGCTAATAAAAGGATGCTTGATATAACCTATGAAGGACTCATTAAATGTGTGTAGAGAGGACTTGGATTCTATGGATTCAGACAGTTGAGATAAATGCTATGTTTTCACATTGCAGTGTTGAGCTGTGTCTACCATTCACATCCACCATTTCTGAGCAAAGAAATCCCAGAGAGAATTCCCATGCTCAGCTGAGCTGTGGGGTTGGGCAGGGCTAAGCAAGCTGGGCCATAGAAACAGGCTCTGGAGCTGGAGATGTCAGGAAGACCTTAGGGGACCAGTAGTTTTTTTCCTGGGGTGCTTGGAGTCACTAATCCCTCAAACACCAAGAGTTCTGAAAGCTAGAAGCAGACTCCTGCAAAAATTGCCTGGCTTGTGGCCTTCTGCAATTAACAAAACTGATGAACTAAGGGTGGGACTTAGCTTTGGATTAAGGTACCTGAATGTAGTTGTCTACTTACAGGTTTGTATGTGTAAGCTGAGAAACTAATTCAGTAGCTTAAACAAAGGCATCCTCTGTCATTGTAGATACTGTGGTGTGTCCTGTCAGACCTCTGGCTCCCACTTCAGAAGTTACTGGTCTTTCTTCCTACCTGGCAATTCCACATTAATATCTTAGGGGCCCCAGGGCATCTCATTAGACACCTATGCTTAGGTAACTGAATTGAACCCATGACAGTTCAAGGAGATCTAACCAGTGTAATACATGAAGCCTAGAGAGTGATCCAGCTCACCCTAAGGTAAGCACCAAGGAGAGATTCACCTGCCCAAACATGTATGTCTGATTCCACCTTCAGCAGACCATGGTATCTGGTACATCTGCACGGGAGTGCTGATATTGCACAGAGGGCTCGTTTCAGCTGCCCCCATATAGCTGACATGACTTTTGGCTAGGTACCCCACCTGTCTTAACACTCCGAAACAACAGGTCTCCTCTAGATCCTGTGTTATACCTATATTAGTATTAGGTAGCCAACATGATGACTCTGTGGCATGACACAATGGTGGTCAATTGACACCAACTACCTTTCTGTAGGGAAACAAGTGTGGGAGATATACGTCCTCCTGTAATGGCAGTTGGATACCCTTATACATTCATAATGATACGAATGCCACCGTAAGGATGGGTGTCCTGACCATCATGGCTCTTCACCTCTGCAGTTACACAGGCTGTTATGGTAAGACCTCTGTGGGTTCTGCATCATGCAGCTCTTGTTGAAGATATTTAGGTGTCTGAATCTCAAACTGAATTTCATGCTACTAGTACTCTGATGGAAATTTTTATCTTAACACCATTAGTAACATTCTTATATATCATACATCCACTACCATAATTAATATAAGGCCTTGTGTCCTGGTTTGAGTGAGAACAGAACTAATTCTGTTCAGTGATTTTACTTTTCAGCTCAGTTCTTCTAACTGCACTGTCTGAAGTTAGCAGCCTGTTTTCACAGTCAGTGTCTGCTGCTAGCAGTGGCAATACCTGATGTTCAGAGTTATTACTGAGGACTGGTGTGCAGACCAAGGTCACTGCTGGATCTTGTGCACCATGCTGGAGGTGCAGAAAGTGCAAGGCTGCACCTGCAGGGAGGAGTGGCCAGGACAGGTGACCCTGCACTGACCAGCGAGGTATCCAGACCATATACAGCATCTTCGGTATAAACCTGAGGGATCAGGATGGTCTCCCTCTTTGCCCCCAGTCTTTGCCCTCTTGTTCCACTTTGCCAGCTTTGCTCAGCTTGGCTCAGGTCCTCTTTCAGTTTATTTCTTGGAGCATGCGAGGAGGACTGTCTGTTCTGCCTTTGATCCTGGTCTGTGTGTTCCTGAATCTGGTACCAGAATCCAGCTCCTGAACACAGCTTCCATCTGCTGCTGGGCCCCAGTCTGGGACTCTGCCTGTGCCTGCTCCACAGCATCAGTGGTGACGGTGATGTAATTACCTTCAAGGGAGGGGGTTGGATTTGATACTGGTCTTGTATATATTCCATGTATTATTATTATTATTTTAATTTTCATTCAAGCTTTTCTATTTTCCTTTCCTAATCACTAAGTCTCTCTCCCTTTTTCTCTTCCCCTTTGAGGAGGGAGGGTGGTTAACAGGGAGCATCTGTTATAGGTCTAAGGGGCCACCCTGACCCTAACCCATGACACCTTGCTTTACCCATATCTGAAATCACAAGATGTTTAATCTTTTGAACAATAAGACGCCCACCTCTTCCTTGGGGTGAAGAGACAGGTAATACTTGTTAACAGTGTCCGGATCTTAATAATTCTTCCTGCACAGCGGCCAGACTGTTACATGTCTTAGGTTTATTGCCCTCCTTAAGTGATGGACTTAGAGCCTCCTCTTTAGACCAAAACAGCAGGGGCAAATCAGGAAGCCATCTGAGCTACCACTGACTTCAGTTCTGTGAGATTAAGTGTTTATGAGACTATTCTGAATTTTCTTGAGGTCAGTGATTAGATCTCCACCAGCTACTCTGGTTCAGCTGTACAGTGTCATATCTGCTGCAATTGAAAGAAGGATGAGCAATATAATAAGGAAGGAGGAGCTATGCAGCACTCATAATGCAGGTAGCTGAATGAAGGAGTAACAAATGCCACAGTGTTTAAGCAACACAGGTTAGCACATCAATGTTTTAGTTCTCTTCATCAGAAGTTTTAGTTCTCTTCATTCAGAAAATATTCATATCTGTGGGATTCTAAGGAAAAAAAGTGTTTATTATATCTGCTTAACAGCTGTGAGGAAAGTCTCAAATTGTGGCTGAATGAGGTGTCAATTAGGCTTTAATATATGTATATTTGACCTATATGTAAGAAAGTTAAGCAGATTAATTCTCTAAAATTGTCAGGCCTGAAGGAAGGTCACCTACTGTTTGGTACAAACATCTAAATTAAGCATTTTCCAAGTGTAAATCTTTGATTTAGTGCTCTTATATATGTGCCCAGACTGTAACCCGTGCAAAAATTCAGCATGATAAAGTACTTTGGAGTCTTTGTAACTGTGTTCAAATGCATTCATTGCTGGAAGATTACCCCTTACCAGCATGGTGCATGTATCCTTCATCTAAACTCAAGGTTTTTTTAATTCAAAAAACTTTCTTTGTAGCAAAAAATCTTTCATATATACACAGCGAGACAGTCCCACCCACAGAGAGAAAAGCAGACCCCTGGCATTATGAAACATGCTTCATAGGAAACAACAGTAAGCGAGTTTTAAATCTATTAGGTATACAAAAAAAAAAGTACTACAGCTAGGCATCATCAAACAATTCCTCCTTTTGGCTGAATCATGGAAAGAACTCTTTGCAGGGGAAGTGGGGGAGAAATTGTATTTACCAAACCTGTAGGTGCCAAGGGGTAGCTGTTGAGTGGCCTACACATTTTGGGTCTTGCTGTCAGAGCAGGTGTTCATTTGGGCAATTTATGGTCACAAAGGCTGATAGGGCACTTTTCTGTCTGAATACTTTAGCTTAGTCCTAGATACTGTGAAAAGTTAATTTTGTCATTTTGTTAAAATTAACTTAGCATTTAAATTCCTGTAGGCCTGGCTTTCAGCTGACAAACAGATGTTCATTAAAAGGAAGACATCTGTGTCCGTTTCTCTTTATTATTTCTATCTTCAGCTCAAACCAGTTTTTAACACAAAAAGATGAAAATTTTGAAGATGATTTACTAAATACATCCACTTACTTTTCATGCCTTTTTTTTTATTGCCTCCTGAGAGTCTCCTTTCTGTATGCAGAATATCTCCATTGAATATCTCCTTTCTGGATGTTCCCTTACAGTGGATGTGCTGTAAGGGCAGAATATCAATGCCTGAAGCGTGCGAGACTTGTCTTAGCATGTTTGCTATTATTATTTCAGCAGGCCAGCAGCAGTTTCCAGAGGATCATAAATGAAAGCAGGAAAATGGTGATTTTTTCAGAGTGTGGCAAGTATCTCTGCGAAAAGCTCAGCAAAATTTCACGCCACAGGGAAAGCATGCTTCCCAAGGCTAAGGGCATCCTCCAGACCCATCTCACAGCTGTCGGTGCAGTCCGCATGCTAAGCTCTAAGACCTTGAAGTCAGTGGATCCAGTCTCCAGAGACTGCAGCACTGCTCTTGTCTCTTAAAAATGCTGACAAGCTTGGCTTGGTGGCAAAGGCTCCTCCTGGTTTACTGTCTTCAAGCCATGCCCCTTATATACTCCTGACCTAACTGGTGAGGCGTTTCATGTTTGCCTGTACAAGGTGTTGACATGGCCCTCTGCAGACTCCCCCAGGCTAACACAAAATGCTTTGATTTCTAACTCCTCTTTTGCAGTGATCAAACCAGATCAGGTATCTCATTTCACACCTATCATTGCTCAGCTGCATCCTGCCCTGCTCCCCTTCCTCACCTAAGTCCCTGGTCATGCCATATTTAACACAATCCCTTCTTCCACCCGTCTCATGAAAGGGCATCACACTCCACAGCAACATCTTGCACATGCTTTTTAAATTATTTTACATGCTCTGGCTTATATTAAAGCTTTCCATTTTTGTTCTCAAGTCACTGCCCAGGCTTACTTTGGCCAGTGTTTCATTGAATATGGTATGAGCAGTGCTGAATGGTGATGCAGAATAACCTCTCTAAACAGATATCAGCTAAATACATATAAGCAGGTGGCCATTCCTTAAAGAAAAGGTAGGGAGGCTCTTTACTGTGAAACATATGCAACCTGGAAGGAGTATCTTTTGTAAGCTTCACCTACACCGTGATACAATAAAGCTGCATAAAAAGAATAAAGTCTTGTAGTAAAGTCTCTTTAACGTATTATGAAATCATAGAATCAATCAATCATAGAATGGTTTGGGTTGAAAGGGACCTTTAAAGGTCATCTTGTCCAACATTCCTGCAGTGATCAGGAACATCTTTAACTAGATCAGGTTGCTCAAGCCCCATCAAGTCTGACCTTGAATGTCTCCAGGGATGGGGTCTCCACCACCTCTCTGGGCAACCTGTTCCAGTGTTCCACCAACCTCATAGTAACAAACTTCTTCCTAATGTCCAATCTAAATCTATCTTGCTATCGTTTATAATTGTTATTCCTTGTTCTATCGCTACAAGCCCTTGTAAAGAGTCCCTCCCCAGCTTTCTTGCAGGCTCCCTTCAAGTACTGGAAGGTCACTATAAGGTCTCCCTGGAGCCTTCTCTTCTCCAGGCTGAACAACCCCAGCTCTCTCTGCTTGTCTTCACAGAAGAGGTGCTCCAGTCCTCTGATCATCTTTGTAGCCCTCCTATGGACCCTCCCTATCAGGTCCATGTTGAGCTGAATGCAGTACTCCAGGTGAGGTCTCACCAGAGCAGAGTAGAGGGGCAGAATTACCTCTCTCTATCTTCTGGCCACACTTCTTCTGACGCAGACCAGGATGTGATTGACCTTCTGTGCTGCAAGTGCACAATGTTGGCTTATGTCCAGCTTCTCGTCCACCAGCACCCCCAAGTCCTTTTCCACAGGGCTGCTCTCTATCATGACCCCCCAGCCTGTATCGATAATGAAGATTGTCCAGACCCAGCTGCAGGGTCTTGCACTTGGTCTTGTTGAACCTCATGAGGTTAACCTGGGCCCACTTCTGCAGCTTGCCCAGGTCCCTCTGGATAGATCCAGTCCCTCTGGCATATCGACCACACCACTCAGCTTGGTGTCATCTGCAAACTTGATGAGGGTGCCCTCAATCCCTATGTCTATATAATATAGAAAAGTAATATTGGTAAAAGTCCTACTATAGGTGTAGGTATAAAACTAGCCATTGTGGTGCCTCTTCCAAAATGATAGTCATCTTCACCATCTTCCAAACTGGGGGTTTGGACCCACAAGAAGGTCTCTGGATGGTAGCAAGTGCCAGCTTATCTGGAGTAACAGTCTGTTTGGGTATTTTTGGTACATGACAACTTCAAAGTTGTTACCCCTTAAATGAAAGACCTTCCTTCCTCATGTACCACCTGCTCCCAGGACAGGTGCTCAAAATCGGTAGTTTTTCAGTACTGAAGCTAGTCCAGAGACCAAGGAGGCCACACATGAGGGTCTGTAGAGCAAATTCCTAGCCCAAAACTTGGGGGCAAGTGTTGGACAGGGAGAAGGCAAGCAAGAAGCTCTTCCATTGCATATCCACAGCAAGACTACCCCCCTCAACACCCAGCTCTTCTGTTTCAGCAGCACAATCTGCTTCTTTCAAACATAAGCAATAAAATTTATGTGGCTAATGTCCCACCAATTCTCTCCTTCCTCACATGCACCTTCTTTTCCAGTAACCCCTCCACAGAGGTTATGGCAGGTGGGGTGAATCAAAAGCAGAAGGCAGATTTATGGCAAAGAAAAATAAAAATTAGAATTAATGTTATTTACAAAACTGGTAGAAGAGAAGGAATTCTCCTTTCTGAGACTCAAATATTTTAAAATTACCAATTTTTTTTCCAAATATTTTAGTTTCTGATCCTGTTTGGAACTGGAAAATGCTTTGGTCATCTGCAGTACCACTGTTTGAGTATAATAATCCAGCAGCTTTATAGGGAAGGAAACAAGGATGGTCCAGCCAGAGCTACTCTGTTCTAAACTAACCTACAGGCCCAACTGTACTGGTAAATAAAAGAGAGCTGTGGTGTGCTTGCGGTCTCACTCCCTAATCACCCCACCGTTTAATTGCTGTTCTCTGGCTCTGCTTTTGGACAACTCTCTGCAAGACAAATCTGCTACAAAGGGGGAAGCTATAACCACAGTGGACCTGAGCCAAATGGTGCTGCTTAGCTCTAGGCACAGGAATCAATCTCTTTTATTGTCTCCTCTTTTCTTCAGCAGCATGGAAATGGCTAAAAGTGCAATTAGCCCTTTCTATTTGGTAGATTTTTTTTTTTAATCTACATATGTACCAATAACCAGCAAAACATCTCCATAACTCATCTAGCCTTCTCACCTGGTGTTTGATGAAGTGTTACTCCAGCAGCTCCTACTCAAAGTACGTGTCTACGCATGCTCAAAATGCTGGGCAGATTTCTGAAAATGAGTACAAACATCCATGTAAGTCCTTACAAACTTTCCAGCTTTTAACCTGCTGCTGTACTTCGTACTACTGGACAAAAAAGTCTCAAGTTATACCAGGGGAGATTTAGGTTGAATATTAGGAAAAATTTCCTCACAATAAGGGTTGTCAAGCATTGGAATACATGTCTCAGACAAGTTTACAAACATTAGTAATCCTTTCACGTCTGAAAAAGTTACATGACCATTAACAAGATATGGAAGAAATTCAGTGTGTACATATATGCGTGACATATTTCTAAACACTGGTGATAAAACTGGTGCTAAGTAGTGATAACTTGAGCTTACCATTATACAGTAGAGCGGTGCTTTTTTTTTCTCCCATGTTTAGATTTGCAAAGTTTACCTACAGATTGTCTTACACTAGGGAGAATTTGTTTTTAAGCACCCAAAACTTGACAATACTTTGGTTGCTAGCATATTGTCTGTCATAGTTACTATTTAATTACTTCTTTAAAATCCCCAATCTATAATCATCTTGACTTTTACCTAGAGCGAATGATTTTCTTGTTGCTCTGTGGGAAGAAGGGAAAGTGAAGATGTCATCAGTGTGAATACGAAACTTTGGAAAGGGATTAAAGGCACTACTATAATACATGTTGTTGTGGTGATTATCAGAAGCTTCCAACAGAGGTCTGTCTCCAGAGCTCAAGACTCTAATGATGCTACAGAAAGGATCTCATTAAATAGTCAAGTACAGAAGATTACTTTAAACACAAGTTCAGATGGATGAGACACAACTTTCTTTAAATTTTTTTTTGAGATTAGCCTTTCTTGCTTGTGAATATATATTAAACCTCAAGTGATTATTAGGGTGATTTTATCTTACTGAGTGTATAATCCACATAATGTTTTATAGGATAGGTTGGGAATTTTCCAACACAAAGTATTTTTGGTCAGAAGATGCAGCTTTATAAAAACCACAGCCTTTTAATGGAAATGTACATACCAGCTTTGATACAGATGGAATTTCCATATCAAAAATATCAAAGAGCTGGAGAAGCCTGAGTCACAACAGCCTTCTGGTTTGGCTCACTTATCTGGCTGTGGGTAAATGAAGACTGAGATATCTGGATGTGCATGACTCTGTCTGAAGACTTAAAGATCTGTTTTCTGCCTGCAAGGAAAGTACTCCTTTCACCCAGCTGTGCGGGGATGAGTTGGTTTTCATCTAAAAACAAGAGAGAGAGAAAATGAGGCTTGCTCTGCAAACCAATGGTCACAACTCATATGTGCAGTGCCATTGCCAAAGAGATGAAAAGTGACGATAGCACCAACATACAAGAAAAGAAATCAAAGTTCACGTGTCTAGTTGGAATACAGCAGGGCAGATTCAAACACTGATCTGCCTTGTCTCTGATAGCTGATTGCATCTTGTGACTGCAGCAAGACACAGAATGGATGGGAAAAAAAATTGGCAGCAGACACCCTCAGAACACAGTATTCCAAATATATAAAGGACTATGAATGGAGAAGGAACTCAAGAAGGGAAAAGTATTTCATCTTTCCAAGGGAGTGACTGACCAGAGAAGTGCAGATACATTCCAGAGAAACACCACGTGAATTTTAAGACTATGAGGCTTTTGCCTTCGCATATTTTATCTCTTGACAGGAGTGCAGTCATTTCAGATTTTCTCCAGGTATTCAAAACCACTAAGCAAGCATGTCATTGCCAAAAAAAAAAAAAAAAGAAAAAGAACATGCTGTAGCAAGATAATAAATGTAACTTGCTTAACAGCTGTGTTATCTTGTATGACCAGGCACAAGAGTAGATAGTGTAATCTAAGTATCAATGTGCCTTACGCAAAGGGTATAACAAGCTTTAAGTCACACTCCTTGAATTTTCATATATCCATTTGCAATGTAATCACCCCCCCTTGAAAAACACACAGAGACAGTCAAATACTAAATATTAAAATTGCCACGGAAAGTTTATTACAAAAAAATGAAGCCTTATTTGGAGAAGGATCACTCACACTTTTCTTCAGTGCTGCAAAGATACGTTGTGCAATTGTACTGCCATAAGTGAACATTTGCTAAGTTTATGCTTTGTTCCCCATTACAAATTATAACGACAAATGTGATTTTTGTACCTTGTATCACAGGAACAGCTGACCTTCACATTAAGGTCTTCATACTGATGCTAGCTGAAAGCCCTTCCCTACTGCAATATTTAAAATTCTTTTGTCTGCTTGGTTTCTGTCTGATTTAAGGTAGAAGGTCTAGGGTTCGTTCTGAAGCAAAGAAAGAACACTTTTCAAATATTTTCTATCCTTTCATTTTCATACACATAAAAGCTGTTCTCAGACATACTCTATTGTTTGTACCAGATATAGTCATAGATAATGCTGTTAAACACTTGGGTTTTTTTCTCATCAGAATTTATATTAAAAATCCAACTACAAATGGCTTTAAGTAGATTAAAATTATTACTTTAGAGTCAATTGCTTACCATGGGGCCTGATAGGTTGCTTTGAAAATACTGTTTGCCATCTTCTAAAATACAATATACTGATTTTAGGCAGCCACATAACATGTTTATATTGATTAATCATTATCTAGCATCTTATAAATTTATTTTTATTCTTTATACTAAGTCTCTTAGACTCAGTGTAAAGAATAACATTTTTCTATTCTTTACCATACCTTTTCATCAGCCAGGCATCTGTCTTTTTACTGTTTTTTTAACTGGTGCATCTTCTTTCTGAATCCTGGCTGAATGTAGTGCACCCCTCCACCTAAGTAAAAAACAGATTATGGATTATTTAATTCTCCCTTGTGTACTTTTTTAAAGGAAGGAGTTAAATGATATATAAATCTTGTCCTGATCCTTGCTTCAGGAATGTACTTCACCCCAGGGTCTTCATCACTAATGTAAACTCACAAACTAATTACAGTAAGAGTGGTAGGAGATCATGTTAGGTGACAACAGTTGTTTTTTACCTACTGGGGCTGGAGCTAGTGCTGTTTATCAAAACCACTTGTACTTTGTCTTATCCTGTGTTTGTAGGGTGTAGGTATCCTCTTAGGTGACAGCCAGTTCAAGTCGAGATGTCACCTCACTGTCATTAGCTAGATGGGATGAACTGGAACCAAACCTTGAGCTCGGCTCACCCACTGGTCCTGTACAGGTGGCCCATGATGTCCTGCTCACCGCTCATTGTATTATTGTGGGAGCCTCTTCTCCAGCCAAGAGAAGCACTGAGGAGTGGATGCATCTACCAAAGGGATGTCCTCTACTGAACAATGACAGCACCAGTAGTGTAAGCATATATGAACCATTTTAATTAGTGGAATGTGCATATCAATTTAATTTCAGTGATTAATCACTGCTGATTAAAGTCCCTATTTTCAAAAGAAAATAAGATTTTCTCTGCTTAGAGGGTATCTGAATGTTATATATGCTTCCCTGTATTTTAAATTCTGAAATACTACTCCAAAGTAGTATTTCACCAAACAAGAAGAGTTGGGCTTATATATGATCTCATTGGTATGCACAGTGTGCCCTGCCTTGTAAGAATATATTTGACTTGTTTCTTTCTTTTGCTAATATATTTTACTCACATGGTATAAGCAATGATGGCTCAAAAAAAAAGATTGTCTTTTTTTTGTACTGCAATCTTCAGTGTGGACATTCTGAGAAATATATTTCTGAAATTTCTTTTTCATCCTTCAAAACTGGTTTGGGGTTTTTCTTTTTATGTCAGCATGTCTAGAAGAGTCATGTAACTACCACTGAATGGCACTATTTTCTCCAGATGCAATAAAAGTTACTGTATTTTATTTCCTATTTTCTTCAGAAGAAATGACTTTTTAAAGCCTCCTATGATTTTTGCTAGAAATAAAAAAGAGAAGATAAATTAGTTCCTGTAAATTGTACTTTTCTACTGCATTATTTTTAATGAAAATGTGTCAGTTTTGAAAGAAGTGAAAGAGAGGTTTTTTTAATTGTAGTGTTCTCCTTTAATTAGATTTAATCAGATATTTTATAGCATACTGAATGTATACACATGAGTATTCAATAAAAGTCTTATTACCATCTTCTCTCTTAAAGGTACATATAAACACAGAAACATGTATTACAGTTCAGCAAATCTACTGTAATGTTTTTAAAACAGAGGCAGATTTTAGTTTAGTAGTGACAGAGCTCAGGTTTTCTTTCACAAGACTATGTGGAAAACTCTTATACAGTTCTAAGAATTTAGAGGAATTCTTAAACTTTTAGTCAACTCTACAACCCATACTATTGATAACAACAATAAAACAAATTCTTGTGTGCCGGAACTAGCCCTAAACAGAAAATATAATTATTAAATAGCCTCAAATACATTGAAAAACATTTTAATTATTTGGTGAAACATTCTTGTAGTCTCTAGGAAATGTGCCTGGTAATCTGTGACTATTGTTATTCTTTCAAAATTCTACCAAAATATATTTTAGAAGATATTTTATCTGCACTGCTCACTAGCCTCTTGTTTCCCATAATTACTTGGATGGGATGAAAAGGAAGAGATTGTTTAGCTTGGATCCATGGTAACTCCTCAAAGTCTAGACTGTCTGTGTAGTACATATCACCTTTATGAAAATCTATAAAGCTTTTCTCTTACATTTCATGAACTATAGAGATAAAGTCATACTCTAATACAAAATAGGTGTTATATGCCTTGAAAAGAGCTGTTTGAAAACCTTGTGAAAGAAAGGCCTCCTCTCCCCGCCCTGTGCATTTTTTCATTACACTTGTAAGAAGCAGATTTTCAAGGTATTTCTCTCCACCTGTATTCAAAGAATTAATCAACAGTTTTAGATGGATTCCATTTTCTTTGAATCATCAAGGAGAAAGTGTTTAAGGCCGGCTGTCAAATTAATTTTTCTTCCGCTTAGGCTGAGTAAAGAGAGCTTGCAATTTTCTTGCTGGGCCTGAGCAAAAGTGAATCTGCATATGAAAACACTGAGGTTTTGTAAGAGTTAGACAGTTTTCTGCATACTCTAAAAGGCAAGTGGCATTTGGAGAGTTGCTAATTTTTTATCTTGCCAATCTGTTGTTGTATGAGTTCTCCTAAAGCTTATTTAAGGTCAATCCCCAGAAGAAAATGTCTCACTATTACCATGTATCTATCTTTTACAGCACTACAGATGCAGTAGAAAAGACAAGATATGTCATGCAATTTATTTTCCAGCTGGCATATTATAATTTTTCTTATTCATAAGAAAATGGGGCCACATGTGGTATGGATGTGCAATCACTTTCATGTTTTCCACATCTCCTTGTCACCTTCTGGCCAGTACAGAGGTGCTGACACTGTTGCTCTTCTCCATTCAACAACCCAGGTGTCCGGCTGTTGTTTCCCAGTCACGTCTCCCTTTTCAGTATCATGTCATACATCCAGTGCCAAACCAGAGAAAGGTTGACATAGTGCTGGGAAAGCTCTTGAAGGCATGAGTACTCCCTGAAGTCCATCCTCTTGCCAGAAGGTGGGGTCACCTTTTCTACAAGATAGATTCCTACCATCAGTTTGTCTAACCTGTTTTTAAAAACATAAAAACATCCAATAATAGAACTTCACAACCTCCTAGTGAGCTCTGCCTACCAGTGCTCATTATCCTTAGCATCAGGACATGCATCAAGAGCTAATGCATTCAACTCCTTTGATTCTGTAGAATTCCATTAATTTTGTATTATCTGTTCAGTTTTCTTCTTTCTTGATTAAAAAAAAAAACATAAAAATTTTTAATTACAAAGTCAGGAACTGCATTATGCCAGCTAAGTTCTCTAAAGTGCCAACTGGAGCAGGGGGACTATTTTAACTGGCCTATATTTAAGAATCCTATTTATATGTCTCTGTATGATGTTTGCCTTTTCTGCACAATGCTGATTTGTGTTCTCAGATCACTTTCTGCAGAGCTGGTGCCAGAACAGTCATCTCCCTTCCTGCATTTGTTCCCAGTCAGTTGTGCCTGCCTCGGTTGGACTAAATTGGCAGAGATGGGAAAGGTCAGATGGTTTTCACACGTTTGTCAGGATCACTCTGAAGCCTGAGCCAGTTCACTATTAGCCCTGTGGTCCCTCCAAGCTTGGTATCATCTGCAAAATGAAAATTGTGTTCTCCAGTTATACCATTGATTAGAGTGTCAGTCGCTGGGCAGACCTGCAGAACAGCAGTCAATACCTCCTTCGCATTTGGCAAGGAGCAACAGACAATGACTTTGTGAATAACATTTTCTGAACTCTTTTGCACTCACTTCACAGACATTTCATCTAGACCATGTTTCCTTTCTTTCCTTGAAGGAATGTAAGGCTGAGTCAAATACTCACTGAGAACAAGATAGGTAATAGTCACTGCTTCTCCTCTATCTATAAGGATTTTTGTACTACCTCCAAATGTGACTCGGCTTCTCTTTTTCTTCCAGTTTTGAACAGTCAGCAGACCTCCACGCTGAGAAAGGCAAATGAAGGCAAACAGAGGAAATCTTTGTTTCAATCAGTATATTGCCCTCAATGCTGAGTAAAGAGCAATTTGTTTAAGAATCCTGTGCAAAGACTACGCTGACTATGTGCTACCCTTATTCAAAGGTACACAGTCACTCCAGCTTGCTTATAATAGAGAAATTTGGGGGAACTCTACATAAACTGCTGGGGATCTGACACCAGCAGGCTGAGCTGGTGGAGTGTGCTTCACAGGAAAAAAATAACAACCTGAATAACCATGCCCAGTTAACAAGTGATAGCTGCTGCAGGTGATACTAACAGGTCATGTTACAGCAGCATGAGACCTGAGAACACCTAAGGAGGTAAAAGTCCAGTGGACTGAGCTCCAACACAGTGTCCAGAAAGCTTCACAGCTGGTGGGAGCTCCCTGCTGCATTCAGCATTGCCATAACTGCTCCTGGAATATCCAGCTCTGGATTGGTGTGTGCAGTCCCAGAAGGAACCTGACTAACTGCAAAAGGTTTGAGAAAGTTAAAAAGCATGAGAAGACAAGAAAATTGAGTGAAAAACTCAAGTATCTCAAACTACCTATTTGTAAGAGAAGAGTGGTCGTATCTGTGCAGTGGTTATATCTGCACAGACAACAGCAGTGCAGCAGAGAGAATCTTGGAAACAAAAGGTTTATTCGTGCTGGAAGCTGAATCTAGACAAGTTCACCTAATAAATAATGGAACTTCTATCCACTGAAAAACTGTTTGTGCTGACTTCTCCATCAATGGCAGCTGTGAAATCTAGACTAGTTTGTTTTTCTACAAGTTGAGCTGTAGATCAGCAGTCCCATGGTTCCTGTTACTCAGATAAAATTACCAGGACCATCTTTTTGACAATATCACCTATATGGTTCATGTCCTGACTTAAATTCTGTTCACGCACTAACAGATCAAACATCATTCCCATGTCTCAGTGTGTGTAGTAATCGCTGCAGAGCTTTTTTAGAGAGAATAGGTTGAATAGGAGACCATCTTTACAGGGGAAATCCTGGCACTCCTGCTGAGGTGTTGGTCTTCTTCAATTCCATCATTTTAGCAGTGGCAGGACAGATTCAATCCCCTAATTCCTAGGGGAAAGGAGGCATGGAACTGAACAGCCATGCAGCTGCCACCATGTCACAAGACCAGGAGGGTATGCATCACAGCTGCTGATGCCAGTGGAGGCTGTGAGCTACTTCTCAGCCCAGTGCCTCTGGAAGCCCGTGGCTGCAGAGCTGTGAAAGTGGTACTAAGATGGATGTGCTGAACTATGCATTTTGCACAGGAGGAAAGGTTTGGGAGAGATCATAGGAGACATGGAGACGGTTGTCAAAGGAGGATAGAGAGAAGGAGCAGTGAGACATAGAGCATAACCTTTGAGGTGAGTAGCATGTAGTAACACCAAAGATGGGTCTGTAAGAGCAGGTCCAGAGGAGGAACACAGAAATGATCAGAGGGCTGGAACACCTCTCCTGTGAAGAAAAAATTGACATAGTTAGGGTTGTTCAGTTGTTTAGGCTTATAAGACAGACAGAGAAAAACATATTCCCAGGGACTGTAGTCACAGGACAAGGGTTGATGGTTTTAAACTGAAAGAGGGTAGATTTCAACTGTATATAAAGAAGAATTTTTTTACAGTGAGTGTGGTGAAACACTGGAACAGGTTTCCCAGAGAAGCTGGGGATGCCCTGTCCCTGGAAGTGTTCAAAGTCAGATTTGACAGGGCTCTGAGCAGCCTGATCTAGTAGAAGATGCCCCTGCCCATGGCAGCAAGGGTTGGATGAAATGATGTTTCTGTGATTCTATATAAGTCACAGTGAGGTTCTGGGGTGCTGGTGTCTAATAATAATACACCATTCACAGAAAGTTTTAATATTTTGAACACACCACTTCAAACTTTTACTATGCGCCATCACTCAAAATTAAGTCAAAATACATAGGAAGTGTGAAATTAAAAAGAGGACTTCTATCAAACATAAGGGGCCCATAAATAGAGCTGTTTGGATATCTTAAGAATGCTTTATTAATAGCAGTATTGGAAAGTGGCATAGTTAAAGGAAGATAAGACTAGAGATGCTTTTTAGCCACAAATACCATTCAGTTTCTAAGCAGCATTTTACTGAATTTTCAGGAGAAAAGATGAGACTAACTTCAAGATATCTCACCTATTCCACTTTGATAAAACTGATTTCCATTTGCCAAAGCAGTAACTACATCTTCTCCACACATCTTCTACACACAACCTAGCTATCACCTCTCCCTGTGACCCAGTAAATAAGGTACATACCTAAAAGGAAGCATGTGTGAGTTCCAAGTCTTGCTTCAGCAGCTGTGGGTGTCTGTTGTATCCTAGGGGACACCTCTTACAAGATGAGAGCAGCTTACCTGGGATACACAATAGCATTGTGCTGGAGCTGTTCTTCTGGGAGGGAAGAGTAAGGGAGATGCTTTTAAGTGCTGGAGGGCTTTGAAGGTGTTGGTTTTTTGCATTCATTAAACTCATCCACTGGAGCATTAGAAAATCACTCATCTCCTTTACTGATGTTGTGAATTATATGGCTTTATTCCTTAGATATTGTTACACACGACCCATCCTGTTCAGTGACAAAAGAATAAAGGGATGGTGGGGAGTGGGGGGGATGTCCTGATTGATATAGACTAGTGATTCTTCTTTACTTTTTGACCCTGAATCAGAAAATTGTTTGGTTTATGCAGTTCCACCATTGCACCTCTCAAGGCTTCGCACAGCTGAGAACTGCCAGAGAAGTTTATGCTGAAGCACAGCTTTTCACCCATCCCCAGTGCCACAAAGGCAGCTCTGTATCAAGAAGCTCTTAACAGTCAGGGACCATCTTTATATTCTTTGCATTACATGCGTGGGACTCAAGCCCTCATTTACTCCCACAAAATCATGCAAAAATATTAGTCAGTTGAATTGCCTAGAGAAATTTGACTTTTGCCACTTTCTGACTACCTCACCTTTTCCTCACTCCTCTTTTCCCTTCCACCCATTTTTGCAGCTTTATACTGTACATGTGGAACAAGATGCATTTTAAACTGTGAGCAAGCATGTGAGCTGAATGGAGTGGAAGGCTTAGGAAAGGGTCTATCTCCCATCTTCTCCCAGGAAGCAAAAAGCTAACTGCCATCCTCCAACCCATGAGATATTTTCTCTTTCCTCCTGCCAAGGTTCAAATTGAGGTGACAGACACAGCTCCCATCTTCTCCCTTCCTTATTTGCCTGTATAAAAGGCAAGTGTGTAAAAATGAAAGCTGTGTTGTGCTGACCAGAACCTGAAATGCAGACAACTCTTGCATTAGTGCACTTCTGAAGAAGGGAGTCACACTTCATGGCTAGGATGAGTTAAAAAGCCACAGCGCGGATCCTCAGTACCTTTGCAAATTGTAGTAAGGGACAGGAAAGAGATCAGCCTGTGTTGTATAACCATCTCTCTGTAATATTAAAGATACTAATTTTATCTGGCAATGGGCATGACATTTTTCTTATCCTTTCAAAATATTGAGTGAATTCACAAATGACTTTCAATAACCCATTTGTATTCATTTTCTTTTTCTAAAATAAACTTGTCTAGGAAAAATAATGAATACCACATTCATTACAATAGAAGCCTTTGGAAGACATATTCAGCCTGATACATTTCTTTACATCCAAAGAGTATGATAAGATAAATTCCATTTTCAAGCAGCTGAATGGTATTACAGTACCATTAATTTCAATAGCTAAGCCACAGCAAGAAGCATTTCCTGTAAACTCTTTTAGTTTTGTTTGGATGTACAATAGGGAAACTTACTGGAGATTAAAATGGCATCTGTGCATTCTTTAAGGGTTTTTCATTATGTTTTGCAGGTTTGTTGTGGTTTTTTTCCCCTAATGCATCAAAATGCAAAAAAAAAAAAAAAAACCCTGGCTGTGACAAATTAAAGCAAAGAAGTAATGTTTGCAGACAACTTCGATTCCAGTCTAACTAATGCCACTTGCCAGCATTTTGGCAAACTTTGCCTGTTGTAGAGCTGTGGGAACCATAAACTTCCTTCCATGGGGAATAAAAGGTACTAAATATAGTGACTATCAGCATGAAGCGAGTGATTAAGAAGAATATTTTGAGAAACAACAAAAAGACAGCACTAAAAAGGTCTCATATTTTCAACTTGAACTGTATCCTAATCCAGAGAGACTATGGATTCTTCTCTGAGGTAAAATGGGCATGAGGTGCACTGTCATAAGGCTGAACTAGGAACAGTGTGAAGCCCATGGCTTCCAGTGACCTTGAGGAGGCATAACATCATACTTCACACCTGTGTATCTCCTGGAGAGAGGGAAACATACTCTGGAGTCTCCCATTAGTAACAGTGAATGGGTATAAGCTTACACATCTTCTGTTGCAACTGTTTGACTTGCAGACCCACTTGAGGAAAGGGCTTTTTCTCAGCTCTGCTCCACTAGAGAGAATTACTACAAAGAATAACTTTGTAGAGCTTTTCTGACCTTGCAACAGAGTCAATTAAAACAATACTCAGCATTAAAAAGTTGGTTTTCTATTCCTCACGGCAATGGAGGAAAATAATGGCAAAAGAGTGCTTCAGTAATCTAAAACAAAATAGTTAGTTTGAGAAGTGTTGGAAGAGTTTCCGTAACTTTTTTTCATACAGTATTCCTATTTTGTGTTTCTTCCTCAACAGTCTAGAAAAGAGATTTCTGTCTCTAACACAAAACATGTCAGATGGTCCTTAAGATACTTGCAGTACAATCTTTTCCATGCATTGCATAGCCCTCCAGAAGGCTGCAGCACTTCTCCTCTGAGGACAGGCTGAGAGCTGGGTCTGTTCAGCCTGGAGAGGCTCTGGCAAGATCTTATTGAGTCCTTCCAGTACCTGAAGGGAGCCTACAGGACAGATGGAGAGGGACCTGTTATAAAGGTATGTGGTGATAGGACAAGGGGCAATGGTTTTAAACTAGAGGAGGATAGATTTAGATTGGACATTAGGAAAAAAATTCCTTACTATGAGGGTGATGAGACACTGGAATATGGGTTGCCCTGAGAAGTGGTGGGTGCCTCATCCCTGGAAGTGTTTAAGACCAGGCTGGATGGGGCTCTGGGCAAGCTGGTCTAGTGGGAGGTGTCCCTGCCCATGGCAGGGGGGTTGGAACGAGATGATCTTTAAGGTCCCTTCCAGCTCAGGCCATTCTATGATTTTCTTGGCTATGCTCAGCACCAAACACCTGCCAGGTACAGAAGCAGAACTAACGCTATTGGTGTCCTATCTGGGAGATGCAACAATTTCAAATCCAAGAACATCCCTAATCCTCTGGTGTTTCTGTGGTCTTGCCTCTCTGATCATGTGAATGGAATGCAAATATAGCAAGCAGATCCTTCAACTAGGGCAAACACACAGAGGAAGCATCCGTGGGACATGGCACAGCCTCACGGCAAGAGAACCTCATCATACTTGAGGTCAGGGTGACATTTCTCTTCACTCTGATTTGATTTTGCTGAAAATTCAACTGCAGAATAAAAACCCAAAATGAAACAAAAAAAACCCAAACCAAAACAAACAAAAAAACCCACCCTAAACATGGCAAAACAAAATGTTTACTACCGTGTTTAAGCCAGACATAGGAAAAAGTTCCATCTGTGGTTGAGAGGAATTTTTTTTTTTTGCTGGCTTGCTCTTTTTTCTGCACCTTAAGAAGATTATTCTGTAAAAGTTAGTGCAGCCTACCTGGAACTGAGCTTATTAGAGGAGCTGAGGAATACGATTTAGTCATTAGGTAAATAGAAAAATTAGTTCTGACCACAATTCTTTTTTTTTCATCATACAATATTTATGTTCAAAGGACCTATAGGTGCACTGCTCAAGTCTTCAAAGTGGAAGCAGATTGTAGAGGGCCTTGTCCAGTTGAGTTTTGAATATTTCCAGGGAGACACACTCTATTTGCTCTCTGAACAATCTGTTTTCCTGTTCAAACAGTAAAAAAACAAAACAAGCAAACAAAAAAAAGAAACCACATATGACAGGAATGATTTTTTTCACATTTGCACAATACCTAGCACAGTGCTCTTAATGTATGGATGCTACTTTACTGCCAGTACTTAAGAAATAGTAGAAATGTTATTGTAAAATGCATTCCTTTGTATTATTTAGATATTATTGCATTGTCTCATATTTACTATGGAGAAACTCAAGATGCAATTGGTAGCAATGACAAATTCTGCCCTGTAAGCCTAGGAAGTGTCTCTGTTGTGGTGTTACATGCACTGTCTGTTCCCAGGGTCCATCCACACAGCACTGAAAGATCTCTTTTTTTCCTACTGGTTAATAAGTTTAACACCCTGTGAGACAGGCTACATTTTAAGACAGTAACTTTGAAAGTGAGCTCTTCTGGAAGGTCATAAACCACTTTGCTCAATTGGCACTTGTTAAAATCCAAAAAGTGAACATGATGCCTCTGCAGCCAGGATTACTCAGCTATCAAAAATGGCTCATTCCTAGAAAATTCCACAAATAGCTTGACTCATGTCTGAAAAGACTTATGTCTCAAACATATCTCTGGAGCACAAGCTCTCGTTCTTGCAGCTACTTAATGTTTCACTGAGGAATGAGCACCTCCAGCTGATGGTGAGCCAATGGAAAATGAGGATAGTCAGTATATGACCATTAGTCTCACAAATAGTATTTTGCTTGGAATGGTCCAAGAAGCATCCCTGTGTGTTTGCTGCAAGCAAAGTCTCTTAATGGTTTATCACAATCCTAATTTCCCATTTAAATTAATGGAATAGTAGCACCATTTACTTTAATGGCTCCCATAATATGCAGTATCATTTCTTGCATAAGTTGCTTCCCACAGCTAAGCTGCTACTGCACAGAATGATACAAAAAAAAACCCAGCTTATTTTAATGGTATTTAATGAAAGATACTTAGACGTGCTCTGTACTTCTTGGAAAAACTGCCACTCTCTTCTTCAGCAAAGGGACTGCCTTTACTGATACACACCTTATATAGCACAAGAGAAGGGTGGTTTTAAAGAAATTACTGAATTTTTGCTGCCTATGTTTTTGGGTTTTTTTCCTGTTAGTTCTCCTGCTGCCATGTGTGATGCTCAGAAGTTGCCACACAGATGCAAATATATTGTTCACATATCACTGATTTTGCTAAGGGGTCAAGAATAGAGGAAATGTTGACAATTTATATGCCAAAATAAGACAAAGATCTTGCAACCTCAGTATATATGGCTACAACCCCTAGTCAATAGTGGGCTCTATTATAACAACCAGAACTTAACTGCTTCTCACCCTGAAAGATGTGGAGAAAGCTCAATGAACACAGATCAAACATGAGACTGCCAAGAAGCAGCCATTTCTGGAGTGGTTTCCTCAGTCAGAAAACACACTGCATCAGCAACCACATGGAAAAAGAGCTAGGAAACACCAAAAAGAACCAAATTTACATGGTAAGTTGCACAAGACTTTGTCGTTTTGAAAGGCATTACTGCACACTGAAATTATTGTTTTACCTGCAGATTCCAGTCAAATGAAGGTCTGTTTCTGTCAGGTTTTACCACTCAAGAAATCAGTATTCTGCTTGTGTATACCATACATAGTCCATAGCCATTTGGCTTCAGGATATTTGGCATGAAAGTTTCATGTTAGCAGTCTGCTCCCCCTTGAGTTGGAGGCAGTAAACAGATGCCGGACGACTTCATGAGAAAATGAACCAGAGCCAAGAAACATACTCAATGAGGCTTATTTAATTTCTGATCTGGCACATTGGAAGATGCGGGGATCCTACTACGACCACTGAAAGTAACATGCGCTGTTACTTCATAATCTCCCTCTATTCAAAGTGCATATTTGCTATGCAGATAAATTAGCTCTGAACATATAAACGGCACAGGCTGCCTGCCTTCTGAGTATGACCTTCTTAGGGCATTCTTTATTAAACAGTTATGGTACATGTAGAAAACATGATGGACAACATACTCCTGATGTAGCCTGCTCAACATTAGTGTTTGCAGAGTTACAACCTTACTCAGCTGTTTCTAATTTTCTCCCATATTCAACCTCTGGATATAGAACCGTTCATTAAAAAAAAAAGAATTGTTTTTACCTTTTTCTCATAGCAGAGTCAAATGAATGCTAGGCAGAGACTAAAACAAGTCTGAAAAATACAAGCTACATAAGTCATTATCTCAGAGACTTGCAAATATGCAAGCCAGGTTCCTAACTGCCCCATGGAGCTCAGCTGCAGAAGAGAGCAGGTAAGGTACTTCACTTTCACAGCAGCCTGTCTTATTTATCCACTAAAGATATGCTGTGGAGTTTTAGGACATGCCTTTGAGGCATCTGCATGTTCCTAGGGATTAAAGAAACTGGATGCATTAATGAATTCTCTGCTCATTTAATTCCATCCAAGTCAAGAGAATGAAGCTAGAAGTTGCTGCCTCTTCTTTTAAGGTCAGGGAGATCCCAACGTGCTGGTCTCTTACATGATACACACAAGAGAGTTTCCTGCCTGCCGAGGAAGAAATTTTTCTTTGTGCTAAACAAGCTACAACTGTCAGCCTGAGCATCCCTGTGCACTTCAGAAAGACGTGTAGTCTTGATTACAATTCCCATGCAGTTTTGAATTCAATGTTTTCCTAAGTAAATTATTCTACCAGTTAATAGGAGGGATTTTGAAAATGTTTCACTTCACTGCCAATTTTGATTTTAACAAAAATGTAATAACTGCAGACTCACCATCTCAGAAACAGGGCTGGAAAGGACCTGATTATGTACGAGTCACACAGCTTAAAAACAGAGTTAAAATAACAAGCATAAGCTTACATACAAAGACTTAATAGCTGGAGAACATAACAACCTATACTTACAGAAGGGAAATCATAGCACTCACCAGTTTATTATATACAGTTTTTATGTGGACTGTGCAGAAAGTGAATTTACCTCATTAGGAGCAAGGAAGCCATAAAAAGTATGTAATGAAAAGAAGTAGGTTTGTTGCAAATAGATCATAAAATAACATTCATTGTCATAAAGTGCAATGATTACAGGTCTTGACACACAGTTATTGCTTATTACATTAAAATTATTGTACGTACCCAACAGAGAACGTATGTGTTATTATCATAAAAGTGGGATATTATCCCTAACCATCAGTATAATTTCAGCATCTACAACTCACTTTTAAGTTTTTTATAAAAGACATGTTTTCAATAAAATTTCTGACATTTTCATTTTCTCAAATTCTGTGTAAGACATGTTCAATATCCTGGCAACAACTTGTACAATTTCCTCCTGCTTCTGTAGAAGTATCATTTTAAATGGGCCTTCTAATTAGGTCAAATGTGTTGAAAAAATCTGGAAAGGCTGAAATCTTTCCTAAATGAGGACAGCTCCTCTTTGATGTGGTAATTAAGTTTTAGTAGAACTATAGCAATAATTCAGAAGCCTGAAGAGCAGAGGCAGAAAATGTTTAAATGGTCAAACATTTTATTAAGGTACCAAGTAGAAAGGAAGAAGAGGGATTGAATCTAGTGGTAGAAAGAGGAAAGAGGGAAGGTGGAAGACAAGAAAGGAAGAGATGACCAAATACTGTGAAGGAAAAAAAGAGAGAAAAGGCAGGAAAGACAAAGAGAAAAAACAGATGTGTGAGAAGAGTTAAAAAGGGAAGGTGAGGAGGTGAGATCTGGATGACAAAATGGAAAGGAAAATGAGATGTAAGCATATGACAAGAGAGAAAATGTGAAAAATGAAGTTTATTTTTAAAAGTACATGTGGCAGCCATAGGAGAATTTGGCAGGTGAGGAAATTCAATGCAACAGTACCTCAGGTGACAATTATCTACTAAAGCAAAGCTCTCAGTATCTTCTGTAGGACAACTAATAAGTTGTCCAGATAACCATCTGCTTATGCTCGCAGCTTGTCTGCACGAACTTTTACCATCCTGTACAGTAATACTGTCGAACAGCATCTGCTTGAAGTAAGCATTGCTTCTTGTCATTTCTCCACTCAACAGCCAGTGATATGGGAACACAGTGGATTTTTGCCTTTCACATGTCATGCAATATGTTTCGCTGTTGCCAAAATCGTAACTCTGATCCAATAACTCCTAGGCTTCCAGAACATGTTCACAGTCTGAAACAATCACTTGGAATCATCACAGGATAGTAAGAAGATTGCTAGCAGGCAATCTCATCAGCAAAACCATCTAATATATACAATTTAAAGATTCTTTTCCATGGCACCAGCTACAGTAATTATCTAAGAATGGTGCTGTGTGAAAAATACATAGCAAATTAGCAGTATCAAAAGCTTATAAAGATTGCCAGGCAACCATCATTTTGCATCATTCAGAGCCTGGTTTGTGCAAAGGCACTTTATTCTGACTTGGATGATTACAGCCTTTCTCCGTCACCCATACACATTAGGAACTGGAAGTGGGGTTACCACCTGCCTGCTCCATTAGTAGCAAGACAATTCCCACTTTTCATTCTCTGTTTTGCATAAGCTGCATTCTCTGTGCTGGTGCCCAAGAGTGGGAGAAGAGAAAATTCAACAGTGAAGCCTAATTGCTATTGCTTTATGATTTGAGCTGGAAAAAATGTTGCACAGAAAGCAGAAAAAATGCTCAGTATCCCTGGGATATTAGGGAGCTAAACATTTGAAACTAGGCTGTGTGTACATCCTTCTTCCATGTCCTGATTAGCTATTCTGAAAGATGACTGAGATGAGAAAAACAGAGCATCTCTCTCTGTACCAGAAATTAGAGCATTAGTTGAAATAGCTTCCTGTTACCACTTTTGTAACTATTTTTGTGGTGCTTTTAGATCTTACTCAGTCTCATCGTGTTGAGTGCTATTGAAATTTGGCCTGTAAATTCTTAACAAACTTGTACTTCATACAGATGCAACTGTGGCTTAGTATGGTGAGACTTTTGGCTTGTGTCTCATGAAGCTTGAAGACTACAGGGAAAGGCAAAAGTGGTGAGCATGGACAAGAAGACAAGAAGGCCGTATAAATATCTACCTTCTTGAGAGCATAAGACTTATAACCAGTTCTTTCTAAAGGAGCTGGTAGGCAATCATCAAGACCAGCAAAGACCCTCAAGACCCTCAGGGAACTCTGACATCTAGGACTAGTATTAATTAAATTTAAGACCCCAGTTCTCATCTGGTGTTTTGATGCCTAAGAAGAAATCAGAAAATCATTTGACATGAAAGTGATGTACTGAATAAATTGTTGCTTCTCCAGCGACAATTTCTTCCCAGTGGGGCAGAATACAGTCAAGAAATGTTCAGACAGGTCATTTACATGTCCTACAAAAGAGAAGGGAAACTCATTTGGCTCCAGAATGCAGTTAGGCTAATGTTAGTGTTCAATAAAAATTAAATGTGTGATGCTTATGAGATTAAAACCCAAATCCACAGAAATCTCCTAGACCACTGTCACATGCTTTTAGGCCTTCTTATTTGAACAGCAAGAACGGGTAAAAGAAACACAGCCCACAGTGAAATCCTAATCCCTGTCTAGTTCCTTTAATATTACTCCAAGATAGATTACGTATCAAAGAAAATTGAAAAGGGAAATTGTGGGAAGCACTTGAAAATATTTCTGAGAAAAAACAGGCAGACATTAAAAATAACAGCAAAACTCTAAAACATCATTGGGAGCCATCCACATTAAGGATGGCAAACAAATAAAGGTCAGAATTCAATGTCACAAGTATTTAAAGTCTGACCTATTGCCTATTGAAGGCAGCATGCATTTCTCTGTTTACTCTAAAAAGATCAGGCTCAATCAATATCCTTGACAATGCATTTTTTTTACAATTTCACCTTAGAATTAGATTTCCATTTAATAAGAATACAAATTTATTCTATCCTTGCCACAAAATAACAAAAGCAAATGTTTGCTCAAATAATAACCCCACAAGATTTTATATTTTTCATGTCTTAGTTTTGAATGTTTTGTCTTCTTCCACCATGCCCATCAGAGGTGGGAATCAAACCACTGCACATCCAGCACTATCTAACTGGACAGTAGGCGAATGTAGCATTGAAAAAACTCTCAAGGCTGAGAAGGTTTCTTATTTTCTCATATAAATGTCACACAACATTTATGTGAGAAATTAAAATCGGGGGAAAGAAGCATCCATAATCACGTTAGGGATAAGACATCATTAGGACAATCTAAAGCCTCAAAATGTGTCCGAGACATTTCACATGCGCAGGCTTCTGCAAAGCTGTCAGTCTCATGGGTTTTGCCCCTAACGGTGAACTCTGGCTGTTTTCAAGGGTGAAGAGTTGGGGTTTTTTTTTAATTTAGAGTGGTGTTGTGTAGTAATTAAAAAACCTATTTGCATAAGGAAAGAGAACTGGGCTGCCAACAGAAGTATTCCACATATATACTCCTGTACCTGACCAGAGAGACTATTTCACTGGTATACACTGAGGATTACTGAGTCTTCATGCTAAGATACAGTTAAAAGGTTTAAAAATTGGGCTTCTGTGGTATATTCATATTGTTCTTCCATTGCTTTGTTACAAATATTTGTGGTCTTTAATATTTTTCAGTACCGTATATATTTCTTTTTTTCACTTGCTGGTTTCAAACAGAACACTTTTTCAACTGTTGAATTAAAATAGAAATATACTTTGTAACAAGAAGGAAGAAGAATCACCATGGTAGTAAATTCACTGGACCAAATTCAGTATCTAATTAGTAAATTAATACCAATAATGTTAGAAATGAATAAAATAAATTGTTCACAGTCATACTGTATCTCCAAATAGAACAATACTTGCTATATTAAAATAAAATAAATCAGAGGAAAAACTTAGATAACAAATAACACTCAATTAAGCGTTCCGTAATGATTAGAAGAAAGTTTCCTATAAAGAAGCTTGTAGACACAGACTGAACAATGGTAAAAAAAAGATACATAAGAGGGTTCATCCACATATGATGAAGCTCCTTAAGTATTCTGAATGGACCAAGAAAAATTGACCGCTATATAGTTTCTAAATCATAATTGCTTCTTTGCTAAAGCCCATATTTTAACACTGGAGGGAACCAGCTAGAATACATTGTGTCCTGAGACCCTGTATATATAAACTGAAATGTTATTTTTTCACATTATTACGCCTTTATGGGTTTCTTAACCTAGTGTTTTATAAGGTATCACAAGAGGAATCCATCATTCTTGTGGTGTACTTGTAAAAATTACCGCATATGCAATTTATATACAGTTCAAGTATGGAAAGTTTTATGCTGAAATGGTTCAGAACAGGATAATATGTTTTTCCAGCACTACAAGCTGTTTCCTGCTTCCAGGTAATATCCCTGTCCATATATTAGCATGTCGTTCTATATGTTAGGCATTTGTCCCAAAGGTCTGGGCACACTGGTACTGGCTATCACGCCAGTTACAGCAATAGGTTTCCAGATGACCCAGGAGAGAAAACAAGACAGACTCTTAAAGAATGGCTTAATTTTCACTTTTAGTTCATGGAAATAACAAACAAATGAATTAGTGTATTTTATAGAAATAAAGAGCACCCACAAAGCACTGATTCAAAAGTACTTGTTTCTCAAAGTATTTTATTGAGGACCTCAGTCCTTCGTCCATCCAAACGAGTGCAAAGCCTGCAGTGACAGCACTGGGAACAGACTGTCCACATGTGGTCTCATGCACTCTACAACACAAATGTTGCTTTCAACCAAGGGACTTGCAAAGTGATCTCGAAGTGCACAGCCACTGAAGCATACCAGACAGTCCTTCAGTCACGGTGTGTCCTATCCTGAAGGATCTCACTATACAACCCTACAGACGACTTACGGATTTTAACATTTAGGGAAGGTCCAAGAGGACACTACAAGCATTTTAATTTTTGGTTTTTTCCAAGTACGCTGAAATGTATTTAACCAGGTTAAAAATTAATGGGATGACAGTAGTTCAGAGTACCAGTAATCACTGAAGCTGAACACACTTTGTACACACTTTGCGTACAGGTCTTGACTTGTTTTTCTCAGTCTTGTCCTGGTTCACTGACTACAATGCAAAAGGCATTTCGCAGATACCTAGTCTTAAGTCAATCTTCGGTAAGCCAGATGGCCACTCTTCTTAGATTTTATTTTGAAAAAAATCACGAAAATGATACCTTATCTTCAAAATGTTGAACTTCAGCTCATCCCCAGGAAATTAAGCCATAGCTCTACGACACATTACTGCAAAGAGTATATAACATACCTCTACCATTTCCATTTTGTGCTATGTTGTGGTATTTGTTATTATATGATATTTCTTTTTCTTCTTAAGTAAAGATGCTTTTTAAAGCTCACAGACTTTAATGCAATTTCCATAATAGACAAAACCTGTGAATCGTGATAGGAGTTTTGTAAGAGTAGCTAAACAAAACGGCTCTAGAAAATAGCTTCAATGTTTCCTAGTTCATCACACCTAAAATTGGGAAAATGAAGTCTCAAAGACAGCAGAAAGATAAATGTCTTTCTTTTATATTGTATCATTTAAAACGAACAGAAAATGACAAGCATACTTCATACACACAAATTAAACCACCACATTTCTTTTAAACTAAGTGCACAAATAAAAAAAAAAGCAGCATGTTCCATTTTTCCTATGGTATTCAATAAATATGAATCTTTCTTTCATTCTTCAGTTCTAGATATTTATGAGCTACATATCGATGAGAATTAACAGCCTTGTATTACTCACCACTTCTCTATGGATCAATGTGGAAAAATACAACCAAAAAACAAACACAGTTACTAGCCTCTGATGCCTGACAAGCAAAGGATTTCAAAGAGCTTCTTAAGACTTTGGAAGTATTACTCCAATTTCTTCAATGTGAAAATGCAGTTATAGGAAGGTTAAAAGGCTGGTTCCCATTTACACTGCAAGTTAAAAGCAGAAGTGCAAAGAAAGCCAAGTATAGTCTGAGTCCAAAATTTATGTAACCTTAAAAGTAGCCCTTCTCACCTTCACTACTCTGGTTAATACCCCATACCCCTACACAGCTGGAATTAAATTGGGATATTTCCCATAATTATGAGCTACCAGATGCTTTAGATCAGAACTTTGATGTTTGTGCTGAGAGCTGCCTTCCAACAGGATTTGTCCAGCTCACCCAAGTGGAGCTTTTGGTTTCAGAGAAAACTATCCTTTTGATGCAATAGCGATGCTACCCATTTTGCAGAGGGACGTTATTTGGGATCCAGTACTGATCTGCAATGGGCAATTGAGATCCACTCATTTAAAACAAATGAAATAATGAGTTGATAATGACAAGGCTGAAAGCTGCTGCAATATATATGGTATTGCTGAGAGAAGGCGGGAGGCAGAAAAGTCAGGTGGGCAGCTTGGGGCAGAGGTGTTGAAGTAGCATGGGTTCTAAGCCCATGCCTGCTCCTAGAAAAATCTGCCACTTCACTTCTCTGCCTTTCAATTTCTATGAAAGAGAAACAGAGGAAATGACCAAAAATATAAATAATTTCTAAAGTGCTCCAAAGTCTGCTGATAAAAATTGTCTTGTGAGAGCTGGGTGTTACAAATATCCATACCTGCATGAGACAGGAAGGATTAAGTCATATTTGTCTCTGGGGTTGCACAGCATGAACCCCTGAACTTTACTGAAGGTGTTTGTCATGCCTAAATCCTACCATTTGACAGAATATTGGCAGATATCCAACGGGAAAAAAAAAAGGGGGGGGGGGAAGGGAAAAGGAAAGGGAAAGCAGGACTCCTTCCAAGATCAAAATTAAGGGGCTTTCTAATATAATTGCAAGGCCTCACATTTGTAATGATATACTAAGAAATACTTTGTCATAAGTAAACTGAGGAATTTGTCAGCAGAAGCTGTTGAAGAGGAAAATATATTAGATTTTAAAAATACATCAAGATTAGAGATATACTGAAGTAATGAGACCACTCAGATCTACATTAGATGAATATATTTTTTAAAGGGATAGGAGTTATCACGGTCTAGGCCATAAGGCACTTACAAAATTACTTATACTAAAAAGAATTTAAACTTCCAGAATTTATGCCTTCCTTTATGGAGCACATTACAAAATTTACACATTTCCATGAAGCCAGATTTTGACTGCTGACAGAGTCAGAATATTGGACTAAAAAGCACGTGCTCAAAGCCATCTGGACATTTGAAGTCAATGACTATGCATCCAGCGTGATTATTATTTATGATAGCACCACTCTGCATGTAGGTCCAACACCGAAAAGGATGGGCACTGCTCTAAAATGTTCATAATCGGTGTTTTAGGGGGACATGGTCGGCAAGGATAGTCTGGTCACAAGTTTGACTAAATTACCCCAGATGTTAATATTATTTACTGGACTATATAACTGTGCTTTCTTAGGGAGAAATCTTCGTGGCTCTGCCTTTCAAATCACCACATCCAAGATCCCTGTTCAGTAGTAAAATGGACAAGTCATAACTGCATACAGAGATTTTTCTGCTGGAATGATATTTCTCACCAGGCATAAATGTGCCACAGCCTCTTTTGACACGCATCAGGGAAAGTGCATCAAAGGGGAGTGGGCAGGGGACCATTTCATTTACTTCCTTTTTCCTACCAATGGATGTAGTTTGACTAAGCACAGAATAGTTAACATCAACACAGGAGCTGGGGCTACCTGAAAAAACTTAATGCTTATGGTCATGTAAGACAACAGTAACTAACGTTTTCATTCTTAGATATGTAAAAGTTCAGACTAAAGGGAACCATGAGACAATCTCCTGGGAGCTCATGTGTCAGCATTGATTCTTGTTATCAAACAAGAATGTTTGATTCATTTAATGTTTGATGTATTTCTTTCCTAAAACAGTCTAGCTTTGAGCTGAGGATGTAAGACACAGTGAATTGACTTCAAGGGGTAATCATCCTTCCTGTTAAAAATACATTCTTTATTCCCAGTTTAACTGGCTACAGCTTCCACAGAATGGGTCTTTTAAAGTCTTTACCAGATTGAGGAACATTTTGGGGTAAAATTTAACTCCAGAAAAATTTAAACACTTGCAAGTAGACATCCACATTTGACCTATATTTCTATAAAGCAGTAATGGTCTAAATCTATTATTTCTATCTATAAAGCCTTGAATTACTTAGAACAAAACAGGTTTTTTGAGTGACACTTTCCTGCAGTCACCAAGTACCTCACATTGTAGAATGTGGCTGACCTGCTTTCATCAGTAGTACTTCACAAACCATCTAAATTTTATTTGTGGTTTACTTTCAAAATGCTGATAACATTGTTGGCTAGATGCATGGCTAGTATTGATTTCTGAGGAACTTCATTAGAAAAAAAACCATAATTTGATGCATGACAACTGCTCTTTCTGATATCTTTTCAGATATTACAAAATATTAATCTAAAGTATATGAGAGAAAAACAGCATTAGGACATCTAGGGAATGGCTTTAGCCTTGACACATCTGAAGGGACAGGCCTCTTTGTGAGATCAAAGGTCCCATTGTGAAAATATTTCCTGAACCAGATTTTATGTTGGAGACTATTTCAGTTATGTCCAGTTGGCAACTGATGCCTGTTGCATCTTCTCTTAAGGAATGGAGGAAGAAAATGGGGCAAACCTGCTTTAAAACAGCCTTCGAAAAAAAACTTTGGGCTGCTAGGATGAAGACTTAAATTCCAGATAAATGAGGACATCTGGTCATCTTAATGACTTTTCAGAGCAGATCAGTGCCTAGTTGGTCATCTGAAACATTTGGGGTTTTAACAGTGTTTGAACTCATCAGCTCCTGCTGGGAACCTTCTTTAAAGTTTCAGAGATCAGCCCTTAAAATTTCCCTCCAAATTTGATCCAAATTTTTTATGAGCTTAAAAAAAATAAAATCAGACCCAAAAATTTAGACTGGCAAGGTTTTAATTATTAAAAAATAAGAGTTTTCATTTTTATTTCCATGTCCAGATGTATCATTGAATTCTTTTGAAAAAACAGCCCAAATATGCACAGCTTTTCCAAGACACGTTTTTATGATAAATTTCCCAACAGCTACATGCTGAGGATCTCTCCCATGTTCCTCCTTTTCTCGTTAGAGGGAAGAAAAACTAGGCCTTGGCTCTTCTCAGACCTTCTTCAGTTCTCCTAAAACTTTCAGAAACATGGTATCTTTGAGATATTGCATGCAAGAATACTGAGGGAAAGCTGGAACAATTTTGTAAGCCTCGCTTCTTTAAGGAAATCCAAGAGTAAAGAATAAATAAAACTGGAAGAGATTACATAATGAAGACAAACTGAGGACTCTCTTAAAAATTATCCTCATTGATCTGCTCAGATGTGGCATTTCTTTCTCACTCTCCACATATTTCATGCTAATAAAATCAAGGTTCTTTGGGGTAAGAATACATCTGCTTTGGTGCCTTAACTAGCTCAGGGGAGGGGACTCTTATAACTGAGTAATTTTTATAATAATTACTGACTTGCATCATCCATTGCATATGATTTTATGTCCCAGTGCACTAGCCATCAGCAATATGTATTAAAATCTTGGAGGTCTGAGCCCACAGCTGAAGAACTTTAATTCTCAGGAGATGTTATTTTCAATTTAAGTTTTTAATGTTAATAGTTCAGATGTTTCAACAATAATTTGCTGAGACATGCAGCATATCTCAGTTATAAAGAAAAGAGAAAGAAATAATTTGATCTTCAGTTTGATCTTCTGGTTTCCCCAATTTTTTTTTTGTTGTTGTTGCTTCCAGAACATTTAACTACCAAACAAATTAACAGTAAGTCAGAAGCTGCGCTGAAGTTTCCTTACTTACAAGAACAATTGTGTAAAGCAAAATAATCCCACTTTTCACTGCTAGCAGGCCAGTACAAACAATTCAGCCAACTGATAGCAAGCTTTTCTTTCCCAGTATAGTCTTTGCCACGTTTCAGTGCATCCCCATGAAGGAATATCTATTGTAAATAACTGGTAAATATTTGTGGTGCAGCAATGTCTCTGCATGCCAGTTGAGACTGTAAGCCCTTTATGAGAGTCCATGTACACATAAATATCAAAGATGGTCCCATCTCTGAAGGCTTCCAATTTAAATAAGCAAAATAGACACAGGCCAGGAGACACGCAGTACTATTTTCTCCTTTTTTTTTTTCACGTGGGCTACTAAAACCTATGAAATTTATAGAAATTAATCACCAATGGTAAATCACATAGGCAATTATCTGTGGGTTTACATTAAGTCCCTGTTATAAGAGAAGAAAACTCAAAGCTGCCACACCAGAGAGTGCCGCTGTTGCCATCAGCAGTTTTGGAAGCTTATAGTTTCTTTGTTGTCCTACGGAGAGAAGTATGAGGTTGAGCACACACTTTGCCCTGATGTAGCTTGAGGTGTTTAGAGGGCTTTTCAAACAACACAGGAGTCTCCTAACCACCCCAGCCCTGCTTCAGATCACAGAAAAGACTGGGCTGTGCGTGCTCAAACTGGGAGACAACGTTATTTCACCCAGCAGGAAGGAAAAAAGCCTTACTTTTTTTTGTATTCCCACAGTATTTCAGTTCTGTGTTCAAACTAGGACTGAAATCAGTAATGCCAAATACATTAATGTCAAGGCTGTTCTTGGTGCTCTTGGCAAGAAAACCTTCAGGGATCACTGCACTGAGACTTCCAGCCACACTTGGGGATAAATTCTGGGAAAGCAGTTAGTCATTTGAAGCAAGCTCTAACCTTAGCCAAATCTTAAGGGAGTTATCAGTAAATAATCTGAATATAAAGGTAGCCACAGGAAATGAGTGAATATCTGTCCTTCCTGCACTGTTCTTAAAACCCAACAATGTCCCCTTCTTTAAAAGAGATGTATGGATGCTTGCTATGGAGGGCATGGCTTGATTTTTCAATATTGCATTGTTCATAAAGCAAGCAGCATGCTGAAATCTTCGGGTTTTGCACTACTTTTTATCTGGTTTTTTAACAGAAAATATATAATGGCTTCTACTTGTGAAGAAATATAAAAATATCACACTATACTTTAGGCATTTCCTTTTAGATCGCAAATGAAAAGTATACTTTGGAGTTTTGTAAATTCATTTACTTTTAATATCATATACTCGCACTTGCAAAAAAAGAAATGAATATATGTTAAAAAATCTGGAAGATCAAGGGTTCTTAATGTACAATAGGCTTTCTCTCCTACTACCTTCTAGGAACAACACATGACATCACCCTAGACTTCAATTAGCTCCATGCAACCTAAGAACAGACCACTTCCATCTAAAATTGAGGCCAAGGGAGAGAAGAACCACGACCCCCCAATTCCTGCTTCCATGAGGCAGCAATGGGAATTCACAGCTCCCAGTACAAAACAGCAATTAGATTCTGACCACGTGTGGGAGATGCAAGCTGCTGAAGAGAATTCCTTCCCCATCACTGTCCACTCCCCTTTTTCATATCAAATTTGTACCGGTTTAGAACTAAAAGAATTAAATATTCATACAATAAGGTGAAAAATGAGCATTCAAAGATGACAACAAATCATTCCTACCAACAGAGTCACGCAGTTGGGAGCAGAATCTACATTCCTCCCTGACATCAGATCAACATTTTGTCAAACCTTTCAGATTCAGCAACTGAGGGGTCCTGTGTCCAATACTGGGGCAATGATCTGCTGCCAGACCTTGACAGTTGTCTTTGCACATGAACCACGCTTGCAGGGCTAAACTGCCTTCTCCAGTTCTATGTTTGGGCTGATTTAGATTTTCCACTGGTTCATGTAAGACATTAATTTCATTCCAGTCCCCATTCATTTTCCTTAGGCTGAAAGGTAAGGCACAGTGATGGGCCATTTGCTGTACCAATACTAGCAAGTGCCAGGTATACATCAAGGAGAATGTCCATGGAAGTTTGCCAGTGCTCAGGACTTTTAGCTTACAAATCCCATATTACTCCAACTCTGGATCTTTTCTAGGCACTATGTGTCAGCCATTTTGTGTCACAGACAAATGGGGCCTGTGATGAAGCCCAAGCAAGCTTTAGACTCAGCCCTTCATCGACTCCAGTAGCATTTCACCACCACTCCCTGTCACTGACCGCTTTCAAACTTCTGCATTTTACCCTGATCCATATTTATTTCCTTTATGTATCTGTCTTCTATTACAGTGGTCTATGAGATGTGCTCTGAGTGCAAGCAAGTACAGCTCAGCTTGGAAAGGCTATCAAAATTATTGACTCAAATTTATGGACTAAGACATCCAATATCAGTTATGATTTCTCTTAAAACACCAAACTGAGGAGCTGCGGACCTGATTTCTGAGCAGTGAGACATCCATGAACTAGGAGCACATGGATACCTGGGGGCAATAAATATACCAGCTATCTCAAGCTAAGCCACCATCAGTGACACTGATGTCATCCCTCTTCCTGTCACTGAGGTACTCTGGTTTTCAACACACTACAATACATACTGGTTAACTCCACAAAGCAAAGGCATGTACATTGCTTGTTACTGATGCAGTTTCATTTCACCCAGACACTCACAAGACTAACAGTGGAACAAGACTCAGTGGTGCATGACTTCCTCCTCACCCCAAAGAGACACTGCTATGAGAATATCCTGCCACAGCAGGTTTTCCTAACCTCAGTCACAACCAAGCTAATCAGGGCAGATTATCTGGCCTTCACATACACCTCAAGGGGGGCCACCCTGGCAGGATCTATCTTGCCCCTCAGACACACAAGGATCAACGGAGAGGCACAAGTAGCCCCACGGTGTTGCTGTGTTGAGCCTCTCCTTTGGAAAAAGACGGGGGGGGGACGCATTACTGGCAGTGCTGCTCCAACCCAAACAGAAGCACCTGCTTTTGTCGTTGGAAAGTTTGACGGGTAGGGGAAGGACATGGAGCCCGTCCATCTCTCAGTGCCATTCCCCCACCACATTCCTTACTAAAGGCAAGGTGTGGAAGCAGAGCCTTCCCAGCCTTTAAGACCTTTCCATCCTTGGCAGCTTGCTGGGCACAACCTAGGAAGCTCGAGGCTGCAGAAAAAGTAGCTCAAGGTTTGACACAAACAGCAAGTCCCACTAAGGATTAGAGTGCGTGTGGTTGTGGATAGTTGTCTGTGCATACACAAGAGATGGGAAGTCATCCCTCCTGAGTGGTTATAAAAAGTACTAAAAGGTTTTTTTCGGTTGTGTATGTATTAAACAAAGTACCTGGTGACCGAAGACAAATATCTTTTTGAATTTATATAATTTTGCCTTTTCCTAATCGCAACTTTACAAAATGTTATCAGCTACAAGCAACATCCTTGCTCCAACAGACCTCTGAATTCTTGGATGTTTAAATTAATTGCTTCTGTCTCATCTGATTAATCTCCATTAACTATTCGTTCTTCTTAGAAATTAAATGAAAATGTATTTCCTAGCAACTGAAACAGTAAGGAGATACATCTGAGAGGCAGTTTAGCATTCATAAGGATTTGAGCACAGATAGAGAGCTTTGGGACTTTATTCTGACTTTTTTTAATCAGCTTGTTCCTCCAGGATAAAGAATAACCACAAGCAAACACTGTGACACTAAAGATGTAAAAGGGTTTTGAGATCACAAAAAAATAAGACAAGATAGTTAGATTAAAATAGATACACTTTTCTCAAAACCCCTTTGTGTCATTCACAGTGATATATTTCACAGAAAATCTTTTGCAAATTAGCAATCCTATAGGGACCTGCTTTCACACATGGACAAGGAGTGCCTGTAGGAAGCACACCAACACATCTAGTTGATGAACAGGTGACACCTAAAACGATTTAAACATTGGAACCACTATTGCCTTATTCATCAAGTAATGGCCCTTTGATGATCTGCCTGATTTCATCCTCTTCCTTTCAGGTTTGAAATTGTCCAAACAGAAGGGAAGCTTTGGTCCAGGGTGAATTTGGACAGAGGCACCAGTCCAGCCTGAAGCACAAGCAGAGGGATTCATGCAGCTCTTTCTGCTGCTGAACAAAATAGACCACCTTTCTTTTCTGTTGTTACCCCTTAAAAAGTTTTTCAATGTTCTTCAGTTTTTCAAAGCTGTTCAGTACAACCTCAGGAGAAGTGATAAAACTCCATTGCCTGATTCTTTTTAATATATGCTAGAAACTTGAGCCCCCGGGCAAAAAACTGTTTGCAGAAGGAACATTTTATTAAAACTTGCATGGCAGTCCAAAAAGAAACAAAACCTCTTGTGTAAACCTATTGTTGGAGAGTCTTCTAGAAACATCTTCTCCCATCGGGTCCAAGAAGGAGCTTGGCAGATTGCTTGTATTTCATGATGGCTGTTGTTGCACCTGGCTCGATTAGCTCATTGAAGTGCTGCTCCCTCTTGGAAGGTGAATGCTGACAGCCATTTTTGGTGTGTAAGACCCCCAAAATGCAGAGGAGTTTGCAACCAGTGTTAATTACACTCATGACTGCAGTAAACCTGCAATTATTCCAAGAAATATCTGCCTCTGTTCCAGCAAATTAAATGTGTGCAGGACTTCTTCCTTGCTCCTGGGGCAGGCAACAGGCACGCTACAACTCCCTTGGCCTCTACGATGAGGTGGTGTCAGACAAGCAGACTGCTGAATATTATCCCGAGCCCACACTAAATCTAGACCTATCTAAGACAACACAAGTTGTCCCTGACAAAAGTGGTGCTAAGTACTGTGCCCAGCAGGATGGGTGATTACAGGTGCTGGAGCCTGTGGCCTGACACTGATTTATTATTACCAACATAGACAGTGAGCCTCAGGAACCAGGACTGCACCAAGAGTTTTCTTTGCACTTCCCAAGTGAAGTATTAGTGGGTTGTGACCTGGCAGCATCATTCATCAGTTAGACATCTGCTGAACTGGACAGCTGACATCGCTGCTTCTGCGTTCTTGTGCCTTTTCCAGAACAAACCCTACTATTTTAAGATGGCTGTGTACTCTCAATTCCATCCAACCCAATCCCATCCAGACCAGGCCAATCCAGTCCAGTCCCATCCAATCTCATCTCACCAAATCCCATCCAATTCTTTCTGAGCCCTTACAGGTGTAAGAGAGCAAAGTCTGGATACCCCACCCTCCTCCTCAAGATGTGTATTCTGAACTCTGGAGATAAATGTAGAAGTGAATCTGTGATGGGACAACTTAGAGCTTCCTACCACATATAAATCACATAAGTTTACAGCATATAAATCACATCAGTTTATGCTTCCTTGAGGCTTTCAATCCATGGGTTAAATTGAAAAAGGGTAAGTATACAATATAGGGCTTTGGTAAATGGAGCCCAACAGAGCCTGTCTAAGGGGCCATTTTAAAAAATGATTTTTAAATTGAGTCAGGATTTCACTTTTCATCTATGGAAAAGAAGAGAAGGTGGGGAGAGCAGGGAGGAGAGGTTATGACCGGTTGAGCACTGTTGAACTTAGAGCATTTTTCTCTCTGATCTGTGGGGAGAGGCATGTACACTCAGATTTACAGCACTCTACATAGCCAGGCTTATGTACCAACTACATTTATTTCCTGATTTTTTTCAGAGAGGTATGGCACCGTGAACACGACCTTGTAAAAGGCATGAGACACAACAAGCAATTTTGTATTAATAGTGGTTTTTTTGAGGGAGGGAATGCATAAAAGAGGCACCTCTTCACAAGAACCTGTTCGCTTGGGCTGCATTGAGGAAGCCAAATCCTAATGAGCTCTCCTGAAACATTGCTTGGGGGGTGAGGGAGGACCAGGAGGCAGTGACTGCTCTGGGAAAGTGTGGAGAGTGCTGCCGCACCATGCTGTTTGACACACTCACAACACTGTTCCCCTGCATGGTATGACATCAACCGTCTTGTATTTATTAAACTTTTTAGACCAGGGTCAGGGAAGCCACCTGTCAGAGCTGATGGTGGTCCCTGTCTGGTCTATACCCCCACCAACACGAGGTATGCTCAGGGCAGTTGCCACCATTCCTGGCCTGAGCAGCCCGCAGCAGAGGACCCAGCCGCAGAGAGGTGGGGGGTGATGTGACGAAGGCACAGCAAGCTCAATTTATCTGGACCAGCTTCACACAGTGGCACACATGAGCATGCAAGATAAGTACTTAAGTACACAGCACTGAAATCACTTTGGCAGCTAGTAATGCAAGTATATTGCCCATCACAGATACAGACAGCACCATTTGAGGGCTGTGTCCAGTGCCTGGACATTTGAAAAAATGTGACATTGTCCTGTTTTCAAGTGAATTTTTCTCTCTTCTTTAGGACAGCTGATTCGACTTTTTAAGCAGACAGGAGCTGCCCAATTTGTTTCTGATTTAGGTGAGATTTATACTCCAATAATGCTCAGAAAGCCTGACCAGAACCAAGACTGCACCATACTGGAACTGTGCAAGTAAAGGCTGGGAGGGTGCCAGCTTTGTTAATGGTTACTCCTGCCCTTCAAACTCTTTATTAATCTCTATTTTTACTGGAAGGCAGCAATTCTATTTTTAGACACAACCCTATTCTATGCACAGTTCATCAGCATGTCACCTGGAATTAATATTTACCTAATTCTTAGCCTCAGTTAAGATGAGCAAGTGTCTTCTGGCCAAGTGACCCAAGCAGACCCCAAACATGAAACACTTATTTTTGTTTCTCGACTTTTCCCTGCTACACAAGACATAAAACCAAGGGGGCTCCTGTAAAACCCTCGAGCTATAAGGAGCAAGTGCAGGTGTCCCCATGCAGACCTCCCTCTATTTCAGAGCAACAGCATGTCTGTGGTGATGATACTCAAGACAGCATAGAGGAAGGCAGAGGCAGACAACTGGAAATTTCTGAGCCAGCTGGATCTACATTAGCTTTCCTACCAAATCATCCACACTATGGGACCTCCATTTCCAAAAGGACTCAAGCCAATGAGTGGCTGCACATTGCAGTCACTCCTGTGAGTCACAAGATGTTTCTGCAGATGGGACGGAGGACACCCAAAAGGCTGAGTAGCATCCAAGTCAACTTTCCCTCCAACAAGTACATGGCCTGTTGCTAGTATGAAGAGGAAGATGCTCATCTCAGAAAAATATCTTCCAGCTTTTGATAAGTCCTTGGAAGAAGGACTAAGTGGATCAGAGGAGTAGCATGTTTGGCTACCTACATCATCTAGCTCCTTTTCAGTATGGATCATATGAAATCACAGTTATTTTTACCTAATAAGCCGTGACTCAAGCTTAAAATACCTGTGTCATTTGATAAGTGAACTGACACAGCACAATGACTGTCAGTGCTTAGCATTGATGTGTGATGAGAGCTAGAAGGACACAAAACGTGGCACGGTAAAAATGACAATATTTTAAATTTCACACAGCTGTAATACACACTTGGAGTAGCTGAGAGTGTTGTCTTCTATTGCTGTCTGACAATGATGACAAACTGAAGAGAGTCTATAATAATAACATCCACAGAAATGGTGAATATAAAGCATTAAATAGAATTCCACAGTTAATTACTAATGCTCATGGAAAAAAAATACTTTCACTTCTAAGAAACAAGTAAACACATAAAAAAGGATTCATAGTGTTACAGAATCACAGAATCACAGAACTACTGAGGCTGGAAAAGACCTCTGAGATCATCAAGTCCAGTCTATGACCCAACACCGCCACATCAGCTAGACCATGGCACTAAGTGCCACATCCAGCCTTTCTTTAAACGCATCCAGGGACGGTGACTCCACCACCTCCCTGGGCAGTCCATTCCAATGTCTGATCACCTTCTCTGTTGGGAAGCACTTCCTGATATCCAACCTAAACCTCCCCTGGTGCAGCTTCAGGCTCATCCTGTCACTAGTTGCCTGGGAGAAGAGCCCGACCCCCACCTGACTACAACCTCCCCTCAGGCAGTTGTAGAGAGCGACAAGGTCCCTCCTGAGTCTCCTCTTCTCCAGGCTAAACAACCCCAGCTCCCTCAGCCTCTCCTCATAAGACTTTCCTTCTAGTCCCTTCCCCAGTCTCGTTGCTGTCCTCTGGAGACCTGCTCCAGCACCTCAATATCCTTCTTGAAGTGAGAGGCCCAGAACTGTACTCAGTACTTGAGGCCTCAGCAGTGCTGAATACAGGGGGAAAATCACATCCCTAGTCCTTCTGGCCACACTATTCCTGATACAAGCCAGGATGCCATTGTCCCTCCAGGCCACCTGAGCACACTGCTGGCTCCTATTCAACTGGTTGTCAACCATCACTCCCAGCTCTCTCTCCACCGGGCCACTGTCCAGCCACTCCTCCCCAGTCTGCAGCGCTGCCTGGGGTTATTGTGGACAAAGTGCAGGACACTGCACTTGGTCCTGTTGAACTTCATACCATTGGCCTCAGCCCATCCACCCAGCCTGTCCAGGTCCCTCTGCAGCATCTTCCTACCCTCCAGCAGATTGACACTCCCTCCCAGTTTGGTGTCATCTGCAAATTTACTGAGGGTAGACTCAATCCCCACATCCAGGTCATCAATAAAGATGCTGAATAGGACTGGGCCCAGTACTGATCCCTGGGGTCACCAGACGCCGACTGGATGCAGCACCATTCACCACCACTCTCTGGGCCTGGCCATCCAACCAGTTTTGAACCCAGCGAAGGGTGCTCCTGTCCAAGCCATGGACTTCCAGCTCTTCCAGGAGGATGCTGTGGGAGACTGTGTCAAAGGCTTTACTGAAGTCAAGGTAAACCACAACCACAGCCTTCCCCTCATCCACTAGGCAGGTCACCCAGTCATAGAATGAGATGAGATTGGTCAGGCAGGACATTCCTTTCCTAAACTCATGTTGGCTAGGCCTGATCGTTGTCAGATCACATGTTGTTGCTTCGTGGCAATGTGATGTGACCTGATGAATCACTAAGCAACATACTGCCATTCATCAAAATAAATGTCCCCCGTTTTCATGAATATATATCTTCCTTACACATGTCGGCAAATGTACATCCAGAAACAAGACACGAACATTTCTGTGTCACAGTGAAAACAGGAGCTCTTTTTCTTTTTTCCCATTTTGAATGAGAAGGACAAATAATATTGACGTCAAGGTTGGTAGCAAGGTCAACTGAATAAAATCGTGATGGTGAATCAGTACAAAGGTGTTTATGGCTACAGGGACAGCAAAAATATAGCAAGTTGACATTTAAGAGAGAACTCTTTGTAATTAAACTGCTGATGTGCAAACCTACAACAGAGAAAGTGATCACAGTCATCAGCCCTAAACAAAGACTGAGAATCAGAACAAACACGTCAATACCTACAGGCAGGGAGTACATTAGAAATGATTGCCACTGCCAGTAATCAGTGCTTGGAAATGCTGAAGTTGTCAAAAGGGCTCTTCTTTTGGTGACTGCACTCGGTTATCTATCAGAGTGCTCCTGTGTAACTCCTTTCCACACTCCAGCTGTAGGCAGCAGTCCAGTGGAACAGACTTTTTTAAAGATAAATTAGTACAGATGTCAGCTAAAATAGCTGAATACCAAAGAAGGAGTCTCGACTGTGTTTATAAGAGGGTTTGAGCTCTACCCAAAGTCTTTGTGTCTCTGGGGAGATTGGACAGAATATCCGCATGGCTGGAAAGTACCCTCTGTGCACAGCAGTCTGTATCCAAAGGGCATGGAGTTATTTATCCTACTTGCTTGAATCATGGCATTAAGGATGACATATGAGTTCAAGGCCAGAGTGGTTTGGCCCTTGCCACTGCTACTAGACCTTTTCTTTTGCTCCTTTGCTAAAAACATTCTTTTTTACCAGCGTGGAATATGAGCTCTTTTAAAATAATATGGCTTCTTTATCCATTATAACTCTTACTATATCTATACTATATCTCTTCATAACTCTTAACATTGGTCCTCTAAAGTAAGCATGGAAAAACATGCAAGAAATAACATAGGCCTTAGACTCTGTTTTCAAAAGCAGAAGGATAATGAGTACATCTCCCTCACCCATCCTGGAAATGTGAAGAGTTGATTTCACAGATATGTGGGTAAAACCAGCCATACTCATCCTGTGCAACTCCTTCCAGAGGTGTCTCTTTGAGATATCTGCTGAGCTTAGTTAGAATAACGGATTCAATGAATATGCATGAAATTATATTCTAAGACTTTACTCTAAGGGCTTTGGCTTTCACTTTGTCAGAAGCATAAAGGAATGGGGGTAGTTTGGGTTTAGAATTTTTCCCGCCCCAAAAAGAAGAGGGGAAAATGGCCGAAGTGACCACCCTTTTCAACAAGTTCCAACACTATGTAGGTTGTGTCCTCACCAGCCTCACACCTGGCACACTGGAACTTCATCATTAAAAGCACTTCCTGGAATAAAAGACCACATCCAGAGATTGTATCAAAGATTTCAGAAAGAAAAAAAAACCAAACACACACCACATTCTAGTCTTTGCTAAGAAACAAACAGGAAAACCTGAAAGAGCTCTGAACTACAGTGTGTAGCCAGATATAATCTCTTCAGACAGTCAGTTTGGCAAAGACAGCTACCGTCACAAAAAAAAAAAAAAACCCAAAACCAAAACCAAATCGTGTAAGTTATTAAAGAGGGATGTGAAGGTAAAGTCAAGCCTCCCAAAACCCCTAGAAACTAAAATCCCCAATACATTTAACCAGTTTTTCCTCCAATTTGACATGCTCAAAGAGGATAGAAGAAAATTCCAAAGGAGTATGGCTTCCAGAAACATAGCATTTTCATTTAGTTCAAAGTACTTAATGATAGTTTGGATGTAGTGTCATTTTCCTTCTTGATGCAGCTGAGTGTTCAATCCTAAAAGATAACCCTCACTTCCATCTATAGCACAGAAAAGAGTTATCAGTGTCCCCAGAAAAGGATAGTGAGAATAGGGAAAGAGAGGAAAAAAAAAAAAGTCTTTTGAAGCTATCCCTGTGTTAATAAACTAATGTCACCACTAAGTAAAAAGGAAAAAACCTTGAGCGGGTCCCAAAGGACAAAGTACATGCAGATGTCACGTTTATGTAACTTCAGAGGTGGTGGTTATGGCCCAGGATCCACCATGGATCCATATCTGCCAGATTTCCACCTGCTCTGCATTTACTTTTTTCCATCTCCTTTACTGTTTGGCACAGTATATCTCTAAAGACCTTTTTAAGATCAAACGCAACCACGTACACCAAAATCTCCAGTCTTTACCACGAAGAAGCTCTGTAGAGGAAGAGCCTAAAGCACACAACTAACAAGCACAGTGGTGCACGTACACACCACACCTTGTGCTGCACCTCAGCCCGCAGTCCAAAAAGCAATCGAGCCTCCTCTCAGCCACCTCTCGAGCTGAATTTGCCCTGTCATTCCTCACAGGAGACAAAGTGGTTGACCAGGAAATGCCACGCAGTTGACATGAAAATAAGAGTTTTAAACTGAAGTGTCCTTCACTGCAGTCTCTTCAGCTAATTTAGATCAGGTTGGCGTGAATGACAGAGGAAACCTACTATTATTTTTTCTCCTGTCAGTACAAGGGTTCTAAAAATTACATGCTTCTAATCCCTCATTAGCTGGCGTTTTAAATTCCCAGGCTGTGTAGCTTGTGTTCAAGGAGAAAGTGACAAGAGAAGAGTTATAATCCCTGTGGCAAGAGCTGTCACCGAATACCTGCTGGGTGATAAATCCACTAGGCTTTTTCAACTAGCTTTTTTTTCATGCGTAAACTTCAGGGATGCTACTCAAAATAAGGAAAAATAAATGGAAATGACACACAATCTAAAATTCATGGCATGTAGCATGACCTGTTTATAGCAACTGATATGTCATGTGTTCAGTCTTTGAAAGACCCTTCACATCACAGACTAGAAAAAGCATGGATTGACAAACTATATATTTTCCTAAATTGTTTTTCTCTCTTTTTCTCAGAAAAATGTAGGCTGCAGCACTGCAGCTTGCTTAGAAACAAATCTTCCCCTGCAATGGACACTAAGATGAAGGTCCCTATGGAGATGTCCAACACATTAAAAGGAAACTAATATACACTAGGCATCATATTTAGTAACACTCTCAAATTATATTAAGTTCAATATTCAGCAGAACCAACTTGCACTGACAACAGGCAGGCCAGTTGCAAATGATTGAATTTTGCAAATGAACAAGCACAAATAAAAAGCAAAGATAACATTATCAGATAGCTTGTTAGGCTGATAATTACTGTGTGGTTCGCAAGATTTCATATTGCATTGCATTTGTCACACACTTAGTAAAAATTTTGTTGCCGTAAGCAATGTGACACCAGCTGCACACGTTGTCATCACACCAACACGAAATGGAGCCTAATAACCACACTGATGTTAGAAGAAACAGTTATTGGACTTCGAGTCAGAACCCTCTTTTTAACTCAGTTCAGGGGAAAATTGTTTGGGAGCTTGTGTGGTTTTCATGTATAATCACAGAAAGGTTGTAAGGAACCTCTCGAGGTCGTGCAGTCCAACCACCTTGCTCAAGCAGGGCCATCTAGAGACACTCTTATCAAGGATGAAATGTGAACAGTATGTACGCTTCAGTGGAGAATAAAAAACACGGCATATCCAAACATACATTTATCTACTGCACAGGTAGAGTTCAAGTGGTGACAGGGTCAGCTTTCTCAGGCTGTGCTAGCATCTGCCTTTGACTTTCCTTGTGAGAGGCCAGCCCTTTAGAGAGCAGGGAAGGTTAATCACCTGTACGGGCTGACGTTCTACCTCATTGCTTAACATGACGACGAAGATGTCAGATATCAGTGACTTCTTTTCCTTGATGAAACGATCTTATCAGCAGGCATTGAACACTGCAAATTTCCACGCGGATCACTATCCCACCCGCATATACCCCAGTCTTGTTATTGCCAGCTTAGTTTGGAAACCCCAAACTCAGAATTTCTCAAGGTCAAAGAGGATTTTGCAGGCACTGTGCAAGAACAGGGTAATGAATAAATTCAAGTCTTTACACTTCACATACAACAGCTTGTAGTATCTAAATAGTTAAGATAGATGCAGTTTTGCCAACTGATGCATCATCCCTGTAGAAATCGATGGCAAGATCTTACAGAGCACCTTGTATTACAGAGTCTTCAAGCTCTCTACAGAGCAAAACCCACAAACATACTAACATTAGTAATGCTTGGGAAAAATTTCAGTCTAGCCTATGGAGAGTTTTTCTGTCCTCTAATTAGTCAGTTATCTCCTTGAAAAGCCCTTTTTTTAATACATATATAGCTTTATGACTATTATAAAGAGAAGTGTTTATTTCTGTCATTTCATAGGGTCTCACATCTCTCAGTAGCATGAGGACTGGAAACAATATAGACAGGTCTGGAAATTAGCTGATACCGACTGCTGTGAATAGGGCAGGCACAACTCCCTTTGACAAAAAGAAAACCAAGTTTCAAAGAATCTCTCCTAGCAGCCTCTAAACTCCTGAGGAATTGATCACAGAAAGAAAACAGGAGTCTCTAGTGAACCATGCTGGGTGGAAGGCTCACTGCTGCTACGGTCAGTGAATAATGAGTGTAGTAGCAAGGAAAAATATGTACTGTCAGTAAGGCAGTGTCTGAGCATTCTCCAACAGGATTTCTCCAACACTACAATACTACAGATGGCAAGAGAATCTGAAAGTCTCTGAGGGAGAAACACATACACACACATAATCAAACATATATACAAAATATATCATTATAGTATTATTGCAGTATTGGTTTATTCTATATCCATTAATGCTGTTCCTGAGCCATTACACTGAAATCAGAACTGTTCATGAAGTCAGCTGTTACTGACACAGAGTAATTTCCATGTGCAGAACATACATCAGGAAAATGCATGGAACAATCATATTGAGAGGAGCAACTCGCTTTTACCAAGTAAACATCAAACAACCAAATTTAATAGTGCTCATGAAGCAATTTCCTCGCCTTGTCTAAACACGTGCCTTTCCTCTGCTGAAAAATCTTTTTGAATAATGACTGAGTGCCCCCTGAAGTCCAGAGAAAGACTCTGGTGGTCTTTCCACTAAACAGATGACCTTTTTTGGATTAAAGAGCACTAACAGACACATTGATTTCAAGTCTATAGTCACATTTAGAAGGTGGCAGTGGTTTCCCACAGCTGATAGCTTATTACATTCATTTCAGTAACACGACCAGAAACAGAGCCCTCTTCACAGGTTACTGGAAAATGAGGTTCTTCATGAGCCCTTTTCACTCCAGTGAGTAAAATGACCATCAAAAAGATGAGCTGGGATTCATCTGAGCCATGACTACATCTGAGACAGTCACCCCATGCTCCCTTTTAAGTAATGTCAGAGGGACAGGCACTTTCAGAGGATGATTCAGCTGATCTGATTTACGTGCCTGCCTCAGGATGACATTCATTGTCTCCTGCTGTCTGAAGGATGCTTACTTCTGTTTTTGACCATAAAGTAACTGGCTACACTCTACTGCAAGACTTTTTGGTTAGTAAATAACACGGTGGCTAGTAATGATAGACAGCATAGCTTGCAGTTTGTAAATAGTTACCATGTGGCACACTACAGATTCCCAAAGGATCTTAGCACTATAAAAAACCCACAGATGGGCAGGACAGAAGTAGTCAGCTCCTCTCCCAGCTGGAAAGGGAAGTGTCTCCCAAATACCCAAGGTACTGGTCTCTAATAAATAATGTTAATTGATTTGCAGAAAGGTTAAACAGGACACTCACCTCACAGTAACATACCAGTGGAGGACAAAGCTCAGGGCTTTCCTGGCAAATTGAAGAAAAAAAATCCCCAGCTTCTCTCTAGAGGAAAATGCAAGTTAATGCACCCAGTTAGAAATGATCATTAACAAATACAAAATGGGAGATCATTAGTTACACAGCCACTGTGCAGGAGTAATCTAAGGATTACTGCAGAACAAGAGATGAACTTGAATCAGCAATGCACTTTCCGTTGGGAAAAAGGTGCTGCCACACTTGAATATAAGAACAGAACTGTAGCCTGAAGATGCAGAAGGTCATGGGCACTGCAATTCAGGAGCTGAACAGGCAGAGCAACAGGAATGATGAGAGGTCTACAAAGCACATCATATGAGGAAAGACTGAATGAAGTGGGATTGCCTACCCTAAAGAGAAGGTTGGGAGGACTATAGTAAAGACTTCAAGAATGTAAAAGGATGCTGCAAAGAGAAAAAAAAAAGCAATCTTTTTTCCAAATCTGCATTGGGCTAAACAAACAAAGGGCCTTAACTTGCAGAATAAAAGATTCAGGGAACAGCTGAGGAAAAACTACAGAGCAGTAAGCACAGTACAACAGTAAAATATAAGGAGGATTCTACCACCAGAGATCTCCACGAGCATGTCAGACCCAGACATGGTGCAGGCATAGAAGAAGGCCAGAAGAAATAACCACCTGCCTCACAGGTCCTTTTCAGGCTTCCACAATGTTCAGAGCCTGTGGTCCCTATCATAGATAATCAATAGATATCCCTATCATAGACTATCAAATCAATCAACAATCTCCTCCTGGGCATTTGTTAGAAGACAGCATGGAAAGGGACAACTTCTCTGAGGGACAGAGATCGCTGTGGGACGCTTGTGGTATAACAAAAAACTTACTACAAGCCCCTTGTCACAACACTACCAGAATACCACAGTAGCCTTCTTTTCCTGGTCCTCTATGGAGAGTGCACTACAACCTGAGCCACTCCACTCTCAGAGGTTAGCTACTGGTGAGACTTTTTCAGTGGCTTTTGACTGGAGTAGAAGGATTCAGACAAGTAATTGCCACACACACAAAGTATGTAGTGACAGATTCCACAGTTCTGAAATAATCACTTCAGAAATAGCTTGGATTAGGAAAAAAAAACCAAAAAAAAAGCCTCACAAAAAGCAACATAAAAACAAACACAGTACAAACAGATGGAAAAACACCTCTTTACAGTGTTATTTGACACCTCTCCCTTAAAACATGAAAGTGACTTTGAAGTACGATGTTAACTGCATACATTATCACATAGTAAAGGAACGAATAAATAAATGTTGGGGCTTCTTTAAAAAAAAAAAATCTTTACTGGAGGTGCATTTCTTGCTGACAATGTCAGTAATCGGCAACTTCACATGCTCGACTTCCCTACGAGCAAGCCTTGTGAGCCATCTCCCTCACCAACCCACAGCTTGAGAGGTTTCCCTTGCCCATTGCAAACATCCCTATCAACTGCCAAGCTCTCCTGGTAGGGGAAAATGTGCTGGATAAGTACATTTTTGACTGTTTTGTTAATTCATGCTATCACCTGGAATAAACAGAGACTAGTCAAGTGCATTATGATGAGCCATGTCTTTAAGAGTCGTAAACCACAGGCTGAAAGACCACTCTCTGTCCTGAACCCAAGTCTGATAGTGTAACCAGTCTTCCCTAGCTCCATTTCCTATTCCAGCACGTCTGGACCAGTAGTTTTGCTGGATGGACAATTTCTCCTTCATCTGGCCCTTTCCTCACTGTTAGAAATGTAGACCATCTGCATCTGTTCTTGATAAGAGAAAATAAACATTCACATTCATTTGTACGTTACTGTTGCTTTGCACAGAAAAAAAGATGAAGGCACCATCAGATGAAGACAGTAGCATCTCCAGTTCAGGATCCATTCTACAACTCCTATGCAGCAGTGATCATTTTACCAATCTTCCATTTTTCAAGGCATGCAAGATTTGACCATAGCTAAAAAAAAAAAAAAAAATCTAAACTCTAATTTTCATGAGGAGATAACTTGGATCTGATTTTAGTTTGATTTGCCTTTATATGATCAGTTAAACTACAAACTACACTAGGATCTGGTCTAGAGGGAGGTGTCCCTGCCCATGGCAGGGGTGTTGGAACTAGATGATCTTTAAGGCCCCTTCCAACCCAAACCATTCTATGATTGTGCAAAGTATAATAGCAGTGCAACAAGGTACTGGCTGTTGTGCATGGTTCTAACTGCAGGTACCAACCACCCTGAACCAAAACTCGCCCACTCAGTCAACGCTGCCCACTCTCCTGTTCCAGTTTGGCCAGATCCTGTAACAAATGAGGACTGCTTACCCATTGTATCCCATACTGTGTCCACCCTGGAGCCTGAAAATTACCCCCTGCCTTCTTTGAGCACTGTCAGTCTCTTTTTTCTGGGTGTTATATTCAGTTAATCTCTTCTTGCCAAACTTGTGTTCCCTGCAGAGCAGCAACACAGAACATGAAAGCCCTTTCACTTCCCAGAGCATAAAGCTAACTTGTAAAGCAGTGATCTCCACACATGAATCGAAAAAAAAACAAAAACCCCCACACCAAAGAGCAGACAGTGGGCTGAGTTAGAGCTTTTCCACCCAGCAGCCTGATGGCTGTACCTCAGCTGGCCCTGCAACTCAGGGCTGCTCACCCCTGGGTTGCCTCACCACTTACTCACTGGACATCACACAGCAGGGGATGTATTTGTACTAGTTCAAAACCAGATAACCAGAGTTACAAAACTCAGACATAATAATAATTTAACAGCCTGCCTCATTGTTCTGGTGAATGCAAACACTTAACCTCACAGGTTAGTGACATGGCGTGATGTGAAACAAGTGAGGTTATGACTACACCATCCTGTTGGTCCAGACCCATTTCCAACGTGTGGACTTGCACATCATCTATATCCTGAACTCAGCCCAACCAGATCTCCAGGCTTCCCAGGGGCAATAAAGAGGCAAATGACTCAAACCTCACACCTCAGTGAACTCAAACCTCATCTGAATCCCAGATACCAAGGCCAATACAGACACAGCTCTACACACTGGCCATTTCTGCTCTCCATAAGGTGAAGATCTATGTTGACCCACCACCAGAAAAGTTCCAGATTTTCACATTAATTTGTGCAGAGCCACAGGGTCTCGTTTGCTTTGTGGTTTTGTGGTGTGGGACCCTGGCATATGTTGTCTATGGCTCATTCTTGCAAAGTGCTTCAGGTCCTAAATTCCCACCAAGTTCAGTGGATACTGAATGGTTTCTGCTGCTGTCAAGGTGCAGGCTTTTCTGCAAGGCTTTACAATCACGTGTCCTGAGTCTAAACAGAGGCTAAATGACCAGAGAATTCTTCAAGAAATACAGTCCTGTTCCAGATTCAAATTCCACCCCCTCAAAAAAAAAAAAGGATAAACCAGAAATTAAAAAGTGCAGAAAACCATTAACTGATGTCTGTAATACAGTCTGATAAAATGACCACTGCACTTTCACTTGGAAATATTTTGTACGTGTTATACATATGCATCATATAATGTATGTATATAATGCATATTATATATTTGTTATATGTGCATGTGTGTTTATGCACATACACACATCTGAAAAGTCTAAAAAGTTAGAAGTCTGTCTGCGTCATAATAATATGAACCTTATACAGATTACAGCAACAAAAAAGCAAATACAGAATGTGCCTAAACAAAACACAAACCTCAGTAGAACAAGTTCCAGCAATCCCAGCATCTTCATAAGAAAATAAGTGCCTTCAAAGCTGAATTAAATCCAGGAGAAAAACAAAATGCTTCCCCTAAACATCATCATCATACCTATCACTGATAAGATGCTTAGAGATGCACAAGTCACTAAAGACAAAATATAAACAAATATTTCAGGCTTAGTAAGAGATATTATGAATACATATATGGGAAAAAAAAAAACCCAGACATCAAAACCCCACAGTCTATTGGACACATGAATTTGCTCTGTCTGCTACAGATATATACATTTTTTCCTTGCAAATATGACTTTCCTTCTTGATGCATGCTGTTTCAGGCTTCACTTCGTTATCAAAGTGTTACATTTTGTTCTTTGAAGAAAGCATGGTATCTTGGACCCTCCGTAGATGCTTCAGCTAGACTCCCCTTGTGCTGCTAACACGAAAGCTTAGAATATGTGGCCAAGAATTTGCAATAATTTAAAGAAACCTTGTGGGTTTTAGATAAAGAATACCTGGCATTATCACAAACTAATGGCACGTGATTTGGAAGCCCCCTCTATTTCTGTGGCTAAAGGGATTCCTGACTACACAGATGTGCAGTTTCCACCACAAATGGAAGGTGCATTTCTGAGTGGAAAGTATCTCATACTTGTCATGTGCTGTTTTCTGGTGCTTTTCTCTGAGGCATCTGTTACCAGATCACAGCATGGATCTGGACTACGCAGCTCTTGGTTCCTGTCCAACCTGGCAGCTCTTGAGTTCTGGCAGCTCTTGAGTTCTGGCAGCTAGTTCCCCTCCTAGCCCTGTGTAACTGCTGCTTTTAGCTGTATTGTGTGGGAGAGAGTATTTCTTTCTGAAAAATTAGCCAGCTCTTCACGTTGAATCTGTTGCAATGGCAGCACTCCCTCCAGCAGGGTAAGAAAATTGTCTGAATGTAACAGCTAGTGGTGACACAAGATCAAATGCTACAAAATATATCCCTAGAAATATATTACTTCCAAGTGCTGAACATCCAGGCACACCTTTATCTTTCTCCCTCACGTGAAACGCATGGTGCTGAGACTAGGATTCTTTTTTTGCCCCGACTGATGCTCATTCAACATGTCTTGCAAGGTCTTACGCTGCTGCCAGACATGAAAGCAGTCATTGGCAAATCCGCACAGGCTGTTTAGTTTCATTTCCTTTTGTTGCTGAGGGCCCAGTTTCATGTAAGCTTGCTTTATTGGGTGCTTCAGGTTTGATAGTAAAGCGGGTTGAGTTGAGGTTCTCTGTTTCAGTTCGCTTCTTAACTTTTTGCCTGTCAGTTTTTAATAACATACTAAGCTGTTGTACTGTAAAGAAATGAACAAACAGGCACATACAAGCTGATAAAGAATAGACATTTTTCCTATGGTAACAACTGTTCTTCAGATGTTTTGCCCACATGCATTCAAGACAAGAATGGTTTTTTTAAAAAGCATCTCCTGATGTTCACCCTCAAAACACCAGTTGATTAACGAGGTTGATGGAAGGCTGCTTAAATATGTGTCCTTTTTTCTTGGCCAATGTTACCTTTAAATTTAAACCTCCTCATGAGCGCATCTTTTACTCCACTCTGATTTCCTGAACTGTTTGAATGGACTCTTTACCTCCCACTAAACTGGAAAACTGGTAGCTATACACACATTTTTAATAGATTAATACCTACTCATCAAACTTTATTCCACAGATAGTAGCATATTCACTTCTTAATACACAGAAAAGCAGTTCATATTTCATTTACAGAGAAGCACGAGCTATGGCACCTGGTGTCTCTCTTCAGCTCTCTCTAGGATATTCTTTTGCCATTGACCTAGGCTGAGCCTGCCTGAATATTTCAGTTAAGTCTCAAAGTTAGGTAACATGACACTGGGGTTTTATCCTACTAGATAGAATATAAGAATCCCTGCCTTCAGATCCAGCTCTCTTCAGTTCTTTTTATCAAAGTGCCACCCACTAAAACAGTAGTGCCTGTGAAGAAATGGTACAGAAATTGCAATGCAAAGGGTTCAGTTGGGCTGAATGTTGTTTAGAATTGTTCTTAACGTCAATTTTAACATATTATTCATTTCAATAGATTTTTTTTTTTCTTAAACCAGTTAATAAAAGCATTTATATATACAACTAAAATTGTTTAGTTGGAATATCAGCCTTAAAAACAATATGCATCAGGCTTCTCCAATCTGTGTGCTTCTGTCTACATAACAAAAATAATTTTGCGCTGTTGCATTTGAGGTAAAATAGAAGTGCCACAATTTGGGGGAGCTTTTTGATATTGAGACAGCCATTCTTCAAACACTGCAACCTTTTTCTAAGACAAAGAAGGTCTAAAGTCTTCCAATGCAGACTTATACATTCTACTCGACCTCAACAACACACCAGATTCCACAAACAAATCTCCTTCCATGCCTGCTCCGATTTCCTAAAGAATCTCCTTTTTTTATCCCACAGATCTTTGGCTTCCTACTGTCAATTCACCCTAGTAATTATTATCCACTTAATACATTGTCATGAACTTCTAGATATATGGGATCTGTTCCTTCTCATTTTAAGGATGTATCCTAAACATTTGGAATATAGTATGAAATCAATTTACTTCGTATTTAGGCACTTAATTCTCTTTATCATTATCTCTAAAAAATTTTAAATGTCAGCCAGGAAATCTTCACTTAACATACATTTTTAGTGAAAAGCAATTTCAGATCCTTTCAATGATGAGGTGTAGAAGGGATGTGTCTCCACATTTCTATGCATTCATGTTAACAAAATAAAATAGTTACTGATAGTTCTAAAATTCCTTTGGTAGATAATGAAAAGCAATTGAAGAATTTTGCTACAAAGGTTTCAAGGTCAAATCATGAGTCGCCCACAGGATGTTTTCATGAAGAGAGACAAGCAATTGGGTGGAAGTAAATATTCATTCTTTTTCTCCATCTTCATTGCTGTCTTAAAAATAAACCTACAATGGATTATTTCCCTTTCAACTATTTAGTAAAAAGCTATGAAAAGCATTTTGACATTTAGTAGTTTAAGGAATCACTGACCACAAAAGGAAGTATGCATTTTTCTGTGAGCCCTTTAATTGCTTTCTCAGTTGAAAAGAAGTTTCCACTGTATTATTTTCAATGTTGATGAATCTTAGAAAATAGTACTATTTAGTTTTCTGTCATGATCAAGTGATAGCTATATGAAGACCTACAGATATCCACAGACATCTGACATTCTGGTGCAGTGGGAGGTGTCCCTGCCCATGGCAGGGGGGTTGGAACAAGATGACCCTTAAGGTCCCTTTCAACCCAAACTATTCTATGATTCTGCAATGTACTTTTCTTGCTTCTACACCAGTCATGATGTTGTTTTTAGCAGCAAAATAAAAAATTTCAGGAGTTTCATTCTTAGAAGTAACATTATTTTTTAAATCTGCATTTACAAACTGTCTTTCCTCTGACAGTCCTCCTGTCTTTACTGATTAATGCAAAAGCATCTCATCATTAATATCATAAATTGCAAAGCATCTTTTTAGAAGCAATAGGGTAGCTTTCCTTATTGATGGGGTGCAGCCATTGCAGTCATTATCACAGTCACAATCCATGCAAGGACGTAATTCAAAGAACCAAGCATAGAGGAACAATACTGGGACACAAAGTTTGGTGAGAATCACTTTGACAGCTCTGTACCTGTGCATGTTGAGTGAACAAACCCCAACTGTTGTGTCCCACACTGCCACCGTTTACTCCCTGATAATATATGTGATGGATCTTCTTTAGCTAACAAAAGTTGGGAGTACTCAGGTAATACTAGCTTCTTTTGGGTAGAATTCACCTCTCCTGTAAATTCATCCCAATGTATCATTCTGTGTTTTACAGGCAGGAGAACATATATATCCATATACAGTCAGAAAAAATGTAGGATACGCTTTTTGTGCATACCTGTAAATCACGATGTTTGAGATCAGTATGTACAACTTTATTTCAAACAGGATTGCTGGGAAGATGAAACAGCCTTCAGCAAGCATAACTCAGAACTCCCTCCAGAGGAATTGCTCACACTGCTTCCCTCAATCATTACCAGTTATTCAGCTTTTTCTGACCAGGCTCTTAAATTTTCACACTGCAGACTTCCAGCAAACTCTCAGTGAGTCCCTCACATTAGAACGTCTTTCCCTCAGGTCTCCACCATGATTCAGTCCTGGTTGGTATGGTACGTTCCAAGGGAAATCTTTTGTCTGTGTAGTTCTACCACAGGGCTCAAAGTCTTTCTCCCCGATTCAGCTTTAGTGCTAAAAGTGCTCCTCCTGCCAGTACAGAGCAGCTCACAACAGTTCATTATCCTTCTTCTTAAAAGTTACTAAATTTGCATGAAAATTTCCAGAGACCATTGGTGAGGGATCTACATGGGAACAATCAAGGCCAGGCCAGAAAGAGCTAATACATTACTGGACTTAAAAAATTCTTCTACACCTCCGACCCATCTCGCAATAGAATATGTAACGTTCATGTGTGGCGAGCATTTGCGGGCTACAAGAAAACACTTATGTAAGTCTTTTCACTCTGAGTACAATTTCATTAATGCTATTCATAACATGTTTAACAGTCAAACCAGAAACACAAAGGCATGTTTGTTATTCTTCCCACTGATGTGTTTTTCAGTGAGGTCTAAGGACAGCTCGAGAAGAAAAAAGTCTTTTTTGAGATTTTTCTTTAGTTTTTATGACCCTGAGATTTTCTATTCTGAAAATAAGGTTTAACCAATATATTGTTTATCAGGGCTTTGTATAAGTTGGGTTGCATCAGCCCACATTTACGCATGCAGCAGATGAAGTGATGACTCAGAAAAAGGGAGAAGTACTAACCCTCAGGGACACTGCAAAAAATAAGGCACAGACTTCAACTACGTAGTGTACAATAATCCAACAAGTCTGCCCATGTTCTACAAAGTTCTAATTAGAAGTCAGGCAGGAAGAAAGCAACAGTCCCAACTGACAGTAACAAAGGGATTCACAAAGTAGCTCTTCCCCAGGCAGTCTGGTCTCTCAGGATCACAGACACATGCCAGTGTGGAGAGATGCTCCATCACGGGACAGTTCACAGAACCAACATTAATCTCCTGTTTCAGAACATCAGGATCTCTAGGGTAAATTTTGCCCTTGTCCAATTAGTTCACTTTGTGTTCATGGAGGACACGTTCCAGAAAACAAGTGCATGTGGACAGTCTTTGACAAGGGAACCATCATTTTCTGGAGTACTTGGATTTGTAAGGTATTTCTTTGCTATTTATTGTTAGTGATGAGATTAAAAACCCTAATCTAAATTTTACTGTACCAAGAAACAGGCATACAGTAGTCAAAATGGACAGCATGATGAAGACAAGGTGATCTCCCTGTGTTCTCTGAAAAAGAAGAGTCCTCATGAGGTTTTCAAGAAATTTATAACTAGTACCTCTACTTCTGTCATGATTTATCCACTTTCTGATATCCCTTTCACAGGAGAGTAGAATCGTAGAACCATATAATAGTTTGAGTTGGAAGGGATCTTTAAAGGTCATCTAGTCCAACACCCCTACAATGATCAGGGACATCTTCAACAGGTGGCTCAGAGCCCCATCCAATCTGACCTGGAATGTTTCCAGGGGTGAGATGTCTACCACCCTTCTGGGCAACCTGTTCCAGTGTTTCACCACCCTCATTGTAAAAAATGTCTTCCTTAGATCTAGTCTAAAACTACCTTTTAATCTAAAACCATCACTCCTTGTTCTGTCACAACAGGCCCTTCAAAAATATTGTCCTTCTCTTTCTTACAAGCCTCCTTTAAGTATTGAAAGACTGCAATAAGGTCTCTTCTCCAGGCTGAACAACGCCAACTCTCTCAGCCTTTCTTCATACAAGAGACATTCTAGCCTTCTGGCCATTTTTGTGGCCCTCCTCTTCACCTGCTCCAACAGGTCCATGTCTTTCCTGTACTGAGGACTCCAGAGCTGGATACAGTACTCCAGCTAAGGTCTCACCAGAGCAGAGTAGAGCAGAAGAATCACCTCCCTCAACCTGCTGGCCATGCTTCTCTTGATGCAGCCTAGGATACAGTTGGCTTTCAGGGCTGCAAGTGCACACTGTTAGTTCATGCCCAGCTTTTCATCCACCAGTAACCCCAGATGGTTTAAAACACAGACTCAGACTTCCTGTGGTACAAAAACCCTGTGTGTATATATATAAAATAGATAAATTTTATGGTTTTATCTAAGCTTCTGAAAGGCAGAATATTGCAATGAAGTCCTACAAGAACACAGAAGTTAAGAAAACACCATAGTAATCTGTTTTCATTGGGAACTGCAAATAGTGGTGACCTTTCCGCATTCAGAGTGCTGTCTTCATGCTCAGATCTCAGTGGATGAACAGAGCAAATTCAAGTGCCTAAGTCTGCACAAAATCCCAGCAGAGTTTGACACAGCCCCACACAGCTGCCAGCTGGAGATGCCCCCCTCCTGCTGGGAGAAGGGAGGCAGATAGTTCGATGGGAAAGGGGCTGCAGGACACAGCACCCATGGGAACACACATCAGCTTTCTAAAGCTCACAATGAGCCAAAGTCATCTCAACGTTTATACACCCCTTTAATATATATGTAACCCTAGGAGGGAAAAAGGATTTTTAAATTCTTCATTCCAATGAAGGACAGAAATGTTAGTATTATAGACGGCCCATAAAAAATCTCAGGAACACAGTAAATTGGTATTAATTATCATAATGAACTAAGGAATGTACAAAAGAATCCAGATGTTGAGTGAACACTGTGTTCTGTCACAATTTATTACACTTATTTAAAAATTCAAGGCTGAAATTAAATTACACGACTCAAACTGGAAAAAGCCTCATCTCTTAAGCAGTACACGTATCACAGTAGAAATGCTGGTTTAACTGGGGGAGACTGGAAACTACCTGAAAAATAATGTAAATTTTACAGGAAGGTTCATATAAACTACTGCACAGATTTCCTCATGTCTAATCATTGCTGAGATGAACTTAAAGAGGCAAAAATCCACCCATGTTTCAGTGACCACTTAATCTGCTTTGTGCTGTAAAATGGGGGCTGCCTTTTGCCCTGGCAGAGACTTCACAACTGATTTTTCACAAGCTGTTTTTTTGTTTGATTTGTTTGCTTGTCTGTTTGTTTGTTTCCTTTTAACAAAATCAACCTGTTGTGATTTGGTTTAGGGTTTTTTTTTACATTTAAGTGATTTTTCTTTTTTTCTTTTGATGTACACACCCCCCCCAAGCCAGCTGCTAAGAGCCATGCCCCGTGCAGAAGGAACCTGCTTCACATACGCATAGAGCAACTGTGGTTCTGCTGGTTGCATAGGGAGAACTGCAGAACTGAGTCATTTTTACTGAAGTACAAGCCTGCACACTTCCCATTTCAAATAGACAGTGATCAAAATGTGGCCTTCAAGGTTTCAGAGGTGCCAAAGTCCACAGAACACGAAGGGAAATCATCCTTCCATTTTGATTGTCTGTTTTTACACCTTAAAACCCACCAACATAGGCTAATTAATTACAGTTCCTAGGTCACGTAGAAAGAGAAATTCTTCTGGTGCAACTGTAAGGATCCCAAATACAGAGGGCCTGACCTGTCATTTAAATGCACCAGCAGACACTGAAAGCAAGTTCATTGGAGCCTCTTTTTTTGCCCCTTCATTCTCTGTTAAAATGCCATGGAGTTTCTAAACTGGGAAGAAGTCACTGCCCTCAGTGATAACATGGCTTGTCACAAAAATGGTTTGGATACTGGAATTATCAGAGGTATTCAACTAGTCCCTAAATTTAAAAAAAAAAAAAAAAAGAAGAAAGTAGGGTGTCAACACCTTGTGTCTTATGCTGGGAGAGTCTGCATAAGCTTTACCACCCTGTCCAAGGACACTTCTTACAGGACAGCTGCATCTCATGGAGAACTGTTCAACTACCACGCAAACACAAGGACAGCAGAGTTTGCTTTTAGGAGCAAATGGCCAGCACTACACAGAAGGCTTGGGACCGCTGAGCAATACCTGCTTTGAATTAAGATGGTCTCCTGCATCAGCTGCAAACAGGGAGTGAGCAGGTCTGCGAGCTGGCAGGCAGAGGCTCAAAGACTTGCAGACCACTTTCAAAAACTTAAACCCCTTCAATGATAACTACCAGGAATGTGTTTCTCTCCAGCTGTCTTGAAGAAAGAACTGGAAGGTTTTGACATGCTGCTTGAGACTACCTGGCAGAGAGGATGACTGGGGAGGGATGGTGGCCTTCCCAGCTGTGCAGCATATGAATTTTGGTGAAGGAGGTGTGTGCCAATCAGCCATGGGGGCAACTGTGCATGGTGGACCTGAGGAACACATGGCACTTGCTGTGATCGAGATCTTTTACCTCCAGCAAAGCCTAGTGCACAGTCAGTTTGAAACCCACTCCTGCAGACTATGTCTGGCTCCTTGTCTATGCATCGTTCATGACATGTACTGGGAGGAGTGTCTGACAAACCAGAAGGCTGTGCTGCCCTTCAGTGAGACCTGGACAAGCTGGAGAGATGGTCAGAGATGAATGTGATGAAATCCAACAAGGGCAAGTGTAGAGTCCTGCACCTGGGGAGGAATAAACCCGTGCATCAGTACACGTGAGGGGTTGACCTGGTGAAAAGTAGCTCCTCAGAGAAGGACCTGGTGGACAATAAGCTATCCAAGGGACAGCACTGTGTCCTTGTGGCCAAGAAGTCCAATGGTATCCTGGGGTGCATTAAGAAGAGTGTCACTAGCAGGCTGAGGGAGGTTCTCTTCACCCTCTAATATTCCCTAGTGAAACCACATCTGGAGTACTGTGTCCAGTTCCAGGCTCCCCGGTTCAAGAGAGACAGGGAACTACTAGAGTCCAGCAGAGGCCTATAGAGATGATTAGGGGACTGGAACATCTCTCTTAGAAGGAAAGGCTGAGAGACCTGGGCCTGTTTAGCCTGGAAAAGAGAAGACTGAGAGAGGATCTTATCCATGTTCATAAATATCTAAAGGGCAAGTGTCAAGAAGATGAGGTCAGTCTCTTTTCAGTGATGTCCAGCCCAGTAGTTGGGGACAAGACAGAGAGACACTTCCTTTCTTGGGGGGCTCTAATCCTGGTACTGGTTGGAATAACATTGAGTCACAGAATCATTAAGGTTGGAAAAGACCTCTAAGATCATCAAGTCCTACCATCTATCCAACATTATCATGACCACTAAACCATGTCCTGAAAGTGCCGTGTCTATACATTTTCTTAATACCTCCAGGGATGTTGACTCTACCACCTCCCTGGGCTGTCTGCTCAGTACCTCACCACTCCTTCAGTATAGAAATTTTTTCTAATGTCCAGTCTAAACCTTCCCTGGTGCAACTTAAGCCCATTTCCTCTTGCCCTAGTTACTTGGGAGAAGAGACCAACACCCACCTCACTACAAACTCCTTTCAAGTAGTTATAGAGAACAATAAGGTCTCCTCTCAGTCTCCTCTTCTCCAGACTACACAATCCCAGTTCCCTCAGTCTCATAAGACATGTTCTCCAGACCCCTCACCAGCTTTGTTGTCCTTCTCTGGACCCACACCAGCACTTCAATGTCTTTCTTATACTGTGGTGCCCAAAACTGGACACAGTACTCAAACTGTGGCCTCACCAGTGCCAAGTACAGGGGCACAATCATTTCCCTACTCCTGCTGGGGACACTTCTTTTTGATACAGGCCAGGATGTTGTTGGTCTCCTTGGCCACCTGGGCACACTGATGGCTCACATTCAGCCATCCATCCACCAGCACCCCCAGACCCTTTTCTGCCAGGCAGCTTTCCAGCCACTCCTCCCCAAGCCTGTAGTGCTGCCTGGAGTTGTGATTGAAATGCAGGACCCAGCACTTGGCCTTGTTAGACCTCCTCCCATTGACCTCTGCCCATCAATCCAACCTGTCCAGATCCCTCTGCAGAGCCATCCTATCCTTGAGCAAATCAACACTCTTGCTCAGTTCGGTGTCATATACAAATTTACTGAGGGTGCCCCTGAACCCTTCATCCAGATCATTGATAAAGATATTAAAGACTGGCTGTAAAACTGAACCCTGTGACTGGCCATCAACTGGATTTAACTCTATTGACCACAGCTCTCTGGGCTTGGCCATCCAGCCAGTTTCTAACCAAGCAAAGAGTATACCTGTCTGAGCCAAGAGTCACCAGCTTCTCTAGCAGAATGCTGTGGGAGACAGTGTCAAAGTCCTTACTAAAGTCCAGGTAGACAACATCGACAGCCTTTCCCTCATCAACTATGCAGGTCATGTGGTCATAAAAGATCATGTTGGTCAAGCAGGTCCTGCCCTTCATGAACCCATGCTGGCTGGGCCTGATCCTCTGGTTGTCCTATGTATGTCATGTGAGTGCACCCAAGATGAACCATTCAATAATCTTCCCTGGTATGGAGGTCAGGCTGATAGGCTTGTAATACCTTAGGTCCTCCTTGCAGCCCTTCTTGTAGATGGGCATCATACTGGAAAGCCTCCAGTCGTCTGGGACCTCTTCTGTTAACCAGGACAGTGGATAAATGATGGATAGTGGCTTGGCAAGCTTCTGCACCAGTTCCCTCAGCACTCTTGGGTGGATCCCATCTGGCCCCATAGACTTGCAAGTGTCCAGTTGGCACAGCAGGTCAATACCACTTCCTTCTGGATTATCAAGGGTTTATTCCCTCTGTGTGTCTCCCAGCTCATGGTGCTGAATACCCTGAGGATAACTGGTCTGACAAAGACTGAGGCAAAGAAGGCATGAAGTGCCTCAGCCTCTTCCTTATCCTTAGTGGCAATGTTTCCCCCCACATCCAGTAATGGGTGGAGATTGTCCTTGGCTCTCTTTTTGTTAATGTATTTGTAAAAACTCTTACAACAGTGGCCAGCTTGATTTCTAGATGGACTTTTGCCTTTCTGATGTTCTCTCTGTATGACCTCATTAGATCTCCTGTACTCTTCTTGGGTTACCTGCTCCTTCTTCCAAAGGGGGTAAACTCTCATTATCTTCCTGAGTTGTCACAGAGGTACCCACAAACCAAACAGCAGCCGCTATTCAAAATGAGGGCTTACTGCAACCAAAGTTGCCCAGCACTCCTCTGACTAAATACAAGTTCAGATGTGTGTTGGCAATTAACTACTACACAACTATTCCCAAACCTTAAGGAAGGATGAACCAAAATGGGCACACACTCACTCATAAAGGGGAAACCTCCCACACAAGAGTGCCCAAGATACCACTCACCCAAAGTGGGGGGCGAGGCTCACTCAATCCACAGAGACTCAATCCATGGATCCAGGCCTTGGGTGGTGTGTCCAAGGGGAGGGTCTGACTGCCAGGTCTGCTGCTCTGGTAAGAACCAACTCATCTGGCTCTTAGGCAGGACCTCATTTATACCCTAGTTGAGGGTGCACTGTGGTCACTATGATCGATTGAGGGCACAATCCCAGACAAACACAGACAAGCCCAGCCCCCAAGCCTGTTTACTTAGGTGTATCATTTCATGGTTGCTAAGCCCAAGACAGTCTCCAACTACTGTATCACCCACCAGTCCTTCTCTGTTTGTAAACAGCAGATCTAGTGAGGCAACTTCCCTGGTAGGATCACTTACCAGCTGAGTCAGGAAGCTATCTTCCACACACTCCAGGAACATCCTAGACTGTTTACTCTCTGCTGTGTTGTATTTCCAGCAGATGTCCAGTAAGTCGAAGTCCCCCATGAGAACAAGGGCTAGTGATTTTGAGACTTCTGCCATCTGGTTGTAGAATGCATCATCTGCCTCTTCATCCTGGTTGGGTGGTCTATAACAGACTCCCAAACAGCTATCTATCTTTTTGGCCTTCTCCCTCATCCTTACCCATAAGCACTTGACCTTATCATCACAGTCATTGAGGTAGTGCTTACCCCACTACCTCTCCTTTCTTGCCTATCCCTTCTGAAGAGCTAGTAGCCACCCACTGCAGTGCTCCAGTCACGAGAGTCATCCCACTACACTTCTGTGATGGCGAGACTATGTCATAGCTGTCCTGCTACACAATGGCTTTTGGCTTGTTGTTTTTTGCTGCGTGCATTGGTGTACACGCACTGGGCTATTGATATCACCCCCAATATCAGCATGCCACCACTAGGCTCATATTTAGTGTGCCTGGTTTTACACCCTTCCCCCTCTGAATCTAATTTAAAGCCCTCTCAATGATCCCTGCATGAGCAAGAACCCTTTTCCCCCTGAGAAAGCTGAACTCCATCTGTTGCCAGGAGGCCTGGTGCCGTGTAAACCCCACCATGATCACAAACCCCCAAATTCCACTGGCAGCACCAGCCTCTGAGCCATGTGTTAATCAGGTGTGTGCTTTTGTTCCTTTCAGTGTTCTTCCTGCGACTGAAGGGACTGAGGAAAACAGGAGCTGTATTCCTGATCCTTCAACCAATTGCCCCAGTGCCCTCGAGTCCTTTTTAATCATTTCTGGACTTCTGTCCGCTACCCCATCACTGCCAACCTGCATAACCAGTAGCAGGTAATAATCCGATGGCCAAACCAGACCAGGCTGTGTCCTGATGATGTCTCTAAGCCAGGCCCCAGGGAGGCGGCACTGCCCAGTGGGATGGCTCCAGTTGGTACATGGGCCCCCGGCCCTCCTGAGAAGGGAATCGCCTGCGGCAATGACCCTCCTTTGTTTCTTATCAGAAGCAGATCTAGAGCTTGGGACCGGCTGACCCTTCATGGACCTTCATCTACTTCCGCATTCACCTGGCCCTCGAGTTCCTGATGCTCCTTACCCTCTCCAGTTCCTCTCTCTGCCGTGCCCCCGGGCTGAGCAGGTCATTCCCCTGCTCGCCCCGCACACAGGGGTGTCTCTGCTTCCCCCGGTACCAGTGCCAGGCTCAGGTGCTCCCTGCAGCTGAGCCCTGCCCGGCCGCAGGCTTGTGCGGGACCTCCGGCTGGGTCCCCACATTCCTCCTGGCAACGGCTTTCGGCCGAGGGGCAGCCATGGCTGCGTCCTCTTCTGGGAAGGCCATCACCGCTAGTTGAGTTCCCCTCTCAAGCCAGGAGCGGGGACCAGTTCCCCCCAGCCGAACTCACCTCTGGCACTGGCGGAGCTCCCAGCGCCCACCCGCGCCTCCTCCTGCCCAAACCTCTGCCCCAGGCCCAGGGGCCACGCACCGGTCCCTCTGCCCGCTCCGGCCCCGTGTGAGCCAGCGCTGCCCAGAGATGGGGTTCCCCGGGGGACGCCCCGGGTGACTCCCACCCGCCGCCTGTTCGCTCGGTGGCTCCCCAGGGGCTGCTTTTATGACGGGGATGGGGTGGTGCCCGGGCCACCTCCGCAGCTGCCTGCCAGCCGCCGGCCCCGGCACGGCCCGTGTCACTCAGCAGAGCTGGCTGGCTGATCACAGTGTACGCTGACAGCCCTGACCATTCGCATTACCTCCCTCTGGCACCCAGGTTCATTTTAGTCACCCCAAGACAGTACAAGCCTCTCGGGCTTGACCAAAACTGTTGGTTCAGGGAGCATACTGCCCCCTAAAGCTCTCAGGATTCAGTGGGCACCCCATTCACTCCTGCCCTCCAAACCCCTGTGCTTCTCTTATCTCAAGAGCTCCTCAGCTTTCTAAGCCACCCTCCCACGTTCCTTGAATATCTCTTCTGGTCTCCTCTTTACAATCAAATCCATAATCACTGGCAGTGGCTGATGTAAGTGGTGTCCTTGCAGAGCAGAGTGGAAGTTACTCGATTTGCACAGCACCACCCCTAGTCTAGATGTAACATCTACAGAGTTTTTTTCCTATTTTTATGAAAACAGGTAGATCTTCTCCACCTTTCCTCCCATACTTTCTGCTATGCAGGAGTGTTTCATCTCCCTCCTTCCAAGCATTATCAAGCTCACTGCGTGCTGCCTGTCTGATGGAAGTCTGGTGGAGGGTCACCAAATTGCTTGGGAGACTGGAGCTTACCACATATAAGGGGAAGCTGAGAGCTGGGTTTGTTCAGCCTTTAGAGGCTCAACAGAGAAAACAGCCTGACTCCACTCCAGAGCAGATGGTGAGGACACACTGTGAGTGGAGGCTGAACTAGATGACCTATCTCTGATTTAAACTATTCTGTGATTCTATGGTTTCATTTACCACTTCAAAAACTACATTGCCAGACTCCACTGGGAAAGTGCCTAATTAAGAGCAGCAGAAGAACAGGAAATGTGAGCAGTAGATGTACTGCATTTGCATTTGCACTGCTGTCAGCACTGGAGCATATCCTATAGTAAATATGATAAAACAGCAAGATAAAGTCCAATTTAAGAGGTTGTGAGGAATCATGAACCATATGAATGGAACTTACTGCTGTGCTTCTTGCTGTTTTACACAGTGGGGAAAGAATGAGCCCTTACTCCTGTCCTGGAATAGTTGTGCCCTTGTTCAGACATTTTCTGTCTATAATATTACATTTTGAATTCACTAGGGCTGCACTTACTTTTTATCACAACATTACTGGTGCTTTTTTAGATTTTCAGTTTATAAAGACAGAAACAGTTTTTGTAATTCATACTTTGCAATGAACTGCTTGCTTGTACTTTAGTTATTACTTTTCTACGGCTCATAATAAAGTTAGAAACTGCATTGGTAAGTTCTTTATGGCTAGAAAAGCCTTCAGGAGTTATGTTGATATTTAAAAGGACTTTGTAAGATTAATACTGATATAAAAAGGCAGGCTTTTTTTCCTAGGATTTGTTGATATAAAAAGCCTTTCAAAGATTTTACTGAAAAAATCCAGGATGAGATTTTAATGCAGTAACATTAAAAGGCTCTGAACATAACAAACTGGCATCAATTTTCTGCATTAATAACCTCAGTTATCTATGCAGGATGTTCTTTTTTGAGAAAGTTTTGCAGGGCTCAGTACATGTGGAAGACATTTTTTAATCTGGCACAAGGAAGACCTTGGTAGGTGAAACAGGCTGGGATCCAGGTGAGAAGCAGGCAGCGGTAGAGCAGGTGTTGCAGCCTAACAGGCAACAAGGGCATGAAAAAGGCACCTGTACTGTGTTGGCAAGCAGAGAGGATCTCCAAGGGAGGCATTCATTCCTACCTGCTCAGGGTGACATCTGACCCTGGGAATAGCCAGCTGCCATCTTTGGATGCAGCAGTTATCATTCACAACAGACACAAAGATAAGCATGATCATTTTTTTCCTACAGAGTGCTGCTGGTAGCAGCAGGCTTGCAGAGACTGCGGCACAAGTCCTGGCTGCTCTGGTTCAGCTGCCTGGGCTCCAGCCCTTTCGCTGGGGGCAAAGCACCATGGCTGCCACACACAGACCCTGGGGCTGTAAATCCTGCTTTTATTGGTGACTCTTCCACAACCACCTGCATCTAAGACAAATTAAGGATGTAGGTTGGCCACTAATGCCTATTTATGTCCTTCATTGCATGGGGCGGTGGTAGGGACACAGCCAGAGATGCAACTCCTATTTTTAACCTATCTGTAGACCACTTTGAATTTTTTGTGCATGGTGCCCTCCTTATATCCTTTCTGAATCACAACCTACCCTTGAAGCTGCTTATTTTACTGTTTTATTTTTAGGAGAAAGAAAAAAGGGAAAATGGCGCTGAGCAGAGAACTACAGAACTGTCTACTGGCCTTGCAGAGAGAGAGGGAACTTGAGGAGAAGACACCTTAATACCGTAGTGAACATTTTTTAAAGGGAGACAATAATGAACATTAGCAGTAGAACTAAATTCCACTTATTTCCTCTTAATTTCATTAGGAATTGGTACTCAGACAGGATAAATGCCTTGGGTAAATCCCCAGAACATTTCCTTTAATTTGTTTGTATTGTGTGTTTTATTGCCTCAAATTTCTCCTATACAAGTATAGAGTGCTCAGAAAGCAATACAACTGGAAATAATGATTTAGCAGCACACTAATTTGTATACATACAAATATAATCATTCCATCAGCTTTAAATTATCAAAAAGAGGTTAGTTAAGAGCTTCATGACTTAGTTAATAGCTAATGCAACAGGAATAAGAGAAGCGGAAAAATTTCTTACATCTGACTTTGTCCCAAACATTCAATCAAACAAAGGTGTTTTCTTAATGATTAAAAAGCAGAATTAATGATCCATGTTATTGAGGCAATATAAGCTTCTCAACTGAGACTATTAATAGCTTTCCTGAGTCACTCGCACAGCACTTCCTTGACACTAGCTTCCATGGTTCCCTGCAAATTCACTGCAAATTCTTCACACCCTCTTGGAAAAGAAACGCTGCCTCCAAGTCTCCCGGTCCTGAACGCAATCCCTACTAATAATGTGACACGCAGAGCTGGTGGCTTGGCTGTGCAGGAAGCCTTAGGGGCAGTTTCGGGAGTGCCTGGGCTGCCCAGCTAGCCTGGCAGACCAGACAAGAAATGGTGCACAGGACATTTGTGAGAGGCAACGCTGCCCAGTGGAAAAAGCAACACTGGGACCTATTCCTGGCTCTGCTGTTAGCTAATCATTTGCTTTTCTTTCACCAGACATTTATCACCCACTAGATGCGGTTAATTTTGTGAAACCCCTTGAGATTCCTTGAGAAAAAAAGGGCTCTGTGAGAAGTAGATACTCAGCAATTTCAATCTCATTTAAAAGGGAACAAACCAAGAGCCCCGCTTCCAGATTCCTCCTGTCATGATGTGTCTTGAATACTGATGTGCAGCCGCTCCTATTGGCTTGCTCGATGGGATGAATAAGTGAATAGGGAGAGAACAAGAAAGTACTTTACTCACAATAGCAAATATGGTGACTAAGTACAATCCTCCTGACAGCAGGAATGCGGCAGCCTTTAGATCTCACTGGCTTTCCCTGCAATGCTGTCCCTTCCACCTGCAGACACTTGGCACAGTGAGGAAAAGCAACACAGGGAGGAAAAAATCATGGGTTAATATTGTATCAATTTTTTCTCACTGAGTTATGAGGCATATATACAGATCATGACCTTTTCCTAGCACTTTTCACTGCAATAAACAGATGGTGCAGAGTTTCACACTGATCCAGCAGTTTCACCCATCTTTTGGACGTGCCAGAAAACGGAGGACTAAAGCCTGGCTCTGAATCCACTAGTAGCTTGAGGTGTTGCCACCATCAGAAAATTGAGTAAAGGGCCATTTGTAGAAGGATGCATTTTTCAAGACCCTGTGAGAACAATCAAGAAGTGACACTTTTGAAAGGGCATTTTTTGAAAATACATTTTTTCTTCCTTCACAAATTCCTGTGCACAAGAGGGTAAGGTGACTCTGACTCTTAATATACACAAAAAACATAAAGTGAGAAGTAGCTAAGGAGATGAGACTCTCATTGTATCCCACTGTGTTTCTGCTGAAATCCTATGGCCTCTTATGCACTTTAAACATTTATTATGCATTATATTTCTGAGTTCCATATTATACTTGGCATTCCAAGGTCTTTTTTTACAATATAGACAGATTAAATGGCAAAAGACTTCTAAGCAAAATAGGAAATACAATTCAATAATCTCTAAACGATTGCTGTAATTTCAAGCTATAAAGATAAAAATGGATAAATATTCAGGGGTGTTAGGAGAGATGGCTAAAATTAGAAGGAAAACATTTGCCTAAATTTTCAGGCATTAGCTCTTCCATCCTCTCTACAATACACAAAGGTTCCCAGTGAGACAGTATTGAAGCAGCAACTCACTGTTCTGCCATGCTCAAAATAAAATCATATTGAATCATACTACTTATTCTAGTAGTGGAGTTTTTCCGTGTATCAATATCAAGTCGTTTTTTTTTTTTCTTTTGCCTAATTATTGGTATGGAAATGACTAAGTTGTGAGTGCAATCCAGAGACCAGTGAAGTGTCCTGCCTACAAAATGTAATTTTATTGAAAACACTAAGTTGTACAGGTAGAATGGCTGGCTGACATGGCTCCACTTTGGGTGACACATAAAAACCTTCTTTTCTTTTTGTCATTGAATAAAACGTGAAGACAGACACAAACAAACTCTGAAGCACACATAACTTTAAACTCAAGTGGTGTTGCCGCTACTTGAGAAATTAATTTCTCATTTTCAAACAGAGATGTATCACTGCCTCTGTATGGAAGCATTAAATGAGAAATATAGTTTAGAATCAGCTCCATAAATCCAGTAACACTTTCAAGGCACGTTGCAAATATAATTATCGACAATGGCAAGGCTATTTAAGTCATGTAACTGCATAATTAGGGTCTCTTCTGGTTCATCATTATGAGGGACTAAATAAGATTAAAACATGACTTGATGTTATCTACTTTTTCTACTTTGTCACCTGACATTTCTTAGTAACTATTAATAGGACAGATAATAAAAAGGAAACATTTTGTTCCCTTCTTCAGTAATAGCCATTGCTAATTTCCATTACAAGTGGTTTTCCGGTTTTCCTCAGGCTTTGGAAAAAAGAATTGCATTGACAGCAAGTCATTTATATCTGTGAACAGTAAAACCTAGACTTTACAGCTGATAATAAACAAGTAAATATGTTCCTTTAGCAAGGAAAAATTGAAACTTGTCAAAATGACCTCAGAGTGGAACCTGACCATTAGCACTGATGGAAAGTGGGGACTTTTTCCGTAACAGACTAGTAGTGAAGTCTCCAGACATGGGAAAATTGTTGAAGTTGTTTACAGGCACTTGTATACACAGTGAGTGAATAAAAGACATATTGCCCTTGAATGCAAAACCAAAACTGGAAAATTAAGGCAAGCATCTTGAGAACAAGTCAGCAGTGGTCAGCTGATGTCTGAGATCACTTTGCCACTTGGAAGGTAAGTGGGCAAAGTACATCTCCTCTCAAAACTCACTGCAATGTTAGCTTCATACAAGTAACAGTATGTACATGTCGTGCACATACGCAGATGTTTAGGGTTCTATTGCTCTAAATACCTGATAAAGTCTTAGTAAAGTGAAGGATGAGGCACAGAAAGCTGAAGTAACTGGACAACAGCTAGTGGCAACGAGGGCAAAAGAAGATAGATATTCACCTTTCTAGGCTTGTGTCATGACCACTCAGTCATATTCAATATCCTTTATTACATGGAGCAAAATACATGCTGCAGCAATTCTGCAGTTTGCTTCTCAAAGAGTGAAGTACATCAGAATAAAGCCAAAGCAGATTCTTTATTTTTAACTGGGGAGAAGATTGTTTAAAAATGCTCAGTCTCCATCTTTTCATCAACTCTTCTCTGCACAGATATATTTTCCCTTAATTTTAACATCTGGAAGTGAGCCAGGAAAGATCTCTGCCTATGGCATTTACTACAGCAAGATGACGTTCAAAATAAAGTATTTATTAAACTAAACTCACAGTGCCTTTTCCCTCCAATAACAGACTGTTAATAGATTAATTAAAAAAATTTTTTAAACCCACAAACAAAACAAACAAAACCACACAAAAAAACCAAACACACACAAAAAAAGACAAAACAAAAAAAAAAACCAAAAAACCCAACACCAACAAAGAAAACCCCACAGCATAACAACAAAACCAAACCAAATAATTACCTGTTTTGACCTTTCTTCCTTAATGCATCTTATTTTAGTATCCATAGGACACCAATGTGCCCTTGTGGCCAGGAACGCCAACGGTGTCTTTGGGTCCATTAAGAAGAGTGTGTCCAGCAGGTTGATGGAGGTTCTCCTCCCCCTTTAGTCTGCACTAGTGAGACCACATCTGGAGTATTGTGTCCAGTTCTGGGCTCCACAGTTCAAAAGAGACAGGGAAATAGTAGAGAGAGTCCAACAGAGAGGTACATGAATGATGAAGGGACTGTAGCATCTCTCTTATGAGGAGAGGCTGAGAGACCTGGGGCTGTTTAGCCTGGAGTAGACTGAGAGGGGATCTTATTAATGTTTATAAATATCTGAAGGGTGGGTGTCAAGTAGAAGGGGCCAGACTCTTTCCAGTAGTGCCCTGTGAAAGGACAAGGGGCAATGGTCACAAACTGGAAAACAGTTCCACTTCAACATGAGGAAAAACTTCTTTACTGTGAGGGTGATGGAGCCTGGAACAGGCTGCCCAGAGAGGTTGTGGAGCATTCTTCTCTAGAGAATTTCAAGACCCACCTGGATCTGTTCCTGTGTGGCCTGTCCTAGGTGAACCTGCTCTGGCAGGGGGGTTGAACTCTATGATCTCCAGAGGTCCCTTCCAACCCCTACCATTCTATAATTCTATGATTTCATGAGCTGCAAAGAGACACCTTCTACCTGTGGAACCTCTGAACATGTCTCCACTGCAACACATAATACAGTTAGTAACAAAGAATCCCCCCTGATGTTTATTCCAGGCCTTGAGCTCCAGCAGGGTGCTGGTACAGAGAGCACTGGCAAACCAATAAACTCAATGTATAAATCTTCCCTTTTGAGCTACCCTTGCTGCTGTAGAAGTTTCTGGTGTCATTAAATTAAGACCAAGAGTCAGTTCAGGGTAGTCTAGGATATTATTTCCTCATGCAGAGATGTTAAGACAACAAGCCTGGATGGGTCTCATACCATGTGGAGAGCAGAACACTGTTTTTGCTGGGTAGGTCCATAATCTGACCTCTTATCCTCCATGCACCCCAGGCACAGGCAACCCCCTCTGTCCTATGTCTCTCATCAGCTGAGATCAATGAAACAAAGACACACTGTCCACTCTCCCACCCTCATCTTAACCTGGTCCCACATGCCAGAGCACACGTGGGTTACAAGCAGTAACAGAAGACAAGGGACAGCTAAAAGTGCAGGAGGGAGCAATTTTAGCTTTTCTTACTATTTGAAAGAGGACATGGCACCCTTTCTCAAGTCACTTTCCAATGTATATGACCTGTTCTCTGGTGGGCAGCATGTGGGAAAAATAAAGAAGCCCAGGTGATGTGCAGCCAGCGAGCTATGATGCCACACAAGAGAATACACAGTATTCAGAGCAGTAATCAAGGCTGTGGATGAGCTGTGTCCATTTCCCCTGGAGAACCATCTGACACAGGATGTGTTATGCCAGGCAACAGAAGAAAGATAACCACCATCTATATTGCTAGAATTGTAATATAGGAAAATATAATTAATAAGGAGTCTCACCTGCCCGCTGCTCACTACTGCTGTTCTCTGACTTCTCCATGCCTATTAAAGTTCCATGCACAGATGCACACTCAGCCACCAAGGGGTAAAAAGCTCCTTTTAAACAAAAAAAGAAAAAGCAGAATCTATTATATGTCAGAACCTTGAAAGGCTACACATAAAAAACTGCATCCACAGCTTAACCTTACTTTTACCAGTGACTTCACAACTAACTTTTCCCTGCTCCCAACCTATATGCTGATTATGTGTGAGGTTCTCCAGTGATATTTGGTTTTAATACAGGGCTTTCCACCCCTAAAATTCCTGCTGGTATTGCCAGATCTATTTTCAAGGGGGGAGACTGAAATTACAATTAAATTTCTGCTTCAGTTATCTGCTCTGTTTCTTTCTTGGATGTCCCCATCCTGATGCATGGTTCAGCTGCTTCAGGATGGTCAGAAAAGATTTCTGCCCCCACAGCTGTCTTGACGCCTTTGCCAGCTCCTGGTACCCATAATTTCATTTCACAGCTTAGCAGTTTAAATCAGTGACAATTATCTCAGTACTTGTGAACTATGGTTGTTGAGCTAGACAAGTAGGGAAAAATAGAAGTGTTAGGATGGGTTACTGGAGACAGAAACCACTACAGACTCCTCTGCTTAGGATCCCTGTAGGCTGCTTCTAAGCATCTGTCAAGCAGGAGTCCTGAAGAGAATACATCAACGGGGGGCAGCAAGCATTTCACTCAGGTGGAGATGGGCAGGCATCTCTCAGCTATGTACATCAGTGCCTGTGGCAGCCTGGAGCTGGGTATCAGTCCTTCCACCAAGGCTATGAGATTGAAAAACAGCCAATGAGAGCAAAAGCAACAAGATGCAGACTCTTGTAAAAATCACTGGTTCAAAAGCAGGCTACTGTGGTCAGCCCTGCTTTCAGTTTGAGTATTAGGAAGAGTAGCAAGTGGACAGTGACTGTGCTTTAATTATGAGACAAGCCCAGTAAACTGTTGTCTCTTAAAATATATCCTTCTACACCATTAATAGCTTTACTTTATCAGAAAGCACATTAAATCCTCAACAAAAACACAGCAGAGCTTGGACTGTGTGAATACAGCTGCTAAGCAACGTTACCAACATCCTGTCTACTCCTGCATTGCAGCTATGAATAATAACTCCTCCATGCAACCTTTACCTCCCTGTCACTGCTCTCCTGCAGCTGTATACTGTTGTAACTGCAAATGGGCCCAAACCAAAATGCCAGATCTAAAATTTGTTCTCATATTTAAGGAAATCTGGAAAGAAATCCAAACAGGTGTCTGCCCTCCCTCGCTACAACTGGATTATGTGAAGCCTTGAATATAACCAACCCAGAGTTTCAAGGCTGTGTTTTTGTTTCAGATTCTGTGGTCCCAGCCTGTTTGTATTCATTTGCTTACTCTGATCTCTAATGACAGAGGCAACTTTTAAAAACCAACCCAATAACCAAACAATTTCACAAAAACTTAAAAAATACTTTCAAAGTTACCAAAAATGGTAATTAAGCCATTTATTGTGTTCACTGACTACCTCTGGCCACTCTTTCTGGAAGAGATGTTGAGCTAGTGACGACTCATAGGAGGAGAAGTTTTCATTACACAAATGAATGCTACAAACTTAAAAACAGTATTTAGGGTACAAGAATGAGCCACTGCCCTCTTGGCATTCCTCCCTGTTAACAAAAGAAATGACCATTTTTCAGTTTTTCCTCATCCTCTTTGAAGTTGTCCAGAGATTTACTTCCTAAGGGTCCTGATCTATATAAACTCCCCAGATTAGGTACTACATACATTTTGAAATGCAAAATTTAATGGAAAGACTAACGATTGCTGACCATGCTTCAGAAATATATAGAAAGTTGTTTGTTTTGATGAGGAAATAAATTTTGAGTGCTGCAAATACTATGATGTAGAAAATCATATCCCTTAGAAAGCAGAATTTAACCTGTCACATCAGAATACTGCCTTTCTAGTCAATACTTGATTGCAATATTGGATTATATAACAAATAATTACTACAAATGTTAATCATATTAAATTACGAAGATTGAAGTAGTTAATATTGAAGGAAACAATATTTATATAAAGAACTCTCTAGAATTGAACCTCCTGAAGCTGAGGGATACATTTACTAAGCAGAGTTTTCATCATATGAATTATTATTCCACCTTTTATAAATTATGATCTCAAGACAATGGTTTTCCATCTGCTCTACATATGTGGGACTCTGAAAATTTTCCAGGGGGACTGAGGATTCCAGTACAGTGCAGTTCAGCCTAGTGATAGTAACTTTGATTTTCCTCAACACTTGTCACAGATCCATCAGAAACCATCGTCAGAAACTAGCAGCCTGAGCACAGACTGAAAACTCCTTTTTCTAGACCTGTAAATATCAAAGTAGGTGTATCTCTTGCCTAGGCAGGAGGGCAACTGCCTTTGGAAAAGAAAAACAGTCTTGAAGCTGAAGAGCAGGAACTTTCCGGGAATGAGATGCTCTACTTTCTGGCTGTGGACAGGCGATTTAACTTCTCTGTTATCATGTGTCTGTCCAAGGTCAGCAAGTGGCCTGTCTGCCAAAATCAGCAGCAAGCAATACAGGAGGAGATTTACAGAGAAAAGGAAAAGCACTTGTACTTGGACAGGGTCATGATACTTTACCTTCAGCAGTAATTCCTTCCCTCACCCTGCTCCCTCCCTCCACAAAGTCAAAGAGCTCACATGTAAAAGCACCAAAAGCAGATTCCCGTGGGCTCATACACCCAGAGCAAGGAGGAAGGGAAGCACTGCACACACCAAAAGAAAACCACTGCATTTGCTCTCTTCTAACATCCACACCTGCCCATGTTTCATTGGAGGCTTTGCATTCATTATAGATCACTAGAACCAGTTAAATTAAATTTATTTTAAACATTGAATATTAATTTCAGGAATGCCTGCATCTGTTCAAGTGCTAAGAACCAGCTAACGTGACACTGTCACTGCTTTGTGTGCAAATTGTACTAATCTGGGCATATTTTCTACTATTTATATAGATATCACACCAATAAACCCCTCCTTTTCCACCCTAAGAACCTACGCATCTATATAATTACTGTAACTTTGATCTTGGAACAAATTTTTATGTTTTTTAACTCTCACAGCAAAAGGAACATAAATAATCTGTTTGTATTACCTGTTCTATTAAAGGTTTTCAGTGTGATCTACAAAAATCAACTCACTACTGCTGCAAGGTAGGAAACTGCCTGCTTCATCTAGTCACTGACATCCAAAAAAGCCAGTATTAGCCAGGTGTTAACTAGTCTATACACACCTGGAAGTGTTGCGCTACTCTAATGGAACTGATTTTAATAGTTTATTTAAGCCTCTGTGATTTCTCCATGTAGAAAAGGTATGTGCCTTTCTATATCTGTCTGTATTTACATTGTCATCTAGTAATACGGGAATGAAATGTATTTTCTTCCTGAATAACAGGGGTGGAAAAATTGCAGAGAATTCATGAAGAGTCCTTCATTAAGTATTAAAGCTGAGGAATACACAGGGCTTGAAATGTATGAAACCACAACTGTTTACACTGAATAGAACACACAGCTTCTGGGGATGCAAATGGTCCATCCTGACGAGGTTCACTAGGAGCATGGCAGCATTGGGCTGTGCAGGGCTGAGTTGCTCTTCTCTCATCTGTCTCAAACATATCTCCAATTATTTGCAGACACGCTCCATGGACAAGCCCCCAGACATTGTCCATACATGCAGTGTTGAAGTCCACCTGGACAGATTGTGAGGGTTTTTTCCAGCAGTCTGGCTAGCTATTTTCATTGGCATCCGTGCAGGAAGGTTTTGGCATTATTTAGCACACACAGTTAGGAGCGTTGCTTTGCAATTTTGTATGGTATAAAACTTTTGTTATGACTTTCATTGTGCAGTAATCTCAGAATTCAATAAAAAAGAATGCTAATGAAAACATGTTTATGAGGGATTAACATGGCAACAAATATAAAACTGCTGCATAGTTTAAAAAAAATGCTAAATACTTTCCTCATAACTCTTCTAAATAATCTAAATTATTTATACTGACCTTCTGAGCAAATCTAGCTCTTAAATTTAAGCTGTGATACTAAATATAATGGAAACATTATTAGTGGAGTGCTTAAAGTTGCATTCTTCATATAGCACATTGGCAGTACCCTTCATGTCTGCTGTTCTACTGCTAGGCTCTTGTAGCCCATGAAATTTGGGGGTCTTTGTACTAGATATGGCAGGGTTTTTGGTCCCTTCCTCTTCCTCCAGACCCTTCATAGGTAATTCCCTGGCCAGAGAGTAGGCACAAAGACAACCAGCTGTTAGGGCAAGAGTCACTGGCCTGTCCCTTTTACACTACGGACAAAATTCATACTGCAGGATATTAACTGAGCCACTTTGTTGGGTAGGTTCTGTAGCTTGAAGTACCCTGGAGGGGGCGGGCTTTTAGGACTTGTTTTTAGGGCTCATTTAAATCTGAGATCTATTACCCAGCAATCTACAGTTGTGGAGGACAAAAGTTCTGAAGATTCATGGGAACATTCCAGTTGAGTGCAGTCTAAATGTAAACTCTCCTTCTCATCCTCCATCAGCTACCATCCCATTAACACTAAGTACCCGTGACAATATCATTTGTATTGAGCCCTGTAAACATCTGTCATTGTGGTTATCAGGCTTTGGTACGGTCCCAGTTTGAACACTGACTGTTACTGCTCATATCTGAGTTAAGTCATTTCTGGTTTTATGATCAGAGGTTAGATGACACTGTGAGGTGGTACAGAGAACGACTGGAGGCACAGACACTTTTTTTTATTTGTAAAGAGACTGACTGGTGTGGGATGTTTATCTTAGGAAAGGATAAACCAGACATGATAAACAGATCTGACCCAGTCAAGCATCTGCAGTGCTTCCTTTAGTGAAGTTCAGCCATCCCAGCTGGTGTGTCAGGGAATTGTTTCTAGCCTTTCTGGTTGGATGGCCAGATAGTTTATTTATAACAATACTTGTAAATACTGCTAAACACAATGCAAGCAGTGGTGCTTCCAATACTTTTATTCCCTCCCAGGAGTGTCAAATATAGGAAAGGAAATTCAAGTAAATGACAGGAAATGCAAAGCAGCTCTTCTCAGGGTCAGCATACTGTAGACATATGTGCTCAAAAACATGCCTAACACACTGACAGAGAGTAAAAGGTACAGCCAGGCCAAACAGCCTGGGGGATGGTTGTTATCTCTGCCTATTCTGCAAGAACATTCAAAGTCAAGACCCTTCCGACAGTAAAATTTCATCTATTCTTCTTCTAGCCCTGCACCACAGAGCAGCAGTCAGGTCATTAGTTCTGGCATCTTTTAATGGAAATTCAAAACATCGCAATTTTCCTGTTTACATTGCAAAGTTAATCATAAAATTCATGCAGACTGAATGCTAACGGAATGGCATGCTATGATCATTTTATATGTACCATGTATTTTAATTGAATGATCACCTGCCTATACCTTTTCTGCTACTTCCAGTGCCTTGATTTATATTCTTAGAAACTATTTGCCTGCCCTGTATCAGAACAACACTGAGAAACAAGGTTTTGTGAATGTTTCAAGATTGCTTGCAGTAGTTTTGCTTTCATTAGGTTTGCTAATGTAAACAACTGAAGTAAACCAATTACTTCAAAAGGCTTTATTGCCTGGTTGCACAGATTTTGAGAGCAGGAAAGACAAAGTATGGAAGTAAGAGTTCAGAGACCCCCAAACCAGGGAACAACGTTAAAATGCCCAAAGTGGTTTATGCCACAGGATCTTCATCCAGTTGTGCATTGCAGACAGTCAGGTGCCCCTCCAGATGTCCCCCTTGCTTCTACCACTTTTCAACAAAACAGTCCTGTCACATCACTTTCACCCAGGACAGATATTCACACAGTCAGGCTACGGAATAGCTTCTGGAGGTCTATTTGCAGCAGCTACGACAGCATGACTTAGGGATTTTGTCAGGGGAACACACTGGTTTAGGGCTTATGATGCTCGGGAGGGCTGGCGTTAGTCTTGCTGACAAAACCATAATGGAGTGCAAACCTCGCAGAGGAGGTGCCAATGGAAAACATGTGCTATCAGTGAAACTGTGCAGATAACAGCCCTTCATCCAAGACCATCGTCCCAAAATTCAAACACCAGTTTTACAGGCAGTAAGCTGGTGGGCAGTATTTCATTCTGTGGCATTCCGCAGAAAAGATCAACTAATAATCCAGAGGGTTATTCTTTAAGACTTTGACTTGGATATGTTTATGACAGTGACTGAAACTGTGTTTACCAGCTGGCCTGAAATATAACATCAGACTAAACTCTGCTCTGCTCTGCCAGGTGTGTCAGGGTAACATATGGCTCTGCACTGTGCAGGCTAACTCAAGCGAAAACAGGAGGCAGACTAGCACATTAAAAAGCCAAGGTCTTATAGCAAATACTTGAAGCTATTTATTGGGTCCGAGGCCGTGTGTAATTCTGTCGCGGAGTTAACTATTAAAAAGGCAACAGTTCTAAACACTGCTCTGAAATACCAGATTATAAAATGCAAAGCAGGTGAACTTGCCATCTGGAGTGGGGCGAGCTGAATACACAGGCACTTGCTTTATTTAAAATGACAGCCCAATCCGTGAGAGGAATTGCCAGGAAAACAAAGAGGACAAATGCTCTTTTGATCACTACCTTGAATTTTGTAGTTACATGTGCTGGTTGTTTGCCTACTATCAGGTGAGTGCTTGGTGTACAATGTGACGGTTAAAAGGCCAGTGCTATTTTTAGTCGTGTACACATTGCAAGGTAACAGAAATGTAGGACAATTCACACAGACAAGGCACAGGCAGTTCTTGCCTGAAAGCATGCAGCACTCTAACTGCTGCTTAAAGAGGACCACTGCCCTGGTCAAGAGCTGCTTTGTAGTATCTCCGTATCAAAATCAAGTCCAAATATATAAGCGCTCAAACATGACCAGCCAAGTGTAATAGATGTTTTTGTCTGGGGCTCTGTTTAAGCTGCCAAAGGGGTGAGACAGGGCCACCGCGTGACCCTCACAAACAGCCTCCCAGGCTTTCTGACCTGAAACATTTAGTTCTGACCAATCTGTTTTAAATCCCACATTGGCATTGGCTCTGGGTTCATGCAGAAAGCAGAGGTACTCCCAGAGGGCACAGAGCTGGGCAGATCACCATCTGCCTCAGCCTCCTCACCTACAGCCCAGCAGCCCAGGTGAGGATACAAGGACACAAGCTAGCCAAGGGCAACTTAGCAGTGCCCCAGGCCAGCTCCGAGGTGTTTTGAACAACAGGCTAACAAAAGGCATTCAATATGCTGACAATTGACAATAGTGTTTCTTTGCAAATTTTTCCTTTCCATAAAGACATTACTGGACACTGGTGTCACTTCCTGAGAACTGTGTCCTTCTGATCAGTTTCTCAGGTATTTAGACATGGAAGTTGTTCCAAGCTGCAGCAGAGTTGTCATTCTACAGGGAGCGGTATGTAGAAGAGACAGCAGCAATTTTTCGAGCTGCCTTGGGCAATGAAGCAGCTTTTGCTGCTGGGAGGAGAGAGGAAACACAGATGTGACTACAAGCTGGTCCGCAGAGGTGCCAGACGAGTTTGATGTCAATGCAGAAGATGGCCTAGTTCAGAAAGAGGCTAGGCATGACAGAACAAGGAGAGGGAGCTGAGCCCTGCAATGACAAGACCACACCAGATAACCATCCATGCACACTTTGCACACCTCAAAAGGTGAAGTGTTGTTCGGGATAGAGCTAAGAACAATGAAATGGTGCTGGCAAAAGAAAAACATTATTAGGGTGGAGTGTTAGGAAACATGTGAAATGATGAGCCAGCTGCACACAATTTAAAGTGAGAACACAAGAATGAAAAAAAATTCTGTGCCTAACCTGCCATTTTACCATACTACAAGTTCTGATTTAACTGCAGAAAAACATGTTTGAGTCAAGTCGAATGGAGTTCCCACAGAGTTATTAACAGAAAGGCTCAGGGTGAGAGAGGTGGTGGCTTAGCTACCTCTCAGTAACTGTCTGCAGATTATTCAATGTCTGTAATGTGCTTTAAAGATGAAAACTACTGAGTGCTTAGTAAATTAGAACAAAAAAGAATCCCCAACAGTGGCATCTATTAAATTACAAAATAACCTCTCCAGGGAAGCCTCAAAAGTATTGTCACTAAATAAATTTAAAACTGAGCAGCTTGAAATGTATTTACTATACGAAAGAGACCTGCATTTGCCCCAAGGAAAAGAGATGAAATGTCCTAAGGCTTCAATAGTCTTTCATCTCCAGTTTTTTATTGCTCTTGCCTGATGCACAGGGGAAAGAGATGATTATTTAAACTGGTTTTTTTCTCTAGAGATGTCTAGTGAAATGTGCTGACAGGTACTATCCATCGACTGTATATTTCAGGTAATTCACATGGCAGGCAAGTAAGGGGGCTCGTATTCCTTGACAAAAAGCATGCACATGCTGGAGGAGGATGCAGTTTCTCTTTGATACCATGACAAGCTGCCAGCCTTTGCCATTTTCAAGGCGGACCAGAAAAAAACTTTATCTAGATGCATTTCCAGACAGATGCACACAGCAAGCAGCAAGCAACAGCTTGGTCAATCCCAGGCTGCCACAGAACGCTCAGAACAAAAGGAAGAGGTGGCCTTTTCTTTCTCCGTATTGTCCTACTGCATCTGGTCTGTGCCAAAAAAGAGCAGCACTCTCCTCTCGCTATCACTGAGAAGAGCCAGGACTGAGGTTGTTTATATCACCCATGGCAGAGGGAGGGGCAGAGACAGAAGGAAAGTGAACAGGAATCCAAAGAGCAAAGTCAGCTGCTGGAAGAAGGGTCTCAGACAATGCCAACTTTTACATGGCCAGGCTGGATGAGGCCTTGAGCAACCAAGTCTAGTTGAGAGGCATCCCTGCCCATGGAGGGGAGGTTGGATTAGGTGATCTCTAAGGTCCCTTCCAGCCTAAGCCATTTTATGAGTCTATGAAAAGGCCCAATTGTTTTGACTCTGATTACCCATTAGAGCTACAGCCCTACCTGGGATGGTTATGCATTGCAGCCCCCATGCTGTGAGCACCTCACTGAACAGCTCTAAAAAGCTATAGAGCAGACTAGAGGCTTTGGTGATATAGCCACCAGGTAAGGACTGCCTTGAGTCCCCTGTGAAGCCCTGGGAGGTACAGTCAAGTCTGGAGCATGATTCACAAGTCACAGGACAGCTGCAAGTAGGGTGAGTACAAATTATGCTGGAGGAAGTTCTCTTGGTTCTGCGATATGAGGCTGAAGTGTGGGTAGGCCTTTAAGGAGCAGCTCCTGCCTCACTAACAGAACTGTTCCGCATCTCAACAAGAAAGAGAGGTGACAGAGTAGCAGACGCGTCTGAGAGAGGGAGGCGTGGTCCAGCACAGAGGATGTCATCACAGAATCACTCAATCATTCTGGCTGGAAGAGACCTTCAAGATGAACCACTAGCCCAGCACTGCCAGGTCACCACTAAACCATGTCCCTCAGCACCACATCTACATGGCTTTTAAATACCACCAGGGATGGTGACTCCACCACTTCCATGGGCAGCCTGTTGCTATGCTTTACAACCCTTTTGTGAAGAAATATCCTAATACCCAACCTAAACCTCCCCTGGCGCAACTTGATGTTGTTTCCTTTTGCTTTTTACTTGGGAGAACAGACCAACCCCCACCTCTCTACAACATCCTTTCAGGTAGTTGTAGAGAGCAATAAGGTCTCAGCCTCAGCTTCCTTTTCTCCAGGATAAACAACACTAGCTCCCTCAGCTGCTCTTCATAAGACTTACTCTGTAGACCCTTCACCAGCTTCCTTGCCCTTCTCTGGACCCACTCCAGCACCTCAAATGTCCTTCTTGTAGTGAGGGGCCTGAAACTGAACACAGTACTTGAGGTGGGGCCTTACCAGTGCTGAGTAGAGGGGCATGATCACTTCCCTAGCCCTGCTGGCCGCACTATTTCTGATACAAGCCAGGATGCTGTTGGCCTTCCTGGACACCTGGGCAAACTGCTGGCTCATAGTCGTCTAGCTGTCAACCAGAGCAAAGAGATCTTGTTGATCATGAACATGAGGGAAGACAACAAAATGCAAATTAACCACTTTTTCTTAACTTGTAGGAAGCTTCAAACCTTTTCGTGAACTACATTTTCTGTCATTACTTAATCATCTGTAGGTTTTTCCAGTAAACAGGAAGTACAGCAAAACCTAGAAATAATTGAATGTTATTACTGAGATGTGTTGAGTATACTAAAATTCTTTTTAAGAGTACATGCATGAATCCTCAGCATAATTACTTAACTATGGAGTTGCCATCTCTGCTTAGCAGTAGAAGACTTATCTTTTCTTTTGCATTCAGCAAAGTGATAGATGTTGTAAAGATATGCTTCAGACATGAAGATGTTTGCGGGCCACATAAACCTGTGGGAGTGGGAGAAGGGGGAGAGAGAGAAATGAAAATTGGAACTTGTCAAATGATGTCTTCATTTTCAGCTACATTCTGTGGTCCTGATTGACATCACGTGGGAACTGGGCAAGAGCTGATAAACTCCATTTCCAGAGGCAATCAGACAAGTACCACAGGGGCAGGCAGGAAGAAAAGGCACTGGTTCATTTAATGCACGATATTGTGATACAAACTACCAGTATGGTCCTTAATGAAATTTTCCAATGCAGCATCAGCAATGGCTAATGAGGATGGCTGGCAACTGTTTCACCTTGGTTTTTTATCTTTATGGGCTCTTAAAACTAACTTGTCCAATCCTGCAATCTGCAAAAACGTTGTATGTTGTTGGTAAATCCTAATCTCCTCTCATCACTGCCTGTCCTACTTTCTCTAGGCTGAAGTCCAAGTTCTACAGTACAAAGTGGAAAGCCAGGTATCATAATTTAAGGAAGAAATTTAAGATTCAGCTCAAAACCTAAGATGCTTGCAAGAGGAATTTTGATGTAGAAGACGGAACTTGCATCACAAGATCTTTGCAAGTTAGACATCAGGAATCAGTCCAGAACTCTACTTCTCAGACTATTCAGGTGCTCAAAGTACATATTTCTCAGTAGTACAATTTTCATGTTGTATCTTGATGGGAAATTGCTTGAGAACCAACAGCTGCACTATCAGAATTAGAACAAAAGTCTCAGTTATGAAGTTCTCTCTATACTGAAACAAATTCGTCATTAGAATTCATCAAACGATAAATTTCACTATCAGCAAATTTGGAAGATTTTTCAAGAGTTATAGTTAAACTGAACTAGAAAATGAGGTCATATTCCAATAAATGCACCAGATTGTTGTAAATTACATATACAAATGTTTTAATTAGAGGCTTGTTTTATGATAAGGTATGCTAATATTCATACTTTCTCAGGGAAAATAAAGTAACCGTACATGTGCCAACCTTCATTATGAAGGCATTTCATTCAAATCATATTCTGAAAATAACAATAAATCTTGTTTTATTGGAAGTTTCTTGTAGCATATCCATGTTATGATGCAAAACAAAACACAATGACTTATATTTTGAATACAGCCTCATAGAATATCTGAACAGAATATTTACTGTATGTAATGGATGAATTAAGAATGATCAACTTCTGAGCTTTTCTGTTGATAACCAGTGATCCACCCACCTGCCCTTCCTCCAAAAACATATGGCTTAAATAACTTTTCACAAAGCTCACTGAAGTACGGATAACAAACATCCTGAGTAAAATGTGTATCTTTGACTGAAACAGTTAAATCATAGGGATGCCTTTTCAGAATTTTACCCCATTGTTTCACCTCCTACAGAAGAAATAATCAATTAATCTTCTTGTAAATATATACCTAAGGAAAACATGCAGCTTTGACTTTAGGGAATTTCTGACCTATTTCACCTCCACAGCTTTTCACTAAGTATTCTCAGAGTGTGATGGTAATCTTTTTAGGAAGACATTTGGATGTGCTTTGTTCAAAGTGCTACGGCCTAAGCCTTGGTATGGACAAAAATACGTGCAACTTACATGCAAAGGCAAGAATGTTTTGTTTCTGTCACTGAAACCTTAACTCTCAATCATTGCAGTATTAATCCTGATCTAATTATTATAGAAAAAGGAAAAATAAGTAAAAAGAGAATGCTATAAATCTCAATAAGGATAGCAGTGAAACTGTTAGACATACATCTTTCAGTTCCTAACCATTGTTATACTCACCTTTCCGCTGTCCACCTGGATGCTAAGGTGGCTGGCCTCACACCACATACAAGGTTTTACATACACTAGGTACTTTCTCTTTGTCCCCCCTAAACCCAGTTTTACCCCGTTCCCGAGTCTGCCTTTATTTAACTATTCGTCATTGACCACTGATGCACCGCTTATAGCTCTGAAGTCTCAAGTATCATCCCATGCCCTCTGTTGGCATCTTGTATCTTTACACCTCTGCAGTGCATCCAGCAGCTTTCCTTTTGAGGCCTCTGCTCTGATACCATGTTTATAGTCCTCTATGCTGCGTAATTTTGCTAGAGTCCTACATTTTTCATTCTACATAAAATACTACTTTTTACTCTCAGCTAAATAAAGCTTATATCACATGACTGTACAAAGTTAAGCAAAAGTAGAACAAATACTGTTAATAGTCACCTGGTCATTAGGAAATCGCTGTTGCAGCCAAACCAGCTAAAGCAAAGCTCTGGGCAGGCCAAGACAAGCCCAGACAAAGCCTTAAGACCTGAGGCCTTACAGAGCTCCTGAAAAACCTGTGGCCTGTTAGAAAAATCAGCAATGTGTGTTACCATGAACACAGTAAATCCTGAGATACAGGGCTACGCAAAGTTTGGAGGCATGACAACCTACAGAAATGGAGTCCATCCTTGGAAAGCTCCTATCACATAGCCACAATGCCTCAGAAACAGACAGAGATGGGAACTTGGGTCACCCAGGCTCCTCTTTTCAGACGCTTCATTTTCACTTGGAAGTAATTAACTTCTTTTCTCTACTAATAACAGCTGTATCTATTCTGACCCAGCTGTGTTGGTTGGTGACTACTATTTCCATCCTACCTTGAAGAAAGTCAGCCTGCTTTAAAGGGCAAAAAGCTTGTAAGGTTTCTTTTGCTGGTTTCTTTTCCACATGCTTTAGCCAAGGCAAGAGCACACAGGGAAACGTTTCTTTCTCTGCCCGGAGAAGCAGGACCTGGCTTAATACTGAGTCATAAACAGGTCCTTAGACCTAGAAGACAGTTTATCGGGGTTCTCCTCCTGGTTCTTCAGCAGTTCCTTGCATGACCTTAAGGAATTCACTGGTTATCTATGACTTGGTTCTGATCTTACTCCTGCCAAACCGATGCAGTATTGTCACTTAAGATGTTATGACAATGCAGTTCAACGTACCTTTTAAACACAAGCTACTATTTTATTATCCACAGAAGTCACCTCCAGGTTGGTTTTGTCATTTCTGATACAGACCCTTTTAACTTGCACTGTAAAGCTGCATCATCCCTGAACGCTAGATCCCAGTGGACAGTCACCTGAAGCAACTGCTGTGCGTATGGCCGGGTGAGTTGCAACAAAGAAACTGCCCTACCTTCCTTACTCCCATTTTCAATGGCAAGCCAATCATGTTCTGGAAGGGAGTATTGGGATGCTGTGCTTTTCATCAGCATCCTTCTATGAAAAGCCGAGGACAAAAAAAAAAGGAAGGAGTGGAAAATCATAATACTTCATGCTGTAGCTCCTTTATTGTTCTTCTCTTAGTCCTGACCTTGCCAGCTTCAAACCAGCTCCTGCTGTGCAGCTCCCTACCACACTCCTGCATCAACTCCTGTGCCTCAGACACATCCTGCTTGTGCTCAGTTCACTTATTCTTCATTTTAGACCAGACTGAAAAGAATCTTGAAGCCAACAAAAATTGAGCTATGTTTAACTGAAAGTTCAAGGTCACAATCACATCCAAGTTTATGGACTTCAGGGAGGATTTCCTCAGATTCTTGGTTCTACCTATCCTGACTGATCCCAGCTCCCAATTCTACACTGAGATGCCTATATTCACAATTACTCCTCACTGGTCCCTACAGTACAAGCTTTTCTAAGCAGAAGCCTCTCAAAAAATGCTTAGGTTTTCTACCCACTGATACTTGAAAAGCAATTCCTCATCAGGCCTGCAGGTCAAAGTGGAGTCTTGGAATTACCACAGGGGAAAAAAAAAACCACAGACCAAAAAAAACCTCACAAATTTTTCTTCAGCAGCGCTAGATTCCCTGATAGACTCAAAGCAAAATTATGAACAATGCTATAAGCACTGGAATACTGCGCTGTTCTGTTTTATACAATGTACCCTGGTGCTTTATGATGTTTCTGATGTATGCATTTCAGGTCTGTAGGCAGTGTTAAATGTTCATGGACTTCTATAAATCATAAAAATCACAGCAGCTCTACATTAATTACTCTATTTTATATCTCAGATTTACACTGATCTTTGTAAATAGGCAACATGCAAAGCATCCTTTACTGTACCATTTAGGAGAAATTATGATGATAGGTGATTGTTTCCATTAGTGATTATTCTAGAAGTAAAAATTATCAAGAAGCATAGCTGTCATATGAATGGTTTGAATTCTAGCTGTAGGCTAAGTCTAAATCAGAGCTTTCTTAGTGATATTATTATCTGAATCTTCTAAATACCTGATGCTATTAATCTTCTCTCTCTTCAGAATGACTCCTGAACATACCTTCTCTTTTTAGGGTATTTGTCATCTCCAATTGCTCATTAACCAGCTTAATCTATGTGCTCCCAAATGGGTCTGTTACCTCAGAACAGAGGGACTGCCTGCAGAAAAATCCCAAACTTGCACCTTTCATTCATTTTCCTCAAAAACAAATCACTCCTGAGGGCTGCTCTCAAATGGAAACATTGCCATGTGAGTCAGGCACTCCCATGTGGTTTTCTTTACTAGACTATACAGCATTTTTCTCCAGAGCACTTCCATTCCTTTGTTTATGATAACTAATGAAACCAAGCCTACATAGAGGCAGGGTATTTAGTGTCACAGCAGCTTTTCAGTGGTGCCCAGGGCCAGGACAAGGGGCAACGAGCATCTCTCTTATGAAGAAAGGCAGAGAAACCTGGGTCTGTTTAGCCTAGAGAAGACTGAGAGGGGATCTTATCAATGTTTATAAGTATCTAAAGGGCAGATGTCAAGAGGATGGCTCCAGAGTCTTTTCAGTGGTGCAAAGCGACAGGACAAAGGGCAATGGGCACAAACTGGAACACGGGAAGTTTTGACTGAAAATAAGGAAAAAATTCTTTACTGCATGGGTGATGGAGCCCTGGAACAAGCTGCCCAGAGAGGTTGTGGAGCCTCCTTCTGTGGAGACTTTCAAAACCCGCCTGGACACGTGCCTGGGCAACCTGCTCTAGGTGAACTTGCTTTGGCAGGGTGGGTGGACTAGATGATCTCCAGAGGCCGCTTCCAAACCCTACCATTCTGTTATTCTGTGATAAAGGCTACTCAGCCTGTTCAGGACCGCACATTTCTAGCACTTTCTCCACTTCATTTCTCAGTATCCAAAGATCTTCTATAATTAGGCCAAATACAATCAAATTCATAGAGGACCATTGTTTTCCCATGTTTCAAAGCAATCATACAGAACTGTTACATACTCTGAATTGATTGAGCATGGGGTTACTTTATCTCCAGGGGAGATGATGATGAGCATTTCCCACACAGTTCCTGAGCTGTCTTTACTAATTTATCTTAATAACATCTTTGTGTTTTGACTCAGAAGGAAAGACATCAAAGCATAGAACAAGGCAGGCATACTCTCAAGATTAAAATTGGCCAGAGGCAATCAGCACAGCAAGTAAACAGCTCTTCAGCAGTCTGAATAAAAGCCTGGTCTAACGTGAGTGGCTTTGTGCTCCTGCAAGCTCTCTCCCAGTTAGCCCAGTTAGCTTGGGAGGTCACATCTGCTGCTCATGCTATTTCTTGTCATCATCCCATCCCTATTACCCTTTTTCACCCTTGAACTTTGTTAACTGGTAACATCACAACAAACTTTGTGGTTCTCCTTTTCTCTTTCATAAGGCGACTGCATTCCTTACAGGAAAAGGGGCTGATCTTCTGAGTGAAGCTCCTGGCTTCACTCTAACCCCAAGCCATGCTGAGGAGTACTCACATCTCAGCCTGAGGTGTAGTGCCGAGTCCCCTCAGCATAAGATTTGGGGCTTAAAGGGTCAGTGTATTTCAGTGTTTCCACACTATCCCACTTAATTGTGTCAGGAATAGAGGACTGAACACACAGGAGGTGAGGGAACCTATGTTTTATTTGATACTTAATAGGTCTCACTTGTTACCTTGCCATTTCTGATGGTCCTCTCTCTTCAGACCTTCTCATCTCTGAAAAATGAAATCGCTTTGCAGTAAGTTGTCTCCATGTCACACCTTGAACAAAATAACCTAATCAGAAGGGAAAAAGAGGGGGAGATTGTACTCCTTGTCTTTCTGCATGGGAGCCTAAAACATTACTGCAGCTTATTTTCTTGGCCCTCTTTTATATTGAGAAGACAGACTGGATGCAAAGGAGCACATCAAAGTGTTCATTTTGGTTTCCATTGGTGCTTGATTTTTAAAGTGGGCTTTCCTCCCCATGAGCTCAGGAGACACTGCAATCTATTTTAAAAGTGTTTTTCTTTTTTTAATCAAAGAGCATTATGCCTATCCTGTGATCGCATCTTGCTCAAAACCAAAGCGGGACAGCAGTTGTTCCAATTTTCTTGAGAATCAATGTATACAAATACAACGTGTTGTGCCTGGGAACAACAGAGACACCCTTGCTACAAAAGAGAGTCAGATCCTTATAAGCATAGGACATAGGAAGGTCACAGTGGCAGAGCACCCAGATGCCAATAGCACCATGCTATGACAACAGGAGCATCACTGCTACCTCTGCAGTAGCACACTGAGCACAGAAGCAGAACACCCTCCCTATTTGGCAGTGAGGAGACCACTGCAGACAAACTTGAGCCCAGACCTTGGCTTTGAAACACGGGAGGTGTGGGAAAGGTATTTGCATTTTGTGAGTGCTGTCAGTTTTGCAAGTCCTCTCATCTTTCTTTTCTTCCCTGTGCTTTGCATACACTATGGCCATCTTTGCTAACCCGTCATGGAGCCCAATATTCAGGGACAGAAGACTCCAGGCAGATTTTTAAAACAGGTCATTGCCAGGTAAAGGTGTACTAGTGATGTCTGTCTGAAAAGCAGAAACCAATTCAGCTGGTCCTTTTGTACCTGCTTTTCAGAAAAGGAGGAAAACCAGCACTAGCACAAAAGAGGTGAGCAAACCTGTCTCTGCAAGACTCCCTGATGTGTGTGGCACTCCAGAGTGTGGCTGTGACACAGACCTAGAAAAGGACAAGCTAAGTTTAACCCACAAAGTTTGCAGGAGAAAGTAATCTTCCTCCTGGGTCACAACCTGACTTGAGGGGTCCTTCATGAAAAGCCTGTCATAGCGCTGGAAGCCAGCTCCCAGAGCACAAGTGATGCAGGAGGAAGGAATGCAGCCCCATTGCATGTATCTGGCTTCAGCTCCATTCCATCACAATCTGAAGTGAGCCCAACACTGACTTGAATGTTTCAGTTAGGAAAAAAAAAAACAAACTAAAATTCTAAAGTCTCATGATTTTCATTTCCCCTATATTTAATACTGCTCTGGACAAGCTAACTTCTTTCCCTACAGATTTTACTCCTCGCTCACTTCCACCTTCCTTAGATTCATTGGTGAAAATAGGCCAGAAAAGTAGAAATACGAATTTTAAAATGTTGTCTTTTTGAAACTACTTCTGACAGCTAAGGAATAGGAAGTGACCAACATCCAGCTGTTGCTTTGTAACCAACTAAACACCTAGCCATTGCTGTTGTTTGTTTGCTTGGTTTTTTAACCAGTAAAAGGCCTGTCAGATTTATCGTGATATTAAGGATTCAGTCCTGCATATCAAATCAAACAGCTACTGGGCTCTTTGGAGCCTCTACAGAACTAGATGATCAACCCTAATTATGATTTTTCCATGACAAAGTAGCTTTAATCTCCACACAAGGCGTGTGAGCCCTGTTTAATCAGGGAGGAAATTGGGCAGAGAAGAAGTCAGGGTGATTAACTCTTCTCTCTCCCCTCACTATCCCCTCCATGGGAGAGTATTTACAGAATACAGAAAGCATCATCAAGTTTCTCCAGTCCATAGAGTAACAGCAGACAGGTAAGTCACACCACTGGCACAACCTGAGAAACTGCTCCTTGCTCATGGCCTTGGGTTTGACTCCTCCACATGGAAAGATGGCCTGCACCTCCCTTCCTGCAAGGCTGGACACACTCAGGCTGGGGGCAAGCAAGCTTCCAGGGTCACAGGAGCTAAGTGCTTCAAAACCAGGGGTGTGGGATGACACACACGATACTAAGCTCATCCACAGATGATCTAATCTGCTTTGATCTTCTGGCATGTCCTGGGCCTCCTATATGCACAGCACAGCCTCGTCTCCACCTGCTGCTTTGAAAACCCCAGAAGGACCATCTCAGCATAGGGACTTCATTCAGACATCTCTGTTGAGAAAGGGTGGCCAGTCTTTTGAATCCTGTGCTGCCACCCCAGAAAACAGTGTGACACTATTGCTTGTAGCACTGCAGAACAGCTCAGCATCAACCTGCGCTTGGTCACTCCCACACAAAACCATCAGTGGTCCCTCTGGACCCAGCAATAGTGACCTGCACAAACCTGCTCCTCTGATTCTCTCTCTGGCTCCTTTACTGTGAGGAGAGCCATGACTTCATGGATGAACTCATACAAGTGACTTCCAGACAGTACATTATTTTTGAGCTGTATCACCACGTTTGGAGGAAAAAAAAAAAAAAAAAAAGCAGCAAAACCAAACAGCTTCATCATAAGGCAGCTCTTCTTTGTACATCTTTTATCAGACGTTTGCTGGAAGAACAACACAGCAGTTCACCTGTCATCCATCAAGTTCCTGGAATTCTTAGAGGACTCCTCCCTCATATAAAATGCTAGATGTGCCAACTAGGAAAAGGGCACTGCTCAGCTTGCTACTCACTAACCAAGAAATCATGCTCTGTAACATCTCAGTTAGTGACAGCCTTGACTGCAGTGATCACAGTACTGTGGAGTTTGGGATACTGAAGAGCACGTGGAAGGTTAGTCCCAAGACAAAGGTTTTAGACTTGAGAAGAGCAAACTTCATCTCACTCAGGGCTCAGCTTGAAGGGATCCCATGGGAAGCTTCCATGGAGGATAAAAGAGCTAGTTAGTGCTCGGAGTTCTTCAAGAATACTCTCCTAGATACACAAAACAAGTTCATCCCTGCTAAAGGCAATGGAAGGAGGCACAGCAAGAGACCCCCTTGACTCAACTGCAAGCTTCTGGGTCTGCTCAGAACCAAAATGGAAACATACCAGAGATGGAAAAGTGGAACATTGCCTGTTGAAAACTACAAGGGCATTGCCAGGGTGTGCGGAGATGCAACCAGGAAAGCAAAAGCTCAGCTTGAACTGAAATTGGCCAGAGAGGTCAGAAACTTCAAGAAAGGGTTCTTCAGATGCATTAAGGACAAGCAGAAACAGAAGGAGAATATTGGCCCACTATTAAACAGGAGAGGTGAACTAGTCACCAACAATGCTGAAAAGGCTGAGGTCCTCAATGCCCTCTTCACCTCTGTCTTTACCAGCACTGTTAAGATCTAGAACATGGGAACAAAACTCCAGATTGATGCAGACACAGACTCGCCATCAGTGAAGAAAGAGTTGGGGTGTTGACTATTACAGGAGCTTGACCCATACAGATTGATGGGCCCAGATGTTATCCACCCAAGGGTGTTAAAAGAGCTGGCCAATGTTGTTGCAAGGCCACTCTCTAGAACCTTTGAGAAGTCGTGGAGATTGGGAGACATGCCTGAAGACTGGAAGAAGGCTAATGTCAGCCCCATCTACAAGAAGGGTTCCAAGAAGGACACAGCTAATTATAGACCCATTAGCCTCACTTCAATCCCTGGGAAAGTTATGAAGCAAATCCTCCTGGGGACTATCACAAGTAAACTTAAGCAAGTGACTGGGAAAAGCCAACATGGCTTCACTAGGGGAGATCATGCCTGATAAACCTGATCACCTTCTATGACAAAGTAACCTGTTCAGTTGATGCAAGGCAAACAATGGACACTGTCTACCTGGACTTCTCCAAGGCTTTTGACATGGTCCCCCACAGCCTCCTTCTAGAGGAACAGACACATTACAATGTAGATAAGTGGTCTGTACAGTGGGTGGGGAACTGGTTGACAGGCCGTATGCAGAGGGTGGTAGTCAATAGTTCTTTCTCCAACTGGAAACCAGTCACAAGTGGGGTCCTCCAGGGATCAATTTTGGTCCCCATTCTGTTTAATATCTTCAGAAGTGATTTGGATATTGGGATCAAGAGCACCCTGATGAAGTTTGCAGATGACACCAAAATGAGTAGGAAAGATGACACTCCAGGAGGCAGAGTCACCCTCCAAGAAGACTTGGACAGGCTGGAGGAGTAGGCTAGCAGGAACCTGATGAAGTTCAACAGAGACAGGTGTAGAGTCTTGCACCTGGGAATACATAACCCAGGAATGTAGCTCAGACCGGGATCCACCAGCCCTGTGGAAAGGGACCTGGGTGTCTTGGTGGACAAGCAGCTCAACATGAGTGACCAGTGTGCTGCAGCAGCAAAGAAAGTCAGTAGGATACTGAGTTGCATTAACAAGGGTATCACCAGCAGAAATAAAGAAGTCAAGATCCCACTCTGCTCAGTGCTGATCAGACCACGCCTTTAGTACTGCGTTCTGGTTTGGTCCGTGCTATTAAAAAAAAAGATGTGGAGAAAAAAGGCTGGAGAGGGCCCAGAGAAGGGCCACGAGGATGACCAGAGGACTAGAGATCTACCATATGACGAAAGGCTTAGAAAACTGTGTTTGTTCAGCCTTGAGAAGAGAAGGCTTAGGGGAGACCTTATTACTATGTACCAGTACATAAAAGGTAGCTACCAAAAAGATGGAGACTCCTTTTTTATAAGGAGTCATGTGGAAAAGACAAGGTGTAATGGGTACAAGAAGAAAATTTTTCACCATGAGAACAATTAGACATTGGAATAATCTCCCAAGGGAAGTGGTGAATTTTCCTGCACTGGATAATTTTAAGACTCAGCTTGACAGGATGCTGGGCCATCTCATTTAAACTAAAAGCTTGGATTAGGTGATCCTTGAGGTCCCTTCCAAGCTGGTATTCTATGATTCTATCATTCCAAATGATTCCAAAGTTTTGCTATGTAAGTCTTGTACCATAAGGTTCCTTTCCTAGATGCTGGACCAGTTTTATGGTAGTCTCAATAACTTAATGTCACTAAACACAAATGTCAATGCTGGCCAACATTGTTCTCACCAGTGTCCGTACAATGGGAAGGTCACTTCACTGCTAAATCAGGTTGTATATTACTGTGACATAAAACTGAAAGCCATGTTTCAGTCTGAGAGGGTAGGACAATCTGAAGAAGGACAGTATCTGGTTGGGTTGCTCATTTTCTGAAACCTAGCTGCTCTTAAATTTTTTTTTTACTTAATAGGCTGTTTTTCCAGCATGAAAAGCAGCCCTCAAAGTCATGTAAGCTTTTAACTTTTTTTCCCTGTGGTATTAGAGAAAATAGAAGGAGAAACAGAAAAATCAGCAAACTGTAGGAAAAAATTATGTAAAAGGCTTCTACTCTGAAAAGCAAGTAGAATCAATTTACAGTGACAGGCTTTGGGGTTTGATTTTTCTTATGGAAATCATGTGCTTGCATGCCACGTTAGATAGCTGTACATGGTAACACGCGTATCTTTGCAGCATGTGATAAACTATCTTACCTGTAAATTTCCCTTTGTGTGTGCGTATATGTAAGTTTTGTTTCAAGGTTATGTTTTGACTCTGTTGTTCACATTTCAATGAAAAAAACAGAAGGGGCTGAGCCGGCGTTTGAAGAGGCGGCACCGCGGGTGCCGCAGGTCGAGCCCCGCACGGCAGCCGCCCCCTCCACATCCACGCAGGAACTCGGAGATCGGAGGGACGTTTTTCACCCTCAGGCCTCCAGGCTGCAGTACCAGGGAGGGAACGAAAAGCGTTAAGCCGCGCAAGAGCTTTCCAAAGTTTGGCGTCAACTTTGGGCCGTGGCGCTTGGCGTTTCCATGCTGCCGGCGCACCCCGCCCAAGGGCCTTGCTCCGGCCGCGGCCCAGGCGCCCGTTATGGCCTGAGGGGCAGCGCGGCCCGGCCCCCAAAGCCCCCGCCGTCTGTCCCGCCGCGCCGCGCCGCGGGGGAGCCGCTGCCACCTGCCGGCCGCCGCCCGCACCCGCAGCCCCGCCGCCTTGCGCTCCGATCCGTGGGCCGCCCTCGGGGATCGGGCCGCGGTCCCCCTGCCCCCGCCAGCCGCTCCTGGCGGCTGCGCCCGGCGCTGTGCCGCGGGGCCCGGCCTGGCGCAGGGTCAGCAGCTCCGCGACACTCGCGGCCGGCGGGAAAAGGCGCAGTCAGGCCGCTCGCCTTCCTCGCCAGCCTCGGCTCGGTCTCCTCGGAAACGGGCGTGCTCTGAAACAACGGCAACGACAGACAGTAGGGCGGCAACGGCCGCGAAACAGCCAGTTTAGCTTTTACCCGGGGATTCGGTTTTACTCCAAATGCCTCTTTAACACATGAAGTTGCTCGTCCGCACCTTCAACACACGGCTCACTCCTCGGTGGTTTTTCCTTCTCCTCCAGCCCCGACACTGGTGTCGTGTCCTTTGTTGCTTTCACCTGACCCGATTTCTCCTCACCTCGCCCCAAAAACTGTATCAGCAACTCTTCGTCACTCCTCGGCAGCACTAAACCAGCTCTAGACTCTAGCATCGCATCACCAGCTCATAAACATCTCACTGAAAAAAGGTGAAAATGGCCCGTTTCTGAGAGATTTATTAGGGTTTCATTAACAGCATTGTTAGTCTGCATCTGTAAATAGGTCCTTGGACACATGAAGCAGGCAGCCCATGAAAATTCCTTGACCGTTTATAAACACACAAGAAACTCAGCTCTGAGGAAACACTTCTGTAACTAGGGGTCTTGCTAATAGCTTTCCCCACGTCCCTTTGCTCTCCTGTCACTTCAGATTACACCAGAAGCTCCTACAACAGCATTTGTCTGTTACTGCGCATTTGCCAGTGCCCATCTCGGAGCGCAGAAGTGTAAATAATAAATCCCCAATGAAAGTCTCACCCAAGAGAGTAATGGAGCCCAAATGACAACTTACTTGTTATAGAACAAAAATAGGGCCGCCTGCAGCACCTAAATGTTTGTTTGTATATATTTGTTTTCATTCCCTCACTGAAGCAGATGCTGATTTCACTCGATACTTTTCTTCTATATATGCGAGGACTAGAACTATATTTGTGAACTGGAAACATTTTTTTATCATTTGGAAATGCAGCCTAGCATAGCAGAGAGAGGACCAAAACAAGCAGCGTATGGTTTATGTTGTCTATGCCACCTGCAAGACTGGCTACGTTATTCGTTCACAGAAACAGAAAAATGCACCAGAAGATAAACCTAAAGAAGATGGTTACAGCACAATGTATCATTTTCCTCACAGCATTCCCATATACTCCTACATACACAAGGAGGTCCTGCTGTGTCCATGAGCAGACAGGAACATGTCCAAACCTGCACTGACAGTTCCTTCTGCTTGCAGGGCCCAAATTTATGGATGTATAAACACAGTTACACAAGCTTGGAAAAAATACACCATCCTTTTAAAAAAAAAAAAAAAGGTGCTTACAAAGAACATACCTTGATCTTCTTACTGCAGACAGTACCCTAAATCTGAAAAAGAATTTATTTTGCCTAACATTTCCAAACCGACGTGGTACCAGCTCTGCCCGCTGCCATGGCTTTTACACAGAGCTCACAGCAAATGGTAATTCAGCATAGGATACGTAACGTCTACACTAGACATCCCAGCTATGAGCTGTTACCCTGGTCTCTTTGGAACTGACCACTCAGACTACCTTGGCTCAGGAGGATCCAGTCGGTGAGCCCTTTTCTAAAGCAGGAGAGGGACAGCTACATGGTCCGCCACTTTGTTCTGCTGCTGCTGCTAAAAGAAGCAAAGACATTTCTGTTGCAATAGTCCTTAATTGTACTCGTCACTAGTATCCCCAGAGACTGTCAGAATAGGTATCAGAAAAGAGCAAAGATTCGGATTCAGTCAAGAAAGGAAAATTATGGAGAGAGAAATATGGAAAAAAAAAAAAAAGACAAAAAAAAAGATCTTTATGCCAGTCATGTTTTCCCTTTTCTTAGAAAGAAAATAAAAGACATGGAGAAGAAAGAAAATGGAACTTCAAGTTTTATGTTGTTACTCTCCTTTCTGACACTGACATTGCTATGCCAGGCAAAGAAGAAAAAGAACCACTAGATTAATATTCTTGCCTCGTCTTTATGTTGTTTTGAAGGACTATTTGGTTGTACTAACAGTGATTTAGAGACAACAGCTATGAAGAGAAGTTCAAAGGTATCCAATTACAATCTAATTCTGCTCTATCTAAATTAAATATGGAAATATAGCCCAGCACCCCACCAAACTCTGTGAAGGACAGGAACCTATGCCTGGATATACCTCAGCATGATGACAACAGGCATATATTATTGAAATGTCTCCAGTGATGTATACTGCAAATCAAGGCTGAATTTGCAGCCCAGTCCCAAAATTGAAATACACAACTAACTAAATAATGTCACTGTTTTGTCATGAACAAATAAGTTTTCTGGAGCTGCTAAGCTAATCGAAGCTTCCATGAGCACATCAAAAGATCTTTGTTAACTGCATTCACTGTGTAAGAGGCAGACTGGGAGCTATGGCAGCACTGCCTGCTCCAGGGGACTGAAACCAGCCGGTCTGGACAAACTTGGGCTAGTTCAGAAACCAGCATCAGCCTGTAACGCATGGGGCAGTTACACATTCAGCCCTTCAGAAGACAACCCACATGGCTATCATTTATGGGTTCCAGGGGGTGCTTTGCCAGAAGGGAAAACGAGACTTTGAACAGTTGGAGGGATGCTAAAAGGAAATGTCCACACTTCTGAATAGCTGCCCACTGGGAATATCACTTCTGTCACACTGCAATTGTGACCTCTTTCATGCTGCCCCACTTTTTCCCTGCTCCCTCTCAGCATAGAAGACAGGATCCATACTGTCAGGGTGACTAACAGGAAGAGAAAAGGACATGGACAATGTCCACAGACAATGGATGATGAAGGACCTCTTTTAGGAGCTACAGTAGGAGGCAGTGAGGTCATTGTCGAGAGTGGAGAGAGAAGCAAAAGTCCCGTAAGGGCAGGGAACCACAGCCATTGCTGTTTACTGAAGATGAGGATTATCTCTTTGGAGAGAGAGGACAGGCGTGTCCTCAAGCAGCTATCTCATCTGGGAAATGACACAGTTCTAGACAGATCATTTTCAAGTTTATTTAACTTACAAAGAGACTGTGAAAAAACACAGAGCATCAGAACAAATTTAAACCATCTGTTTGATCATCTTGCAAACTGTAAACATTGTCTTTGAGAAAATAATCTTTCTTCAGAATAACAATGTGCACAGATTCAACTAAAATCTGACTAAAAAGTAACTTCCACTAAGTCAGATGGAAATTACCCAGAGCATAAGTCAATATTAAAATTCTTTTAAGTAATTCTTCTTTCATCAGCTTCTTCCAGGAGTACACAGGAAGCTGTGCTCCCTCCCGCTCCTTTCCATACCTCCCTGGGCACTTGTCCTACTCAGCACCATTCATAGAATCATCTAGGTTGGAAAAGACCTTTAAGATCATTGAGGCCAACCATTAAATCAAACTAATTACCACACTGTTTATCTACTTACAGCACTTGTGCACATGCCCTATCTTGCGCTATACTTCCTTTTTTTTTTGATACAGATTTTGTAGCATCCACATTTATTCTTTTCTGAAAGTACCAAAGTTTTAAATAACTCCACTGCAATCAAAATTGCTATCAGATGATTGAATATTTTTGCTTTGTCTGCATATTGTGCTTTTAAACTATTTCTTATGATCCATAATGCATAGCTAAGACAGGATGCCTGCTTATAAAGCAGAGGCACCAAACTTGCTCTTTCTTCTCCTAACTGAAAGCCCTTTTTCAGCAATCTCACTGGTTTAAAATAACAAAGCAGCAAGCAGTTCATGTTAACACCCACTGGCCACACAGATAATTCAGCCTCCTGCCTTTCCAAACAGCCTATTTGTTGCTCACAAAGATAACATTAATTTCCTAGATCAAAACAAGAGATTCAATAACGTATACAACATCAACATTAAAGCCACGCTTCCGAAACAGTGCCAATCCCAATGCGTGTTAACAGTCTTGGATTTATAGATATGGATGTTCAAAACAGTAGCAGAAACTACTTCCAGAATCCGATCAGTTATATACATACACACACACCCACCCCAATCAAACCATGCTAATTAAAATACATAAATCTCAGACAAACAGGCAATTTTCAGCACAGTTACAGTATGGATGGGCTAGCTCAGCAGACACCAACTGGGGTCTGCAGGCCAGACCCAGCCTGCAGAAGGTTTCTGCCTGGCCCAATGCCTCTTTCCACAGGAGGAGATGGGGAACAGCTGCTCAGGCAACGTGTACAATGCTAACAGCCCAGTGTCTCTGCCACGCCTGTCCAAAGCCCAGCACAAAGGGCCACGAGCTGTTGTTCAAGAGACGAAGGGGCAAAGTGCAGACACATGTTGTCTCCCACCTCTCCCATGGTTGGGAGCGACCTTCTGCTGCCATTTTAGGACAGGAGCTGTGAGTGGGACACCCCAGACTAGAGTGCAGCAGCTCATCTCCCCAGATTGGACCACTGTGAATTGGCTCCCAAGATCTCTCTCACCGTAAGCCACAGGGTATCCCAAGGCGAAGATGTTATTCAACCTTACAGAAGCTACCAAAACATTTGGAGCCATTAAGACTCTGTCACTGATGACAGCACAAAGCTCTCAAGTTGCTCAAAGTTGGATGTGCACATCTGTACTAAAGTAACCAACCAAAAAAAAACCAGCATGACATCATCTTGCTCTCCAGGATCATAGACATGTTGAGGCATTGTTCAGAGGGAGGGGGGTTTGGCACCCTTTTCATTGCTGGTCACATTCAGCCATCTATTAAGTTGTTCACACAATCAGGCTGGTTTCTGACAAACCTTAAGAAATGCATATTTAACTTAGGAAAAATTAAAGTCAGGACTACAAAGCCCATCTTAATTCCCATTAAATGCTGACACAACGTGGAACAAACTAACACAGAAGCATAAACAGCCAACAGCACCACAGGCTAAGTGAAACCCAAGTAAAAATCAGATGCTGCAGGGCTGACCATAAATTTTAAGGAAGTCAGCCAGGGAAAACTTGTTGGTTTTAACTAAAGTACTGGGAGCTCCTGCTAACAGAGTGGCACTACCAGTGAGGTCTTTCCTCTTCAGGTGCTACAAAGCCTACACAGTTTGGCTTTTGATTATTCAGTAGCAGACTATCACAGTGTTACAGTCATTCTATAGGTGCTGCTAGATAACTACCAGCTAGTAAGTTTATTAAATATTATACTGTTCATGTAAGTGAGAAATGCACACCCTTTCCATAGGTACAGAAACCAGACTTCTGTTTTCAGTGAAATGCAGATTGCTCTTGGACAGTTTTCTATTCCCATTAAAAGCAAAAACCGTCTTGCTGATATTGGTGTTTGCAGAGGTTGGTTTGCTAAACAGGTCCAGTCATCTTTTAATAGAAGAGTAAATAGAAAGAAACAGTTAACTGCAAAAATTCCAGGTTCATAGTCAAGTGACAAATGCAGCTGTTGTGTCAGACACTTCTCCAGGCCCAAGTAAACTTTGACATGCAACACTTTGTAAAAATCTGCATATGAGCAAGGTAATAGAGGTACTGAGGAGTTCTGGGGGATTTAATAGCTTGAAGGTGTTTACCAAGGACACAAGGTGAGAGGGAAACTGAACAGTTTTGGATGAAGAAATTATTTTCTGGGTTTGAATGACGAAGTGGTGGCTCACCCACTACTTCTGTTATACTGGGGCCAGTGCAGACACTTCGGTCTCCAATAGCAGTCGTGATCCTAAGCAAGAGCACTGATCTGTCCTAGGGAAAGAAGAGCAGCCAGCATTTAAAGGAAACCAAGGTGTGAGGAAGTATTCTCCTCACACTTTTCTGCCATTTCAAACCTTCCTTGGGTGAAGCATAGGACTGCAATCCCTGCTAGAGGGACAAAACTTCTCCCATAGCTAGGGAATTGTTTTGATACACTCTCAACTGACTGTTACCATTCATGAGCAAGACTTTGGAATTTTGGTAGATGCTTTCCTTAAAATAGCAGCTCAGTGCTCAAAGAAGAAAACGCAGTGTTAGGAATTATTAGAAGTAATAAAGAACCATCACTGTGCCAAAACTGGGGGCAGTTCTAGTCTCCTCATGTTAAAATGAAATAGCAGACCAGGAAAAGTTATTATCTTTGCTGTTGTCTTTGAAAGACATGGGATCACTTCTTCATAGCCTTCAAAGAAACCTGAAACACAAATAACTGAAGCAGTATTGTAAAATCCTTAGTGGCATGAGGAAGGTGGTCAAGGGCTGACAATTCAACGTATTGTCTGCAACCAGAACTAGGGATGGTCAAACAAAGGTAGTAGGAATCAGAAATTCTGGATTCAGGGACACATAATTGGAAGCAGTTCACACAGTAGCTGCTTGCCCAGAAGCACCCAGCATGTGCAGTTTTTGTGGGTTGAAAGGGAGACTGGGCTTAGAAGAGAAATCCATTGCAAGCCACTGAACAGTTAAACCACAACAAGCTCAGGAAATCCTCTGGACTGAAAATAGTTCCAGCAACAGGGATGTCTGGGGGAGTTACTATATACTCTTATCCTATTCTTATTCTCCCCTAGGTACCCATTTCAGGCCACTACTGGAGGCAGTCTGTTTCTCTCGTACAGTACAGTTTCCCAGTACAACCACTTTTCTGTTCTTTGATCTCAGCCTCTCTCCCCAACAAATGCCAGTCCGGTCATGAACTCCTCTGCTTGACCTGGTTTCTGCTATTCACATCACACGCAGCGGCACCTCCCACATCCTAAAAAAAACCCTAAGCCATCCTTGTGGGAAAGAACGTTAAAACCCTTGCCAATAACTATTACGTACGTAACACAGGAAAAGGCCTGTGGGGTTTGTTTTGGTTTGTTGGAGTTTTTTTTTCCTTCGGTAGATAAAACCTATGATGGAGAAGGGACACGGAGACTTATCCCTGGAGAATCTCAGATTAGTGGAAACAGTCCTCCTTATGGCACTGTGTCTGCTCAATAAAACACACTCTTTAGCCATGAACACAACTTTTGGGCATCTCAAGTGGTATAGGAGAGAACTGGGTGAAGAAACAAACTATGAGTTCAAATAAAACCTTTTTGCAAAGAGGTAGAGGCTGCTCCATCAGAGTTTTATCTCCAGTTCCCGTTGGCACAGCAGCTTTGCCATCAATCTCTTGATTTGACCAGTTTGGATGGAGTGCTTTGGTTCAAGATGCAAGGGGCAAAATTTTGTCTTCCTGTGATATAGAAGGAAAGGTCTAACCAGCTTTCTCTGCTGTAAGCCACACAGATTGCAGTAGCCAAAACATTACCATCCTCATTAATGGGGAAGAACATGGCAGATGAGGCATGGCCAAGCTCCAGGTATCCATACTTCTCAGTCCTTGTACAGTGAGATAAATCATCTAAGAAGCTTCAACAGCAGCAAACGCTCAACTCCTCAGGTAATTATCTAGTGCTTCACTCCCATGACTGGTATCTTCAGGCTAAGTGCAATGAAGAACCACAGAATGCTTGAGGCTGGAAGGAACCTCTGGTTGCTAAACACCCCATAAGGACCAGGGCCTGCAAACATGAGGCTTCTTCCAGTTGTCTGAAGAAGGCCTCAGTTACTATTTCTTCCTGATCAGGTAGTCTGCATCAGATATCCCTAACTGCCTGCTAATCCTGACACAATTTCTCAGCTTGCTCCTCATCCATCCCACACAGAGCTCCATAAAACCTCTGCTGCGCTCACATACAGGGCAACGCTCTCTCCTCACCTTCCTGTTCAACGCAGTTGTTCTGATTTCCAGAATTGGTATGAGACTGTCCACTAGAAAGCTCTGCTGCAAATACTTCCTTTTCTCAAAATTGGCCCCCTTCAACCTTTTTTTGTGTTGATTCTCTTCGCTTGCCAACCCAATTCATCACTTGATGGTGGGTCACCATTTCCCTCCCCTGTCAATCCTAGTCTCACCGGTAACATTGTTGGTGGCCACATAGAAAAGCAGGATCCAACCCCCCAGCAAACCTCCCAAGATACCAGGTTGGGTCAACATAGCAAGTCTCCCACTGCTACCATCCACTGCTTTCTCCCAGTGGTACCAGCTGAAGTACTGAGCTGCACTGGTGAGAGCTTCCAGGCACTGAATCTCTTCCGTAGCCGCAGATGTGCAGGGGAACAGAAGCCATGCTTCTGGGGCCAGAAGCCACTAGCTCCTAGCCTTCATCATAGTGGGAGTCCTGTTTTCCCACCCAACAGACTCTGCCTGTACTTCCCCAAGTCCAGCTTTCAGACATTTGAGCCTTTTGCACCCGCAGGGTCCTGAAGAAGGTCTGGTTGACCTTAATCTTGACATCCTGATGCTGTGCAGCCACTGCCTTCCTCCCACAGCTCTGCTGCATGGCAACACAGACCCTCCCAGGCAGCTCCTGTGGGCAAAAACTCATCTCCCCAGCCGTGCTGAGAGGTCCCCTCTGTGTCCCTCAGCCCTCGCGTTGTGGAGCTGCACTTGGGCCGAGGCTGCCAACACCACAGGGGCAGTCTGCCCAGTGCTACTGGGGTCCATGCTCTGTGGCACATCCTCACCATGGCAGGGCACGTGGCTGCTGCTCACAGTGAAATCCCTGGCTCTGTCCTGCGCTAACTGCTGCTATGGGGAGCTGTGTCCTTGGCCAGCCAGCGGTTGCACAGGGCTGCCTTATACCTGCTGGAAGGGCATGTGTCCATTTCAGCCTGGAACCAGCTGAACAGGAGCTGAGAGCCCCCTTTCTTCAGGAACAGGCTGGACATGTTTGAGGTTGCAGTATCCTAACATGCAGCAGCACACTGATGCTCCTCAAAAGGCTCTGAAGTCCTCCACCAACCCCACAAGAAACTCAAATAATCTAGAATGTTTCAAAGCAGAGTGCAGAAATTGCTGCACAAACTGCCGCACCTGATGGCTGCCTCTGACAGGTACGCAATCCCTCAAATGTGTCTCCAGCAACACCAGTTTGCCTTCAGTGTTGGCCATCATCCATGGAGTAATATTTATTTTGCCATACCAAGTAATTTTAAAATTCTTTAAAGAAACCTGATGCTGCTAAAGTAGTTCTTCACTTATTCACATCCAAACTTCACCACAGCGTCTTGATATTTGAATTTAGTACTCACTGGCTTAGGAGAACCACGAATTAACCCTAAGGCCATACAGAGCCCTGAATATACTACCTGACTTGTAGTAATAATACACACCGAGTTAAAACAACTGAGAGTACATTTCTGGGACTAATAACTAGAAATCAGCTAGAAGTAAAAACGTGATTTCAAGCTGCCTGCATATGTGTAGGCATGCAGGCATCTATAGGCATATATACATGCAGAAATGTATGATGAACTCTTTTTAACCCATATTAAATATAATCACAAGCCAGAAAAATTAAGAGGAACCAATCAGCTTTTTATTTGTTATCTTCTAAACTACGCTAACACTCAATATGGTGATGCTAATTGGGGGGGGGGGGGGGCGGAATAAAAATGGAATGTTATAGAAGGGTGACCTACATTTGCCAAGCTAAATAAAATTTATTTAATGATTTCCACTTTTTAAGTTCTGCTGTCACGGGAATGGGATCATAGGGTAATTCAGGCTGGAAAGGACTTTAGAAGGTCTCTAGTCCAAAATCCAGTTCAAAGCAAGGTCAGCCATGCGGTCAGGCCAGGTTGCTCAGTGCTTTATGCAGCTGGTTCTTGAAAATCTCCAAGGGAGACTGTAAAATCTCTCTTGGCAACCTATTCCGCTGCTTGACTGATCCCATTCTGCTCAGTTTGCCTTCCGAAGTTTTTCCTTGCATCCAGCCTTATACCCAGGTTTAGCTTCTGACTTTGTCTCCCTTCCTCCCCCTATGCATTGCTATGAAAAGCTCAAGGCTGTCTTCTCAGTAACCTCCCTGAAGTTATCTGCAGGCTGCTCCAAGATCCCTCAAAACCATGCTGAAAGCCCAGCTCTGTCAGCCTTCCCTCACAGGGCCTGTGCTCCAGGCACTGACCATCTTGGAGACCCTCCACTGAACTCACAGGAATTTATCAGGCTTACAGGTTCTTAGGGTGTCAAAACTCAGCACAGTATCTAGATGCAGTCCTAGTTAAGTACAGAGTAGAAGGAATAATCCCCTCTTAATCACTTGCTGGCTTTGTTCCTCTTAATGTCCCACAATTCTGTCTACCAACTCCCCTGGGTGATCTTTAGCAGATCTGCCACCCAAACTAGTCAGTCTCCAACCCCGTATCATTGCCAAGGGTTCTTCCTGTGCAGGAACTGGACTTCGTATTTGTCCTTACTGATTTTCATGAGGTGGTCGCATTCTTCCAGAGGTTCTAGGTGCCTCTGCACGGCAGCATACAGACTGACTCCTCCCATTTTGTGTCATCTGGGAGCTTTACAAGCAAGCACTGTGTCATCTCCTTCAGGTCACTGATAGAGATGTTAAACGTAACACATTTCAGGACAGATCCCTGTGGCAACCCACTTGTTACCAACAAGTCTCTACATACCTCCTAAGCCTAGAACTAGGCTATTTACAGGTGCGAGAGAAAATCTTCATGTTTCAGTGTAAGCAGCCAGAATACCCATTCCCGCTCTCATCTAATTCAAATATGGCCTGGATTGAAATGCTCTATGGATCACCACCTGGGTCAAGCCCAGGAGTTTAGCTTGCAGCCTCTTCCCATCCCAGAAATCACATCTTCATCTCCCAGCTCCATCCACTATGTCAGGTTTAAGCCTGTGACTGACAAGCTTGTCTCCTGATCTGTGCCTGTTCTGTAACTCTGTTTCTCCCTTGACCTCTTGCTCCACCCTCAGCAGTAAATCACATAACCTTTCACCCCAACTGGCCAAAGAGCTCCCCTGGTCACAAGCTCGCTAGGCTGAGGGGATTGCTTTGCCATGCTAGACTCTAAACTCATTACTAGTCTCCTCTCAGCAACATGAATTTAAACCACTTCCCTGCAGGAGAGAAAGCATCGTGTGACTCGGTCACCACGTGGCTGTTCACGCAGTCTTCAGGGGAGTTACTCCTCTTTGCAGAGGGCTGAAATACTTGCAGTTTCTTTTTTATTCATAGAGACTTTTCTCAATAAATCACAAAACACCACCAGGAACTTAAATCCAGTGCATTAGTGAAAAAGGTCATCTACAAGAACTTGCAAGTTTGCAATTTTTATGCATTTCTTTTGGACTCCTTTTTTCCTAGGATATTCTCAGGGTTTTCCCTTACTCCGTTCCACTTCTCATTTGTCACCAGTTTTCCTATTGCATAGTTCTGTCTGCCACAGCAGATCTGTGCAAACAGGTACATGTTCCAGTGACAGTGGGAGATGAACCTTCCTTCTCGGGCTATTTTTAATGATGAGCATCAGCTCATCAAAGCCTCATGGGCCAGTGAATGTACAAGAAAGAGCGGAGTGCATCTCCTGTTGACAAAACAGGCAGAACTCTAAGAGTGCTAGAAAGGCTTCTTGAGATAAATTTGTTTTCCTCAGTTGTAGTTGTGCTATTAGACACGACTAACAAGAAGAAAGAGTAGGGAGCGGATGGGAACCCACACCAGAAACATCAAAAGAAATAAAAAAGATATAAAGATAAAAAAAAAACCTAAACAAAGAGAGTGCATGTGCTGATTTTGTTTCTAGCACATCACACTTAAATTATGAGTTTTCCATGGCTACTGCAAATCTTTTGTTGAATTCAGATGTTGCCTGCTATGTGGAGCAACAGTGCACCCTGTTCTCCCAGGAAGACTCCAACTTTCTCCTTAGATTGGTAGCTCTCCCCTTCAGAGCCACTAACACCATTTCCACAGCACTTTGTCGGATGAAGGAAAGAACGAACCATGGTTCAAGGAAGGAGACCAATATACTATGCTTAAGTCTCACAACCTTATTTTCAGGACCATGTCACTAGTCTGCTTTCACACATCAAAAACGCAAATTAAGAGAGAAAGTAAGAGGCACATCCTAACAGGCACAGGAGTTCTTACCAATTAACATGTTCACAGGTGTGCACAGAACCCAAGGCCACGGAACACCCAGATTTTTCAGCATATATTTACAACCTGCCCTTTCTCATGAATATACAACACAAAATTGTTGTAGTTGAGTTCCTCCTGTGTAGGAAGTTAAACTAGCAGATGCTTCAGAAGATTAACAACAGAAATGGCAGAAAGGAAGTAAAAGCACCCACATAGTACTTTAATAACCTTGGCTCTTACATGGTTGTATTTTTCTCTGACATGTAAGACAGGAGAGGTTGCCCTTGCCACATGCAAAGCTGTCATGTTCTAGATTCTCTCTTCACAGCGTTTCAGTACCTCCCAGCTGCAGGAATGTATCCATAGTAGGTACCGAAAGATGTCAGGAAAAACAAGTCAGCTGCTCGTGTCTCTCAAAGATCACCCACAGCACATACACTAACTTAATTTTTATGCAAGTGAGTTGGCACGCACTCCCTAGAAGTGTTACAGCATTTTTAGTGCTATGCAGTGTACCAGATGACTCCCATCAGCTTTAGTGGTGAAAGGTGTGTGGTGATACCCGATTTTAGATTTGGGAAAGCATGGATGAGGCTGCACACAGATACACAGGGGATAACCAGAATACAGTAGCACTGCTCTGAGAGTAATCCGAGTACTGGCAGAACCCACTCTGACCACTGACCTCCTGTAAGTGTTTCATGGAAGACAGACTACTGTCCTGTAGCAGAGTCACTGGTTAGAAATCGCAGAACACCTAGACAGACTGCTCGCAGAAGAAATGAACAGCTTAAAAGATGTCCAAAGGTCTGAATCTATGCAGTTAAATAAATAAAAATGCCTCCTGATATCAAGATTATGACAGACAAATTAGACTTAAAAGGCTCACAAGAAAAACACTTGAAGCTATTTCCTGGCTGAGGCGAAACCCCCACTGCTTTTGAAATGAACAATCCTTTGACAAAAGAATGGAAAAATGTGGCTGAGGGACAACAGAAAGGAATGGGAGGGTGAGGATCTCCTTCTGTCTAGCAGAGCTGATGGCTATCAGGAACATCACATTTCATTACCAAGAATATGAAATCATGAGGTTCAAACAGGGGATCCACCTTGAGGTGCCCCATAGTTGTCTCAGTCATCTATCCCAGGAACGTAAACTGAGGAACACTTTGGGGTTTCTTTAGTCCCTTTAGAACAAACTGGGATGACCCAGCTAGTTAAAAACTACCTAAAAGTCCTCATCAGTACTGAGTTTAAATAGGATGGTGGGTCCTAAGCAGAGATGGCTTCAGTACCAAGGACTGCTTTTTCTTGCTGAGAAAAGGAACTGTAGTAATGTCATTGTTTCCTCAGGTACGGAAGCAAAGTCACCATGCGATCCTTGATTGGGAAGGCCAAAGCCACATCAGCACCAAAAGCTCTGTTTTTGCAATCTACCGTGCCTCTGTAGCCCCTCTTCAGCTGAAAGATCTCAGAGCATATTGGCCTAACAATGAAAAGTGCTGAGATATGGTATCATTGGAAGAATGTTCCCCGTCTTTAGCAGTAACAACAATGAAAACTGTTTCTTCTGAGAACTGGAATGTGCCCAGACCCACCTGCAAAGGGACGTGAAAAAGTGGTTCTTTTCTAGAGTAATTTTTGAAGCATGTCCCTTTCTCTGTTATTACAGAGGTAAAAAGACTGAACTTCACTCAAACACTATTCCCTGTTTAAAATAAGAGCCCCTGTATGGTCAGGACAATAGGCAGAAAACCTTCCTCTGTAAAGCCCATCAAATCAGTCTTAAGAGTGAATCAGTTGCTAACAGAAGACACGGTAGGAAAATGTGACACAAAAAGCTATAGCGTCAGGAAACTGAAAGAAACAAGTACGGTATTGGGCACACCATCCATACAAACTTACACAGCACATGAGGGAGAACGTAGTACAGCTCCTTGAAGACTGCAAAAACATTCTCCAATCTTAAGCATTAAGTTCTTCTGGCAAATATACATGTATGTAGTCAAAGACAAGAGGCTTAACATTCTAAGGATTCTATATAGACAATTTCAAAGTTCCACCTTTGTTTTGCTGCTTTATGCCAAGTGTTTGTTTATATAAACCACATACGTATGGTATGGTATGGTATGGTATGGTATGGTATGGTATGGTATGGTATGGTATG
>JANVCC010000021.1:48376744-48429953 GCA_025345505.1 Todiramphus chloris collaris
TGGTATGGTATGGTATGGTATGGTATGGTATGGTATGGTATGGTATGAAAGAAGGCCCTGACTGTTGATAGTTGGTTTATGACTCTACAGGCTGTAAAAGAAACAGGTTTATACTGAAAACAAAGTATTTGAGGCTAAACAACATATAAGATTTTTCTGGGGTGAAGGCTCTGGTATGTAGCAGCAACACTACATATTCTAGACTGTTAATACTGTCTTTTTTTTTAAGCAGATTGTAATTGTCTCTTTTAGCCCAACTTGCAAAACCAAAGGAAAAAAAAAAAAGTAAGAATCCCAAAATATGTTCCAAATTCAACCTGAAATGCATAGAAACTAAAAAGGTAGAGTCACAAGTTTTGAGCAAATTAATGAATTAAGTGGGGACTTAAAAGTGTTCTCCCGACACATCAAGCATTTTATCTAAACTAAACAGGACAGAACTAAGCAACACCAGAGTTCTGTGTTATGGCCATCTCTCACTTTCTTATCGTGGACAAATACAAAAATGGAAAGCAGGCAATGGATGCTGATCTCAGAGTAAATACCACAGTCATTTTAAAAAAACACACCAAACAATGCAAACAGAAGTGACTGAACTTCTGCCCAAATCCCTCCAAATTACTCCTTTTTGTTTATACTGTTTTGTATCTGGGGGCACAGAGCTGGCTTCAGGGGAGTCCTTACTTGTTATTTCACTGGATAATGCCGGCTGGATAACAAAAGGCAGCTTCACAGTTTTGGAGAAGCACTATAACCTTGGAAGGAGCTTCGTTCATTACGTATCAGGAAACAAATGGAAGTACAGCAGCAGGTCAACTACTAGTTCTCTAGTTCAACTACAGAATTTGTAGACACCTTTTCCAGTGCGCACTGCAGTTGGGTAGTAGCCTGATGACTGTTCCCCCCGCCCTGAGAACTTGATGGCAATGAAACAAGGAACACAGTGGCTCCATTTAGAACCACAGAATGTGTCAAGTTGGAAGGGATCACTGAATCCAACTCCATGCTCCTTTGCAGGACTACCTACAACAAAACCATACAAATAAAAGCATTGTCCAGATATTCCTTGAACTGACAGGCTTGGGGTTGTAGCCACTTCCCTGGGTAGCCTGTTCCAGTGACCAGCTACACTCTCAGTGAAGAGTTGATGTAATAAATGAGAAAGATTCTGAAACCCGCCTGGTTGGGGCCCACTGAAGGGAATGACAACCAGCAATGACTGGGCACAAGACAGATATTGTCCCTCAGAAAAGGACATATATATGTGAGTGAAAGGAAGGACCATCCCAGGCTGCTAAAAAGGTACAGTGAAAGAAACCCAGAAAAGACTGGGTCATCAGGGTTTCACAAAAAGCTGCTAAGAAAAGAGGTCACGTTAAAAGATTTAATGAGAGGCACTGTAGGAGACAGCAATATATACCCATCAGTAATGATATCTGCAGTGCACCTGTGAAGGCTGTTGCTGTTAGGCACCTTTGAAAGCTCTTGTTTCCAGATGGCTTTACATCTCAGCCTCTTTTGTCTCATTTTTGGTGTTGCATTTAACCTTATCTTCCTACCTATGGCGGTTAGGATCCTCTCTTACCTAGCTAATCCAAATTCCTTACTAATAACATTTGCTCTCAGTAGCAGCTTTCACCCTTTTTTCCACAAACACACCCTGGGCACTAGTCTCAAGTCTCTGTGTTCTTACATACATTTCAACACTCCAAGCACTTCCTCCAAATCAAAGAAAGCAACATATCCTCAGTTCCCCTCTTAAAATAAATATTAATAATGAAATCATCACTGCTAACTTAGTTTCCCTCAACTAGGCTTTCCTTTTGAATAGAAGACTCCTATCACCCGTCATCTGCTATCAAGTACCTGCTTTCCCATCTCATTTATCTGTTAAAATTCTTCCCTCTGTTCATCTCACTAGCACCTTTCAGATTAGGAAATAATTTCTAATACGCTTTTCACACAATACACCTCCACACCCCATTGTTTTTCCATCACCTAAATAATGGAGAATATAGCAGAAGATACCTAGAAGGTAAAAAAAAAAAAAATCATCTTTTTTCTCTTCCTTCCTCCTCCAGGTCTTCTCTCTTGAAATGGTTAGGAAGGACAACAGCAAGTGCCTTTTAGGGGAAACAAAGGCTGTTTCTATGGCCTTTCAGTATGTTCCAGGTCAAAGGCTCCAGAGAAACAGTGGTGCACATCAGGCTCATGTAGCATGTTACTGCATCTCTAGATACGGCTAAAAAGAAACCGTGTGGCCTGAAATGAACATTGCATTGTTTTATTCAATATGGACCAAAACCTCCCCTGTTCTTTAAAATATCTTTACAAGAATTTAATTTTGCTAAATAGAAACATACTACAAGGAACACAGAAATCTGTAAAATCAAAATATATCTACCAAACAGCCAGCTTGTTCCAAACCAGGCTATTTCAATGTGACTTTAGAAGAAAGCCGTTTTACATTATTGGCACCTCTTCTCAACATATTAAAAGAAAAAAGCTTTTTAACACATTCTTCTCTATTGTAATACCAACAGAAACTACTGCTACTACTTAGGCTGTTACCAACTTCATGTCTTCTTTTATACTGCACATCTTAAATTGAGCAATTGTCTTGTACCTATAGCAAATTAATAAAATGCAGCAATACTGTCATAGTTATACAGAATACCTAAATCCCTTCAGCTCTCTGGATCTGTTCAGAACCACATAACGAATTTGTGAACTGCAAGTTTTATTTATTTATTTTTTATATAATAAAATGACTTCCAAGTAAGCAGGCAGCGTATTCAATCATAATGCTTTTTCAAAATACTGTGTTCCTTTGTATCTACACATGTGAGGTAGGATACAAGCATCAGAAATATGGCTAGCCAAATAAACTATCTTTTAAGATGTTATCCGTCCTCTAAAAAACCTACATTTTAAAACTATTCCAACTTATCAAATGCGATACTGATTTGCAGAGTTAGAAATCAGTATTTGAGATACTTTCTTCCTTCTCACATAGATATGATGCAGTGCTGCTATCTCAAAAGAATATACAATATACTTCTTCATTATGGAAATGAAAGTGTTACTAAAAAAATCACATCATGACTGCAGTGAGGCACTGAAAAAATGCAAGCATGCAACGTTTTTGTTCCTGCATATATACACTGTATGATACTATGTTTATCCTGCTTATACAAATATAGTGGCACTTGGTGAATTCTGTGCAGAGGTCAGATTTTTTAGACAGCAGAATCTGAAGAACTGTGAAGCAGATCAGGCGAGTTGTTTTCTGCATCTGCACCCCAGTTACCAACACTCTGCTTCTTACTTTTCCACTGGGAACAACATACCAGAAGCTGTACTGTACATAATGAAGCAGGTGTCCTAAGTATGCTGGACAAGCCTACTGACACAGCAATAAGTCTGCTTATTTCTGTGGAATATAAGTCACTTCTGTCAGCATTAGGAAATTGCACCTAAATTGGTAAACATCTTTTGTAAAGGTAACATCCAGCAAAGATGTATGGGCTGGAATGGCAATCTGGGAGCATAACAGGAAACAAGAACACGCTGAAATCCTTCTACTACTGATGGATGACTGGACAGAGGGTCCTGGTCAGGTGAATTTTATCACTTTGGTCATCACAGAGCCACCAGACTAGCAGGATGGCCATCTAGAACTCATCTTAACCATGCATTTGTAGACACACTGCCTTAGGCATATATGGTGGTATGCCTGAATGGTTTTCTTCAGAAAAATGATTTGTAAAATACGTTGTGCACCTACCTTGATGAGGCAGAGATGTACAAATCTCTACAGTACACACACATATATAAACACAGACAAGTTATTAAAAATATTTCCATCCACAAACTCAGAATTTCCTATGTCCGGGGTATACAGTTTTTGGATTCATGGATACTCTTTTCATTACACGCCCTGTGTGCGCAAGTGTTAGAATATTCAAACAGATCAATGAACTTGGTTTTGAACTTAAATGCATTCATCCTATGCAAATACAAGAACTAACCCCAAAGAACCACAGGGATGTAAACCTGCACAATCCAAAACCTGTTGTGTGCGTTCACAAAAGCAGACCTTGATAATCTGTCAAAGCCTACACGTGCAAAAATATAGCAAGAAACCTGCACAGGCACCTCTATGAAGTCTGGTGGTGGTTTGCTATGAAGTATTTAATCAAGTATTTAATCTTCAACTCTTCAGTTTCTTGCAAGTTACTCACAAATTGAGCATATTGATTTTTAGTGAAAATGTCTTTAATATGAATGCTTTTTTTTTGTAAACTCTAATGTTTTTGTTCACATAGATTGAAATGTCAAAACAGCAAATGTCAAAATACCTGAAAAAAGGTTCAATTCTGCTAGGAAATAGAGACAACTGGCAGCGCCGAGTATAGTTAATACAAGATTCTAGATTATCCTAGATGGAATAGATGTACTCACACTAAGCAGTTTCAAGGAATTCTGTGTTTCCTTCCTATTAGTGGATTAGCTAGCCCTAAATATTACTTATCTCAGGTGGTGACAAGTAAAAAACACCATGCTTCTGGAATCAGAGTGAAGTATTCTTAAACACTATTATAAAGATTATAATTGCTGTTTCCATATGATCACTGAAAGATCACTGAAAGTTTCCTGTTGCACTGCAGCAAGAGAAGGAAATGTAACACAAATAAGCCTAATTTGCTGCAAAGTACAGCAAGATACTTTGGTAATCTCACAAAAATTTCATACTGGAACTTGTTACAGTGAGTTCAACTTGATCTTTTAATGTAATACAGTACATTTTTATAAACTTAACATTATCATTGCAGAAGAGCATGCTAACTGAATGTTAGCAATTTATCTTTTATACATAATTATACTACTGTAGCTACTGTACGCAGATCTCAAAATGTTAGTACATAAAATATTCATTTTCTTTATCTGAGATGAGAATGAACTTAGAAGAGGTTTGAATAGAAGAATGAAATATTTGCTGTGCCTATTTCTCAAGAAATAATGAATTACACATTATAACCCAAGAAATCAACATTTAAATTGCAAAACTATAGTTTAAATTTACATTAAACATTACCGTCAGTAATGTGCATCAATATCCGATGAAGTTTAACCTAACCATGTTTATGCACATAAAGCCTCAAGAGTCTGCAGCAGTTTCAGCATCACTTTTTCATATTTTTGTATAAAATGGACTTAAAGGTACATCTTCCATAAATGTTTTCAGTGCAATTCTGTCAAAGAGGAAAATATAAAGCTAGCTTTCAATCATTTTATACCATAAAAAACCCCCAACAACTTACTTTTGCACTGCTGAAGCATAAGTAAGCCAGTTCCGCTGTGCCAACTATTTAAAAGTCAATTCAAATCAACCATAATTGCCTTTCTAGAGAGCATTTCCCCCATATCTATAGGTATAAATGTTGAAAAGCTGAACACTGGATGGGGTGGGGGTGCGGGGGAAGTTCAGATGAGGCAGAACGATCTAATTCTTTATAATACCTTCTTCCACTGGTAACAAAAAAATGCATAATGAAAAAATTCTAAAGGTTTCTTTACAAGTTTGGAAACCAGTAAATCCATGTTTTAATATTATCCTTCCCTCTAATCTTTACAGGCGACCTTGCAACTGTAACTTATTTATTGTTGGATTATATGAAAATGTTCCATTCTTCAATGGGAGAAAATTTCTTAAAGTAGAAATTGATTTTTTCACATTTTGTCAACAGTTGGGAACCAGAGGGAGAACAGCACCTGAAATTATAATATGTGCTTGGCTGAGCATTGTGTAGTAACCTATACATTTTGGTTCAAAGACACAGTTTGTAAACTGTAAAACTGCATACAGGATACTGCTTTAAGTATTTTGTTTCTCTTTTTTTTTTCTTTTTTCTTTTTTTTTTTTCCTTTTTCTTTTTTTTTTTTTTAATCTTTCTTCAGATTATACCTTAAAAAAAAACCAAACAAAAGAAATCCAGAACAACCTCTCTTACAGTTGCACAAAATAAAAATGGAGCTTCATTCAAATCTTGAATACCTTGACTGCAATAATCAACAGCTGGTTATTCAACAAAGACTTAGCTCTTCATACCAAAAAAATTTGGCTCAAAAACCAACCAAAACAAAACAAAAAAGGTACAATAAACTCTCAATAAAAGGTTCTCTCATGAGGCAACCTACCATACACTACTGCTAGATACGAGTTTCCAAAAAAACATTACATCCCATTTTCAGCACATTTTTCATAAACATGCAACTTCACTATAAAATACAAAACACTTGGCTCTCAAGAACAGCTTTATAAAGACACACTGCATCAATAAAATTTTTCTTTGTGATTAACTTTACATTGTAATAAGAACTGTATTTTCACTAATGTTTATATATCAGATTTCATATTATAATGTAGTAATAATTTGCTCTGTGAACATCATGTTCAGAAGGAAATATCTATACACATTAACATACTAGACTATTAAAAACTCAGTTACAGAATTTTATTGATACAGTAGATTAATAAAAACTGATAGGGGAAGATAAAATGGGTAGGGTATTCAGTACATTATTTAATAACACACTTTTACAATTAAAATATTTTAAATCCTTTTTGAATTTTCAATGCCACTAGAAGTCCAGAAAAGTCTGGCATCAATACTGAGGTGTAAAACAAGTCAAACAGCTTCTTTCACAATTTGCATCTCTTGTATTAATTCTATCCAACATTGCTCAACTGTAAAAGAAAGTAAATTAGCACCTCTGATGATAGGTAGGTGCCTAAAGGTAAACACTAGGTTAGATTCATGAAGGAAACAAAGACCTTGTTTTTTCTTCTTCTCAACAAATAGTGGCAAAAGAAAGTGGCACTATTTGTTCAACTGATTATTTGTTTTTCACAGTTAAATGTCAACAAGAGTACAAATACAAACACTGACAGATATTGCTTGAGATCAATTTTCAACAAACTCTTCTTTTTTTAAATCAATAGATCCAATAAACAGTGGGGTACTGTCAGTTTAAAGCCGCAGGTAAAAGCTATACAAGCACTTTAGAAGTCAGAAACATTAAAAAAAGAACTATTTACAGTTTTCTTCTTTAGTTCATATGTCTACAAAGCCAGCGCACATTACACTTCACAAAAACCCACAGTTAATGATATCAACATGTGTGGCTAAAGCTTGTGACCTAGGGACTGCAAATGCAGGGGCAGTAAAAGTAAAATAAGTTTTGTCTTTTTTTCAGCAACCCCATTTGTGCACTAACAGCTTCATTCAGTCTCAAGCTTTGTATTAAGAGCATTCTTCAAAGCTTTCACCTGGAAGGCTGAGAACAACATGTTCACTCATCGCCTTTCTCTTTTGGAAGTTCTGCGGCGGACCTGTTGGGAGAAGAAGTATTCTAAGTGTTTCTACAGAAAAATTTTCAAGAATTCAAGAGTAAATATATTCTACCATGGAAAAAATGCTTACTCTCACAATAAAGTTTTGAGTAACTGCACAAGGTATCATTCATTACTCATTTTATCAGTCAATGACCAGTACATAACTTTGAAGTTTTTGAGCCTGTGTCCTTCAAGTACTCAAAAATAGTCTAAGTTTCCTTTTCAGAGTTTTCATACACTCGGATGCTCCAATCATCAGAAAGGTTTAAAAGTGTAAAGGCATGCATTCACAGGTACATTTTTTTGTATTACTTCTAACATTACTAACCTATTTGTATGAAAGAAATATAAATTTATTTTATCATATTTGCATATGCTGGTAAGAGGAAGAAACTGATTTAGGATTCTGCTCCAAGATTCTGTACCTATTTTCCAATGCTAGTCATTCTGTGTTCCAGTTCTGTATAATGAAACAATATTCACTATTATCATCAAGTTGAAAAGAATGGATATGAGTTACCTGGAAAATAATTCCCATGAGGTATAACACAACTCAGGCAGATAACAAAAGTTATACAGAACAGGAAATTTAAGATGTCTGACAAACTGACTTTCCTAAGAAATGCAGCTTCTCTGGGAAACTACAGTGCAGCACAACAGTGGCAGCTGACAACCACTGCATACAACTTAACTTTCCTCCTTTAAAATGAAAGAAAAGGAGAAGTAATTGTCTGAACATCAACACACAGAGGGCACCACAAAGACTCACAAAGAAAGTATCAGGCATTTCTCTTACATTGACTGTGGTAACTTCCTCTTCTTCCATTACTTCTTCCTGGGGAATGTCATCACTGACAGGTGAACTACTCTGAAATACGTCCATCTCTTCGCTAGATTCATTCTCTTTACTGGCTGCTTGTTTGGAACGTCCCGCACGGCTACAATCAGAAGAAAAAGAAAGATCAGTTTCACAGTATATGGGTCTGTACACATACAAACTATATGAGAGCAAACATACTACCCTACAAGAACAGCAGCTGTACAATTTCATGTTATATAATACTTCTGTCTTATATACCTATCTCCTTCATCCATACACAGAATATAAGAGGAACTAGGAAGAGGGATAACAGCATTTCCAAAGCAAATCCTTCTGTAAGAGAGAGCTAGAAGTACAAAAGTTGAACAATTTTTGCTTCTATAGACAAGATGGATTTTTCTCTTCAGTGCCAGAACACAGGCCAAAGAAGGTTGACACAGCAGTAAGCAGTAAACATGAAAAGTCAAACAGCCAGAGACTGAATACTTGTTTGTTAGTTTTTTTCCTTCTGTCCAATTTCATGAATAGACATGCTCTACTTCTGTAAGAGTTAATACACAACAAAATGAATAACTGCATCTATGTTTTTAGACTGGATGAACTTGTGCTGATATTTATGAAACTAACACTACAAGGAACCTAAATGCACATCTTCCAAGCTAGCTCATGCTAACAGCTAGGTATAGTCAGGATAACAATGTTCTTGATTATCCTGATTAAGGTAATCAGTCAACAGTATCTTAAATTGTCTATGTTTTAATGAGAGATGAACCACAAGCAAAAAAAAAAAAATTAAAAAAAATAAAACAATCCAGCTAGATATGGCAGGGGCAGCCATATTACCATTCTGGTTTGGGTCATTAGCACAGTTCAGAATCAAGTCACTAAATCATTGTGCTTACTGAGGATGACAGAGATGTCTTGGTGACACCCAAACTAGGTGACTTTTTGGATGAAGTGAAACCAGAAACTCTGTTCCAGCCGACAAACACAATTCAATACCCAGTGGGGGCATACAGATTCAAAACCACCATCCTCTGACAGCATCACGCATAGCAGCATGGGAATTTTCACTCCTGAGAACCACATTAAATTCTGTACAAAATAAAATCTCTGAATTGCACATTGTAATTACAGTATAGTGGGGGTTTCAGCAACAATCAACATGGCATCCTTTGAGGTAACAATACAAATTAGCCCAACTCAAACCTTCCAAGACTAACAGAAGCAACAGAATTGAGAAGGAAATAAAAGAATTATTCACCTTTTCACATATTACAAAAATAAGCCAAATCCATCCCTAAGGATCCCAGAAAGCTTTAAGCATTTGGATTAAATACATTCTATCTTGTGGCACACAGTGCTGCTCAGTCTATCAGCTCCCTTCAGTTAAAACTGCTAGATATGTATATAATAAAAAAAAAGGGAGAAAGGGCTGATTACAGTGCACTTTGAAGACTGAGGAATTACCCCAGTCTCACAGACAAAATTTGAGCAATCTGATCACAAAAAATAAAACACGTATACAATATTATTTTTGATTAAATATAAAATAGACTTAAAAACCCTGAACCAACTTACTTGGGCTCCTCGCACCAGAAACAACGTACAGTCACATGAAAGAGAGCTATGCCTGTTACTGATCATGTGTACTAATTCAGTTTATTTTCTGTTTAAAATGGGGTAAAGAAAAACACTGAGTGAACTGATTTTACCGAGAAGTGAATCAGAAGCTACTCAAGTATTTGCTAAAGGGCATCTCTGGGAAATGCCACAGAGCACATCACCCAACAATAACTTGTTGGCATGTCTTCTCTGTGTGGCAGTAGCAGTTTCCAACTCTTGTTCCACTGCAATGTGTAGCAGTGACTTTTGTAGTAACCAAGACAGTGTTGGGACCTATATTTCTGGTTACACAGTAAAGGTAGAGGTCTGACCTGAGGTAGGGAAGCAGAACACTGGAAAGGTCAGGATATTGTGTGTGCAAAATGCCAAAACCCGTGATCTGGTGCAAAACTAGAATATGAATTGAGGGCACAAGGTTGGTTGTTCAGGCTAAGAGAAAAATGCCAGCCTGAAGATACGCGTAAATAGTGCCTTAAGGAATTTTCACCAGGTTCTACAAAAGTATCTTGCAAATGTGTTCCAAGAGCTGGAGTTTGATACCAGTGGGCAAAAAAGTCCTGCCCACTTGTACACCTTCACTTTACATATATTGCATATACAGGTATGGAAAAGGTAGAGTTACCTGTAGTTTCCTACAGTAGGCACAAGAAAATGCAGCTAGACACAGTGTATACCTTTATTTAGGAGCTTAATACACCTCTGAATTTTCAAGAGCTACTATCCTTCATAGATCGTATGACCTTTTATTCATTCGGAAATTATTCAAGTGGATAATAAGGTGTCCACAAATTACAAAGTAAGTGAACATTAATTTAAGAAGCAGAATAAACTTAATTTTCCACAGTACTGTTCCGTCACAGTAACAATTTGATTCTTCCTCCCTATCCAAAACAAGCACGAGCACTTTTTGTTCCTTGAAGTCCTAATAAAGCCCTATCTTCAAGGCCCTCATGGGCTTTACTGACTTTTTTCCTAGATGAGCAAAGCTACATATATGCTACCTGAGCACATTAAACTTATTTGTAGCCTCTTGCTCTGGTTTGAGATGCTCCAGGAGAAGCAGCTAGGGAAAACATTTTAGAAATAACAATGGCAATTTATTTTCTTAACTGTCAATTAAAGTATTCTGAAATATTTTCAGTAAATGATTGTTTGGGGGCAGAGAGGCATATTTTTAGTTTTAACTAAACACAAATTGAGAAAATATTCACCACTTACACTTTTTTTTGCTGTGATGGTGGTGTTTTTGATCGCCTTCCTCGTCTTTTCTGTGGCGTAGACTGTGCTGATTCAACTGTACTAGTTTCAGATGGTTCTGCTCTGTTTTGAGGAAGACCCAAATTGCAAAGTATCAAATTATAACTAATGTCCAATGATAACGAGATGCAGCTTACAAGAAGACAGACTTACCTCTGCTGCGTTCTTTTCGGTGCTCTGTTTTGCCTCCCTTTTGGTTTTTGTTCAATGTTTTCAGTTTGCCTTTCTTCCTCCTCCTCCTCCTCTTCTGCTGCAGCTGCTGGCGGCTGTTTTTTTTTATTCCTTTTTGATGACTTTGCCACTGGTTCTTCCTTTGGTGTTGCCCCGTTATTTGCTTTGGGAGGGCGTCCTCTTCTCCCTTTCTTTGGTGGGCTGTTCTGTTCATCCTCACTTTCTATTACATCTTCTTTTAGCCTTTTCTCCTCTTGCCATTGTGCTTCATCAGATTCTGAAACAACTGCAGGTCTCTTCCTTCCCCGTTGACTACCTCTAAGCTTCTGCTCTTGACCCAGCTTATTCAGGTCATCTATACCTAGTTTCTCTTCTGAATCTGTGATAGCAGTTTTCTTCCTTCCTCTAGGCTTCTCCATCTCTGACTGAAAAGGAAAGATTACGCCTTTAAATTACAAAACTAAGCTGGCATATTAAGCTGTCACATACACAGAAGCTATAGAAGCTCTCTGCAACAAGAAAGAGTCTTCAAGTTAAACAAGCTGTCTACTAAGATAGTCCTCCATATCCAGTTCAAAAACCTTTGCAAAAGCATGAACACGTACATACATTTAAAAAGACACAAAAGAGAGAAAGATTATTTCAAAAGATACGCAGTTGAAACATTGACGTGTGCAAGGTCTTCCTCATTTGTATCCTCAGCTGTCAAGCACGATTGGCTAGAACACCCATAACTGCATTTTTATCAGTAGGAACATCTAAAGATATAGAGGATGGGAACTGTCAACTAGTGGCTTCAGCTCTGTTGTGAGCTGCAGGGGGCTTATGTCTGGCTCCCACACTGGCAGTGGCAAGGCAGTAATGCAGAAGATGGAGGGCAACCTGAGTTTGTAAGTGCAGAAGGAAGCAGAGGAATTAGCTGTAGCTGCCAAAGCGCTGTTAGAACTGCGCAGACTCAGCGTTTGCTCTGCACAGCAAAAATCCCATCCAGTGCTTGAAAGAATCATACAGTAGTTTGGATTGGAAGGGACATCTAACGATTACGTAATTGCAACCCCCATGCTGTGGGCAGAGACACCTTCCATGAGATCAGGTTACTCAAAGCCACATATGACCTTAAACACTTCCAGTGATGGGGCATCCACAACTTGTCTGGGCAACCTGTTCCAGTGGCCTACCACCCTCCTTGTAAAAAACTTCTTCCATACGTCCAATGTAAACCTAACCTTTTCCAGTTTAAATCCATTGCCCCTTGTCCTGTCACTACAGGCCCTGGGAAGAAGTCTCTCTCTTGTCTTTCTTATAAACCCCCTTCATATATTGAAAGGGTACAGTATGGTCTCTCTGGAGCCTTCTCTTCTTTAGGCTGAATAACCCCAACTCTCTCATTCTGACTTCATAGGAGAGGTGTTCCAACCCTCTGACCACTTTTTGTGGGCCTCCTCTGGATTCAGTCCAACAGGTCTGTGTCCTCCTTGTGTTGGGGTCTTCAGAGCTGGACATAGTACTCTAGAGGTGTCTCACAAGACTGGAAGTACAGCAGCAGAATCATCTCCCTTGACCTGCTGGACATGCTTCTTTATATGCAGCCCAGGATATGGTTAGTTTTCTAGGTTGCAAGCACACATTGCCAGCTCATGTCCAATTTTTTACCTACTAGCGTCCTTAAACCCTCCTCTGCAGGGCTGCTCTCGATCCGTTCATCCTCGAGCCTGTACAGATACTGGGAATTTTTCCAAGCCATGTGCAGGACCTTGTACTTGACCTTGTTGAACCTCATAAGGTTCACAGGGGCCCATTCCTCAAGCTTGTCCAGATGCCTCCCTATAGCATCACTTCTCTCACAGATTAAAATTCTGCTTCTCAGTTAATGCTATGATCTGCTGCCCAGTATCAAAACACCCCAAAATGAGTTCTGAATCAATGACTTTAAGCTGCTCACTTACACATTCCGAGTGAAATACAAATACCCACAAAAACACCTGAAATACTGAACTATATTTGCTTTATCACTTAGCACTGTTGGTTACCAATTCAGCCTAATACTTCCAAATATGACTTGCATGCCAGCAGCTGTTTGGACTCTCAGAATTTTCAAGGTTTACATCTGAATTGACATATCAATACTGAAAGCATCAGAAGTGTTATTCTTTAGAAAAGAGATTCATGATTTTTCTATTTTTGTTGTAAGCTGGTATGCTTTTCCCACAAGATATCTCAGTACAAGATGGCTATTTATACTTCAAGACAAGCAAAAATTCAAGACATTTTTACTAGTCAGTAGCTTATGTCCCAAGCAACCTAGAAAAATGCAATAAACTGACATAATAGGAGAACAGATAAATGTCAGAGTCAAAAAAATAAAGCTGTAGTGACATCAGATATAGGACAGCCTTAATGCATTCCAGAAAATCCAGCTGTAACAAATCTGATCTTGTTTGTGTTATTCCTTTTTCATGCATATCCCAAATACTACAAAATTTACAGACTGACAATTAAGGCACAGGTAACCAAAATTTACTAGTGGTATGTGAAATTCTTATTATTTGAACTGCTCTTAGAATTACAACACAATTATGATTTTCTTCGGTGGTTTACTCTTCTGTATTCTGATACAGGTGCAGATACTGCTTAAGGCAATATTTAGCCTGCTTATCATTTGATTAATAGATTAACACACTACAGCTAAGAGTCCAAATCATTCTTCATATTCTCCTTAGGAACCTTTAGCATTACCAATCTACAGAAATACATAAATCCATCAGTATGAATTAGTAAGGACGAGGCTGCTTCTTTCAAAAGCCTAACACCCTCAAAGGCCTGGGTTAGTGGTCATTCACTAAAAACCTCTCTCTGAGACAGAGACACATGTAATTTCTCCTAAGTGATCCTCACACTATAAAAGAACACAGCAATGCCACCATTCTGCTACCACCTGGGGTTCACTCTTCTCACAGAATAGTTTATCTAACAGCATAAGCAATGTGCTTGTTAATCATTAAGATGATTTTGCATCATACTGGATTGCATTTGTCTGTAAGCATCAGTTCGCCAGCTCACTCCACCCTAAAAACCTGTTGAAAACTGTTATTCACAGACACCTTAAAAATCATGATGCAAGTTCTACTTGCGATACCTGGCATTCAGAACCAAGCATTTTCCTGCCTTTGGTACAGTACAAGTTGCCTGCAAGAAAATAGAATCTATATGGCTATTCAGATAACTCTTCCTCGACCTTCTAAGTCCAATGTCAAGCCATGATGCCCTCTAGATAACGGAGAACAAAGAGTTGCTACTCCTTACAGCTACTAAAGAGCAAACACATCTATCTGGAAAAGTAGAAAATGCCTTAGCATCAGTGATGGGACAGTACAAAAAAGGCAGGAATTACAATGCATCAACACTGTAATGAGGTATTAACATCTGGGTAACTGCAAGCAAGAAACCACATATGACACAGACTTATACCTCAGAAGGCAATCTGAAATTTCAGACAGGTTAAATCGCTCTCCCAAAATTCCAGTACAGTTGATCATTCTACAACTAATCCAATTGATTCTTCCGAACCTATATCTCAAGTAAATATCAAGAACACATAGAAAAAAAAAATCTACTATATATAGGTGAGCAGAAATCCAAGGAAGCTATCAACTTGAATAAACTGGTTGCTTCATCCAGAAATCCCAAGAATGAGACAAATCATGGACTGATTCCCATCAACCCAGCTCTAGCAGAATCTACCACTGCCAATATTACCAAATACTGTATTACCTGCAAATTGTAACTGTTAATCTTGAAAGCTTACAGGATTTATCAGTATGATGTGAAAGCAATGTAATATACACATGAAAAACAGACAAACTGCACTTTTTTTTCCATTGCATTTTCATATCCAATTCTAAACACATTTTCCATTAGTTTACAACATCAACGCAGTTTCATGTTTCAGCACATCTCCTTGAATGATATCTGGTACTACCACATTCATTTTTATTATAAAGTCCTGGTGACTTAAAATGAAACATCTGCCACGCAACCAAAGAGCTCACCCTTACAAGATCAGAGTCGTCCCTTTTGTCAGTTTTCTTCCCTGGTAAAGGTGAAGTCAGTGTAAATTCTTCATTTTCACTGTGGTCCATTTCACTACTGTCAAGCCTAGAATAAATAAACATTTATTCTCTTCATTATTATAATAGTGTGAAATCATTAAAAAAATTAAAAATAAATAAAAAATATATATATTAACACCACCAATCTTCAGAAGCAATCTACTCCTAAACACATGAACAATCTAGCAGAAAGAACCTTTCACTCTGCCTATTGTAGCCACTGTGCATCACAAGCCACAACATCTAAGTCTCAGGATAAAGGTGTCAATCGTAAGTCAAGTTGAAATTTCTTTTTCTTTCTCCACTGGGAAAGATAAGCAGCTATTTGAAACAGAAGAGCATTTCTGAGTTTCAAGAGATGTGTGTGTTTGTATACATTTTCATACACTTTTGTATACCAAAGATCCCCACAGACTGACCCAGCCAAAGCTCGCACGCTTTCCTGTGGTGAGATTTATGCAATACAACAGCAGATTTAAATTTCAGAGACCAGTTGATCCCTCAGCTTTCTGTTATTTAGGGCAGCAATTTCATTTTTACTTTAGTTTCTACATATGTAAATGTGGACAATAATTACTTCTGCATATGTCAAACACTGAGACCCACAGATAAAAGGTTATATACCAAAGCCACTACACAAGTGTTTCACCTGCCCTGGGGTAAGTAGAAGCAACATTTTTAAACAATGGTGCATTTTTCTAATAAAAAGAAGTATGGTATGCACTGAAATGAAAAACAGCATTCAAATACATACGCTCTTATCTCCTTGGCCTGGGCACTGTCTATTCTCAGAAGTACACTCACTTCTACAAGGATAAAACTTTTAATAACTGTGACATAATCAGAAGCTCGGCTTTCAAGCATCTTTTTAACAGATGCAAGTTTGCCTTCAGTCAGACTGAACTGGAAATGCCATACATACTCAATCACTACCATCACTTCTACAGAACTTTTCTTCTTTGTTATCTCCACTCAAAACACTAATCAGTGTAGCTTAGCTGAATGGTGGAGATCATGAAGGTAACAGAACATGTTAGGTTGTAAGCTCAGCATTTTTTAAAATGAACTGGATGTAGAACAGTATTGGTCTCAAATTAATTTCTTCTGGAGAAGAATCTGGATTCCAACCTGTCTTTCTTTAGCCAATAATATATTTCAGCATGTGAACCTGCATGATTTGTACGAAGTTTTTCAATGGACTTTCCATGGAGCTGAGAACTATTTCTTGTAAAACACTGCACTACATTTAAAAATCAATATTAGTCACAGAAGTACCAAATGAGAAGTCTTATTTCCAAACACAGCATTTCCTCAGTCTTGAAGTAACATGAGAAAATATGAATCGTGAAGGCTATGCAATTTAAGTGTCTGTGAAAAAATAATGTGACTTCCAGTTAAGAAATTAACATAAGATACAGTAACCGACAAATAACTTAAATTGACACAAAATAAGCTGTAATTTTGATAGACAAATAACTAGAAGACTTATGTAGCATTACAGTACCTTCCCCTCTCCATCACAGAAGAATCTAAAATCCAAAAACGTTTATTTGCAAAGTCCAGGAAAGTGCAGGACAAATTTATAAAGGAGGAAGTCATGTGAAATCACCACAGTTGGCTACCAGTCCTCACCATTTATGCCATGATAACATAACAGGCCACAAGGTTTCTAGGAACTGCAGATGTATGTACATACACACACACACACACGTATAGACACACGTTGGGGAGGGAGGGGTGTTTATATACATATGAGGCTTTCCTTCCCTCCTACACCCAACTCTGGATGGGATTTGAATTTATTTCTGGGGTTAGAAAGCCAAACTCATGGTTTCTGTTATACCAATGTGGTACTATAGCTTTACTTCAAAATAAGATAATAGAATTATGTTTTTCACTTAGAAAACATTACAGAAATATTCAAAGTTTCCATTACAAATACTTGAAATATCAAAGCTCCTTTGTTGTCTACCAACCTCCCTTTGATCCTTCCTGGAGAGCTTGGATTTGAACTGCTGCTGGCATTGCTTACAGTTTCCATTCGTGAAGATTTGGATTGAGACTGCTTGCCTGCTGACGAAAGAGGCTTATTAACTGCTCCAAGAACATTGGCTGCTTTGGGCTGAAACCAAAAATATATTTCCTTTATTTTATGCTACACATTTAGATATTGTTAACATGTACTATTCTTAAAATATTCACAGATTTCACTTTCTGCAATCAGTATCCTAACACAAAACAATAAACATTTTTATACGAAACCTACAACAGACACCAGAAGGAAGCTGACAAAGCTGTAATCAAATAAGCTAGCTGCTACCAAAACCAGTATTCCCCTCTCTACCCTTATATTCTGTATTGTCATTGGCAGTACTGGGTACTCACCTGACCTTGCAATAAGCCACGTCAGCACTTTTTGTGCAGTTTTATTTCTGCTGACCTAGCTGCCTGAACCAGCTCACCATTTGGATCAGATAAGCACCTGTACTGGCAAAACATAAATAGCAGTAGGACAGCCCTTCCAGAAAAGAAGCCATTCAACTGGCTCAGCTGTAATGGCAAACCACACTAGTTTCATCTGGGAATGAATGAGAATCTCAAAAATCAATTACTGTGGAGAAGATTCCGATACTTCATGTACAGATTTAAAAATGTTAGGCTTCTAATAGGTGCCAACATTTCCAGACACTGGTGAGCTTCAGGTTATTTATTCATTTAAACGGATTATCTTCCGGACATGCCAAATACCTCCAGCTCATATTAACTTTTGAGAGAGTGGAAAGAATTCGGTTACTCCTAAAAAGAACAGACCAACATGCCAAACACCCACGGGTAAAAATGTTGAATTAAAGACCATTCTCGACATATATAGCATTATCTAGGATGATCCATCTTTTATTTCAATATTAGATTCTAGCTACATCTAAAGTTACTGATACTTTAAGGAAAAAAGTTCAGAATGCACATCATAGGAGCTTTGAATGTTCCTTTTTCAGGGATATGCACCACGGATGTGCTGGTTATACTTTTATAGCCAGAGGGTACTCTACACTTACACCACAGATTCGCTCTGCACTGAGTACAAGAAAAACAGCATATCCTGTCCAAAAATAGACCTTGCAGAAAAGAAATCCAGTTTAAGAATTTATGTGTATTAGTTTAGAACCTGATGCTAATCAATAAGCAAATAAAAAGCTCAGAAGCCAAGAAACGTTCAGATTCATGCTGGATTGGAAATGATAGTAGGGAAGGACTAGCACAAACAGGGCCTGCATTAGGAGCTCCTCCCTTACCACACAACCTACACTCGGAGCCTTGCTGCCCTCAGATACTGTTCTTTGCTTACACCCATCCCACTAATATCCACTGAAGCTAGTCTTCCATTCCCAAAAAGAAGAATCCCCAGACCAACTCTCATTTCACATTGCTCTCCTGATGGTGAAGTGACTGAAAATATTTGGTGGTCAAATACTCATCTGCTGTTTGATACAAAATTGCAGAACAACAAAAAAGGAGATAAGTACCTAGCACTAGAAATTTAAGATAATATAAAAACTACCTTAGGATTCAAAAGAATTTCAATTGGGATAGATGGAGCTACTTGAGAGAGTCCAGCAAAAGGCTACTACTTTCTTGTTTAATATTGTCACAGTACACTTAATCTATTAAATTAGGGACAAACCAGCAAGAATGTTTTATGTCAAAACCCAGATAACTTAATATTGACTACTGATCAGAAATTGGAAGACAACTTCCTTTTAATGTGTCCTCCTTAAGAAGTGAATCTCTAAGCTGGAGTTCAAATGTGCAATACAGCAATGATACATTCCAGTCAATAAATGCTGGCTTTCAGCTTCTAATCAAAAAGATGCTGCTGTACATCTGCATTTTTTCATAATAATAGAAGAGGAATGCAAGTTAAGTTACTGCCTTGTGGCTAATGCTTCATTAGCAAAGTTAAGGATAATGAAGATGCTGAGCTTTATTTCTTTTGCAAGGTAATAAATCAGTGTTTTCCTGTAATCTAGAACAGAGCATACTAATACAAATGAAAACCACAACTATCTTTTCCTTTACTAGATTTTAATTTCATTCAAAAGAGCACCTGGGTTCAGTTCTAGTGAAGAAAGGTACTGCCATTCAATATAAAGCATATTTGGAAAGAACAAATTACTATAACCATAGAACAGTCAGTTATCTTATGAGATACTGTAAAATGGTATTCAGCTTTGCCAAAGATTAATTTATGTGATCTAAAAATAATTTATATTAGTTTTGCACAGTTGTCACTTCATATTCAATATTTCAGTCTTCTGCAGAAAAAAAGGTTAATCATTTTGCAAATTTGTCAAACATTACAAGGGGTTTTTTTTGTACTCGCTCTTTCTTAATAACGATAGGCCTTGCCTACTCTTAACACAACCCAGCACGGAGAGTAGCAGTTTTCCCTTCTACCTATCTCTTCCTCTCTACATGTTCACTAACCTTTGGTATATAAACCCTCTGGGCAAAACCAAATCTGTTTTTCTTGAACCTCTTCATTAACTACATGCTAGTTTTCTTAAAAACAAACAAAACAAAACCAACCAAACAAAAATCCACAAACCCCACAAACCCAGCAACAACAAACAAACAAAAAGACCACACAAACACAAACACCAAAAAAGCTCACAAACACAGCACCAAAAAGCAAAACCTAGAACCCCCCCACTATACATACCTTTCCAGGAGTGAAAAAAGACTTCATTTCCGGAGGAAGATAGTTTTTGGTGTTACTGAAATTCTGTAAAGGAGGAAGGGGGCGGGGGGGGGTTGGAAGTCACAGCTATAATCAGTAAAAAATATATACACATTTTGTAGACAGTACCAAAAAGATTTTCTTTATCTTTTATGCTTTTGAAATTTTAAATCTCCACAACATTATCTTAGCTGAAGGAAATCAGTGTGTGTACACATAAATATTTATGAAAACATATACATACATATATTTTCAACTACATTATAAATTGGGAGAATTCCAAGGTCACAAGAACTACTGAAAAAACACACTCTGAATTACAACTAACAAAGATTTAGACTTATCTCAAGAAAAATTAGATGTCAAGGTATACCTTGTCAGGTTGAGTAAAATATCGGGCTGGAAGTACAGGGTCTTTAGGGGATTCCAAACTGTATGTTGTACTCTTTGACATAATGATATTCATTGCTACATCACAGACTGTGTATAGTTTCTGTAAATAATGAAATTTTAAAAACCAAATAAACAACACTTCATAGGTTCATCGCAAATCTTGACAAAAGACAGTCTCTTTTGAGCACAGAACTACAAGAACTCACAGTTTAAAAGCAACCATCTTAACATTTACCATTAGCCTACATCTTAACCAGTGTACTACAGAATACTAAAATATAGGAGCAAAAGACAAAAGCACTGTGGGCCCAGCAGCTGAGGACAGCCAGCTTTCATGACCTTTCTACAGTTAAGAATAATGTATGCCATGCCTTCAAAAACAAAGATGGGGGGGGGGGGGGGAATAAATAAAAATCCATTTCATCTCTGTGGGAAAAGCAGGAAAGTGACAAATCTGTACATTATGTGATGCAAAACCCTCAAAAAACAGGATCAGGCTTTGATACATTCACTACACAATACACTCTGGAGACATCTAATGCATGTATTTTTCTTCCTATACTAAACTTACTCTTGCACTTTTGAAATGAAGTATTCTAAAGCAGTTTAGTGGATGATTTAGACAGTAAAAATTATAGTTTACGTATATTTAAAGTTAGCATTTAATAATCTTACTGTGAGAGAAGCAGAAGGACTGCTATTACAAATCCCTTGCAGATGTGCAAGATCTGCTGAAGCACAGGAAAACTGTCATCTAAACTACAATAAATATAATCATTATAGCATATAAAGTATTATCTCCCACATACAATCCTACTGAAAGACATATTAAGGTTAGTACGTAAACAAAGAACAACTTATTTCCAGAAGCAGGCCGGAATTAAATGCAATTTCCAATCAAAAAGTATCACCTACTTCATTCATTTTTGCATCATCTGGTCCTTGAGCATCCTTAGTCTGTTTGATATTTTCTACCATTTTTCTGATAAATGCGTGACTGTTGTTTTCATTTTTAGCCATCAGTATTTCCAGTATGAACCACAGGCACCTAAAGAAAAAATGCAGTATTCCTTATAAATAAAAACGCAAAATAAATTCCTTTAAAAAGCATATCTGAGAAATTGGTTTACTCTAGGTTGCACTAGTATTATGAATGGGAACCAGGCTAACTCTGGGAAACCGATTCTTTAGAAAAAAAGAAATTAAGAGCAGAAAGTGAAGGTTCCTCTGTAAGGTATCAAAGAACACTAAAAAAGCATAGATATTAAATCTCACAACTTTGTATGGAAATAAATGCCATCATTATTTGCACTAGATAATGTATCAGAGTACCACAATAAATTCAATTTTCACTTAGTATAGATTGTCTTAACCCTAAAAACAACATTATTACAAGTAGTCTTACTCTTTAATATCCTTGAGTTGTTCGATGTCCTGTACTTTGACATAATCTGGGTCATGAGCTAGAAGATGGATAGTATAAGGAACAACATACTCTGGTAGAAGTGACAACAGTTTCTCTGAAATGCAGAAGAAAGATGTATCAGAAGACTACATCCAAAGAAATACACTTTTCTGCTACAGAGGAAAGGGTAAAATTTAAGGTCAACATACATTAAGATAAACTACAGTCACATGTGGGTCTGGCATTACTTTATAATGTTGCATCTTATAGTTGCTGTGCAGATGTTTCATGCATGCAAAAATTAGGATTTTAAGTATCTCTCACTCAGGGCTGCTGCATATTTTCTAGCTACCTTGAGAATACAGCTACAAGTCACCCCCAACTCCCAATCCCTTCCTTGGTTCAAAGACTGTATTCTGAAAGCCTTTGAAAAACAGAAGTGAGGACAGATCACAAAATCCATGGTAATTGCAAGATGTGAGACCAGCACAACTGTAAGATAAGCAACTATTCTTTCTTGGGATATTGCAGTGTACAGTCTTGCTGGCAACAGAACACAAAGGAATGCCCTTTGTAGGGGCTTTGCAGTCAAACTGCCACAACATTCTCCAAACCCACAGATTACCTTATCTGTTTAAATAAGAGATAGGAGGCAACATGAAAGTTCTAATAAAGTACTAGTGCACTGAGTTTGAAAAGCTCAATCCCACTTGAACAGAGCAGCACAACTGAACTCTGACATTCAGAACATCAAAACCTTTTTCTAGCAGCCTCTCGAGTCTTGTAAACAGTGCTAAATGAGGACTTTGTGAGAAAGTCTTTCCTATATCACAACAGTCAGATAGCCTATTTCCTCAAGGATTCAGAAAGTAAGGACTTTTGCCAAAGGTCCTCTGAGTTACAACCACAAAATACACATTCCCTAAGGTAACAAATTCGTGAGCTCACCAACACTATGCAGAATGAGCTTCAGCACCTTGAAGTCTGACGATGAAAATCAGAACAAAAAAAGGTAATGTCCCGCAGGGCAAGGACAACAAAACAACAAGATGTACGTTAAAAGTCAAAAAAAACCCCATTTTGCAGTGAACATCCACACTGCTTTCTTTAGCCTAATGACCAAAATAACTGGATAACACAGTGAAGTTACTAAACCTGTACCCTGTGCAACAGGCATAACAGGCAAGGAAGCCACTCTAGTAGTCTATTACTATGGTACAAGCATCTGATTTGAGTGCTTGTTGACAAATGTAAAATCACAGTATTAACACATGTATGGACAAACACTTGACTTTGTACATTTGAACATTTTTTAAATTAGCGAGTGCTCATGAAAGACATAACCAAATGTTATTTTGGTAAGCTTTTAACTAACCCACATTAGGTTGTGAATACGAAGTCCAAACATCTGTAAAACATTATATATAATAATTGAAAACTATTTTAAAATACATTAGAACACTGACATTTTCCTCCAATATATGTATTCTTACAAGATGTGCTTGACAAACATTGTTTACATCAAATAAAATACATCATTACTGTAGATTTCACAAGAATAACTAAATTGCCATGCCTAAGTCAAGACTTAACCTATCCCATTCTGTATAAACAGGGATAATGTACAGCCTATTAAAATATTTGAATTCATTCATGCAAGTGAAGTGTTCAAAATTAATAAAGGTCCACAGAAGATAGTCTGTCAGGTTCCAAGGATACACTTTTAGAAAGCCATTGCAGCTGATGCAGCTAATTATCAAGAGTAGTATCTCTACTCCATAGCCTGTAAGCTATCATACAGTTTGAAAGCCGCAATAAAATCGCCCAATTTCTTTCCATTTCAAGCTACATTTCTGCAATTAAAATCTAGTGTACTTTGCAAAGTAGTTTTTAATGAGTTTCAACTGACATTCCACTATTAACTTTAAAAAACCCTTCACTTCTTCAAGCACTGTCCTACATTTCAGCCAGCAGCTGTTTGTGTAACAAAAAAAAAAAAAAAAGAGCAAAGCTGTTGCAGGGAAGAAAGAACATAATTATGATTTTAGAATGCTAGCAAAATTGGCTTGCCTTAGACATGTCCCGGGAAAACCAACTGGCTATTATTTGTATTAATTAGCAACTTCAACAGAATGCTTATCAAGAGCAGCTCATGGACTCAACGTTTCATTAACTTCCTGCCTTGTATAATTTCTAGCACAACTACTGTAATAATTCCAGCTGGGTCTGGAAAACACACCAAGTCCAGACAAAACAGGAAAAGGACAAATATTGACACATGTATTTAACCTCTGTCATGACCAAAAAAGATAGTAGTTACACATTTTTTCCTCATCTCTAATGAAGACAGCCAACCTGAAAGCTGGGGTGGGTTTATGAACATGAACTACAAGCACTTGAAACTAGAATGTGCCAAACCCCCGATGTCAGGCCTTTGAGCTTTTAGGAAAGAAAGTTATTTAAAAAAAGCAAAGTTTATCTTTACTCCTGTAATTTCTCCACTTATTGACTTGCACATAAAAGCCCAGTCTTAGAAAATAAAGATTCCTATGCAAGACAAGTCTCTGCCCAGATGAAGCTTGTAACAGACACACAATCAAAATAGGTCTCCTCTTGAGTGGCTTCCACTCTGAAGAGCATTTAGAGAATTTAAGAGGCCCAAAAGTAATTCCTGGCAGCCTGTAGAAGGTCAGTGTGGAGGAAAGATGCATTTTACTATCTGGTACCAGTCCTCAAGAAAGTTTTCCTTCAGCAAGGTACTCAAAAGCTCACCATTTTGTCAACAAATGCTGAAATCCCCCAAAACACCTGAAGGCTACCCTCCTCACTTGCTGTAAGCTTACAAGCAAAAGCGTATCGCAAAAATCACACCTTTATAGATGCAGAAAAACAGCTGCATTAATCAAAGATGCAGATTCTTAGCCATTACTACCCTGAGTTAACTGTATGGTCACTAGGAAGAATGACAGAAGACACTTAAACAGTATGATTTTACCAGAACTCAGTGAGCTTCAGCTGTACTGCTGTGATGATGATTTATTTAAAATTCAAATAGCTCAAAACGTTCCATTTGATAAAAGCTCAGACTGGTAAATCTGAATGTCAAAGTTAACATGATAATCCTTAAAAAAAACCCAATCCTGCAATACAGACTCCTCACTGTAGTGTGTCTGGCTGAGCTGCTTTTCCCCATCCATCCCTCATGCTGCAGGACTGGGAGCTGGAGGGTGTTGAGAACACACCCGTGTGATGACTGCCAGTGCTCACACGGCACCAGAGGATGGGGGGCAGGATGGGGGAGAGGATACAGCTGACCTGAGCTGACCAGTGGGATATTCCATACCATATGATGTCAGCTCAACTATAAAGGGAGAGGGCAGGAGGAGGATGGGGGGACATTCTGCTTTGTCCTCCAAGCGGCTGCTGTGTGTTCCTGGAGCCCTGCTTCCTGGACTCAGCCCGACATCGCCCGCGGATGGGAAGTAGAGAATAACATCTTATCTATCATAACCCACACCCCTGTGCTTTGCGTCTTATTCTCTCCCTGCGTGCCGTGCTGATGGGGGTCGGGGGGAGTGATAGAAGGGCTTGGTGGTGGGCACCCTGTGCCAGGGTCAACCCACCACACTCACGGATTATAATAGGTATCAAATCAATGGCATCACTCAAGGTACGTCAACAAGGAAGGGGGGGGGGGGGAGCCAGACACACTTTGAAGTCCTATTGGAATAGAGGAATCCCACACACCTAGGCTCCTCTTCATTTCTTCTACAGATTTTTTTGACAGTAATTTTGCAGCATTTATCTTAATATAGTTAGGAACTTAATTACTTATAATCACATGAGAAATCATATACTTTCCTCCTGTGCGACTACAAAGAGTTTTCAGCTTTCAAGGGGAACAGTCTTATGATGACTTAAAGAAAAATCCAATGGCCAATTGCCTTTTTAACATGTTATCAAGGAGGGAGAAAAGCACCGCTCTTTTTTATCTCCCCCCCCCCCCCTTTTTTTTTTTTTAAGTCTAATTAACAATACACAAAAGGATTTCTCTGCAGACTTATTCTCTGATCAAAGTCTACGGGGACTAAGGCACATGCAGACTGACATGGCTAATATAAAGTCTGCGGTACATAAATGCCCAAGGAAGTAAGTTACCTGACAGCAACTGTGAGATCAGATTCAGAAAACAGGTCTGGTCTAGCCTAAAATGAAATTTTAAAAACCCCTTCACAAAGGCCAAAGCAACAGTAATCTTTCAAGGAAATGAAACTTTCAAAAACTTTCATTCAAATCACCCATAGCTCTTCACACAATCGTTCTGGTTGGAAGAAACCATTAAGATCATCAAGTTGAATTGTTAACCCAGCACTGCCAGGTCACCACTAAACCATGTCCCTCAGCACCACATCTCCATGTCTTTTAAATACCTCCAGAGATGGTGACTGCAACACTTCCCTGGGCAGCCTGTTCCAGTGCTTTACAACCCTTTCGGTGAAGAAATTTTTCCTAATGTTCAACCTACACCTCCCCAGTGCAACTTGAGACCGTTTCCTCTTCTCCTATCACTTGTTACACGGGACAACAGACCAACCACCACCTTGCTACAACCTCCTTTCAGGTAGTTGTAGAGAGTGATAAGGTCTCCCCTCAGCCTCCTTTTTTCCTGCCTAAGCACCCCTAGTTCTCTCAGCCACTCCTTGGGAGACTTGTTCTCTACACCCTTCACCAGCCCCGCTGACCTTTTGGAGACACTCAAACACCTCCTTATCCTCTTCGTAATAAGGGTCTCAAAACTTAACACAGTATTTGAAGTGCAGCCTCACCACTGCGAAGTACAGACATGCAATCACTTCCCTAGTCCTGCTGGCCACGCTATTTCTGATACAAGCCAGGATGTTGTTGAACTCCTTAGCCAGCTGGTCACACTGCTGCCTCATATTCAGCCAACTGTTGACCAGCATTTCTAGGTCCCTTTTTGCCAGGAAGCTTTCCAGCCACTCTTCTCCAAACCCGTAGTGTTGTTATTGTGACCCAAGAGCAGGACTCAGCACCTGGCCTTGTTGAACCTCATACCACTGGCCTCAGAGCATCGATCCAGCCTGTCCAGATCCCTCTTGCAGAGCCTCCCTACCCTCACACAATTGAGTGTCATCTCCAAACTTACTAAGGGTGTACTTAATCCCCTCATCCAGATCATTGATGAAGTTAATAAACAGAACCGGCCCCAGTACTGAGCCCTGGGGAATATCACTTGTGACTGGCTACTAACTGGATTTAACTCCATTCACCACAACTCTATAGGCCCAGCCACCCAGCCAGTGTTTTATCCAGCAAAGTGTACACCCATAGAAGCCATGAGAATCTAGTTTCTCCAGGAGAATGCTGGGGGAAGCACTGTCTAAAGCTCTTCTAAAGTCCAGGTAAACAACATCCAAAGCCTTTCTCTCATCCACTACTAAGAGGGTCACGTTCTCATAGAAGGAGATCAGATCAGTCAAGCAGGACCTGCCTTTCATAAAGCCATGCTGACTGGGCCTGATGGCCTGGTTGTCCTTTATGTGCCACGTGACAGCACTCAAGATGATCTGCTCCATAACCTTCCCTGGCATCAAGGTCAGACTGAAAAGCCTGTAGTTTCCCAGATCCTCCTTCTGGCCCTTCTTGTAGATGGGTGTCACATTTGCTAACCTTCAGTCAACTGGGACCTCCCTGCTTAGCCAGGTCTTGTGATTAATGTTGGAAAGTGACTTGGTAAGCACTTCCACCAGTTCCCTCCATACCCTTGGCTGGAGCCACTCTGTCCCCATAGACATGTGTGCTTTTAAGTGGTGTAGCAGGTCACTGACCGCTTCCTTTCCTTCATAAAGGTCTATTTTTCCCCTATGACCGTATACCAGTGCTGTCATACTGTGCGTGTGGCTTTGAGTAAGTCAAAAGGTAAAAGGACTGATTTTATTAAAAAAAACCCAAAAACCAAAAAACAAACGCTACCATTTATTTGTAATAAATCATCCTCACAATCAGACTACTGGCACTGGAGATAAACTCATCCTGAAGTGCCTACAATATATAGACCTTTGCCAGCAAAGTCTAGAAGATAATAAAGCAATGCACAGACAGTTTAGTACACCATTTGTGTCATTAAGGTTCCATGCTATTAAATTACTAAAGTAAAATTAATCACTGTCACTTGACTTACAAAATTAACCATTAAGTTCAAACAGTACACATAACTGCCTTGAAAAACTGCTTCACTCCCAACATATTTAGGCATAAGCATTTGCACAGCTTTTAACAAAACAAAAGATCTCAGAAATGCCTGTTAAAACTCAAAAGAAAATCTGGACTCTTGTTTCAGTTTTCATTAGATACCTTTAAGTGAAATTTATAGCCATTCTATATATAAAACCAGAAACCATCAATATTTTCACAGTATACTCACATTTGCATTTCAGCTATAGCACTTGTACCAAAAAGTGATTTCTATTCTCTTACCACTAACTGCCGCATGTTGCTTCAGATATTCCCTTCTGACATTTATGTTCTTCACAAGGCACTGCCTAGCATGAGCTCTTCTCTCTTTCACAGGGTCTTTTGCACACAGTGCACAAATAGCCATATATTCTAGTGGCAGCCGTAGTCTAGAAAGGCCTTTGTGAAGTTTCTGAGCAAATATTTGTCTCACTTGGTAACATTCATCCTATTAAAAAGGCAAAAACAAAAAAGGTAACAGTAAACTTTTCTAGTAGTATCGACTGAAGTAAAATATGGAATCTGAGTAAATATGAGAAAATCAATTTCAGACCCTGCAGCCACAAAAACAGAGGAATTATAAGATTGGTTTTTAATGTCAATTCAGAGCAATTAAATTGAATTAACCAGTTGAAGCTTCCCCTAAGATCAGGAGAAGAGTCAAGGTTCAGAAACTGTACAGGAAGATACTTGGGACTCAAGGTCTAATTCAGCATAGTATTGAGGCATGGAGTTAAGGAAATCGTTTACAACTGGACCACTTGCTTTGTGAAGCCAAACTCAAAAGATCTGCACCAAAACAGTGTTTAGGTACCACCAACCACTGTGTTGATTTTACCACAGTAATTTCACAATTTTTCATCATGCCATTAATATTAGAAACTGAATTAAATTCCACAAAATTACCAAATAAAATCAGATCAAATGTTGAAGAGAGTACTTTTTCTTGAAGAGAGTACATTTCCATTAGACTGTGGAAAACTATGAAAAACTGACTGACTAGGAAGAGAATAACTTGTGCCTAACAGTTGCTAAATAATAAAGTAAAATAATATGGAGGCAGCAAATGTACTTGACAATCTGTTAAGCAACATTATTTCCAGAAAAGACATGAACTTAAAAATTATTTATATAATAATAATCTACATCCTTTAAGACATCATTCACTATACCACAAAACCATTTAGTAACACAAACCAAGGAAGGTTAACAAAAGCAGGTGTGGAAAACAGTTAAAAGAAAATGTACAGAAAAGCATGAGGTACACAAGGCCACCAAAACAGCTTGGCATATTTAACCTGCCAAAAAAAAAAAGATCAAAAGGAAAGATTTATCTCTAAGCATTATAAGAGCAAAACACATTAACATGAGTAAACAGCTCTCTTAGTCAAATGACAGTTCTGAAACCAAAAAGAGTTGAAGGGAATTTCCAGCTATCAACCAGTAAGAAGCACAGAAACAAAACCAAGCCACTGTTAATATTGACTCTGCTCAATTCAAAAATGGCATCAAGAGAGATGGTGTATTAGGTAAAACAAGCCTCCCTCTACCCCCACCCAAAAATTAAATCCAAAAGAAACTAATCAACTCCTACTTTCCTTTCTGTGCTTCAAACCATAGTCTTCCCCTGTGGACTGAAAGAGTTGGATTTGTAGTCTTCGGTTGCTTCAAGTCATGAGCCTTGCTCAAGGTCCACTGCATCTTGATAGCAAAACCACCCCCCAGTGAAAGGCTAAGATGTAGACGTCTTTTTCCTGCTCACTAACTTCACCTAAGGCTAAAACCTTTGGAAAACTCAGAAGAGACCTGTGTTTGCTTGTATGCTGAAAAGGAAGGATGTCCTCCTTGACTCCGAGGACAAAGGAAGGTATAGGTCATTGTTACTGATTGGCACAAATTGGAATGATTATTATTATTTCGTTACTTTTTAAAATTAAGAATAACCTTAAATTCGGCAGTTACATTAAACAACTTGGTAGGGTTTGGTTGCCTTTCTTCTAAGTTAAACATTTTTTTAATAGCATACAAATAAACCCTATACACAAAATGGGACTAATGTATCTACTTTCCTGATTTTAATGCTAATTCATCAGAAGTCCACCATTTAAAAGTATTTAAAAAACTGAAATATTTGCAAAGCAGAACATACTCCTCAGAGACAACTCTGATTCTTGAAAACAGACAGGCTTGCTTAAATAAAACACAGAGTTGACAGAGTAAACTGAAAAAGCTTTGGGTTTTTTAAACAAATTAAACTTATGCAATCAAAAAGATTTATTCTAAATACAATTAAAATTGCATTTTCAACAGCAAAGCTTATTAGATCTTAAATCTTGCCTTAAGACCTGTTAAATACTGAACTACTTAACACTGTATTCAATTATTTTCTACCCTACTTAAATATGAGGCTCCGCTGACATCAAAATGTGTTCTGCAGATCAAAGAACTTAACTGCTGGTGAGCTTCCAGGCTTTGCCAAACACATATAACTTTCTTTAAAGTGACTAAAACGACATGCATTTAATCATCTGTTTACTAGTACAGCCTTAATACAGCAATTAGTGCCAACACTTACATATTCTGTGCTCTAATCATTCCCCATTACAAAAAAAAACCAAACAGCCAACACAGAACAAGAGCAGAATCTGTGTAACCATTACAGACCTTAAAAATCAAATTTTTCCTTTGGCTTAATCTGCTTCCTGATGTGACCACTTAAGGAGAATCTGATGTAAATTGATTTACATAATAATGAGTCTACCATCAAGCAATGGATTCCAATACTAGATGTTATAAATATAAACTTGTATGTATGCATATATACACATGCAAATATCCCAGAAAGCAATACACAGATGGCTTCCATAGGAGATGAATACAGTACCACTTCTAAGTGCAAGAGTCACTGAAACTGTTGCATCTACATCTGACGGTCTGGACTCAATAGCCTGGCAGAGGGAAAGAAAACTGAAGACCACCTCAAGAACATCTAGAAAAGTTGTTCATAAATATTCTAAATCCATTAGAAGTTGCAAAGAAAAGGCAGAGTTCTGTCCTGACAGAGCTTACAATCCGAATTCTAGTAAACACAAGTAAGAAGCTCAAAGGCAAAAATAAATAAATTATGAGAAAAAGTGACAGAAGTGATACTATAATGGAACAGGTTTTCCAAGAAGCTATGTCAAGTCATATGTATATCCACATGGAGGTGATTACAGACCAACATGACTTCAAAAAGGGTAATTCACACCTTTACTCATCTAGTAGCCTTTTGCAATGGAGTGACTACACGGGTATAAAGTAAGAGCAACTGATGTCATCTACCTGGAGTTCTGTAAAGCCTTTGATATGGTCTCACACAACATTCTTTTCTCCAAATTGGAGAGAAATGAGTTTCACACATGGACTATTCAAGGGCTAAGAAATTGGCTGGATAGCCATGGACAAAGAATCATGGTCAAAAACTTAATGTACAAATGGAGCTCAGTAACAAGTGGAGTCTCTCAAGGGTCAATATTGCGACTGATACTGTTCAACAGCTTTAGTCCTGTTATCTGTGTCAGTAATGTGTACAGCCCTCCACAAGTTTGTGAATTACACCAAACTGAGTGGTGCAGCTGATACCCTAGAGGGAAGAGACACCATCCAGAAGGACCATGACAAGCTTGAGGAGTGGACCCATGTGAATCTCATGAGGTTCAACAAGGTCAAGTACAAGGTCCTGCACCTGGCTTAGAACAATCCCCAGTATCAGTACAGGCTGGATTGAGAGCAGCCCTGCAGAAGAAGGCTTGAGGACACTAGTAGATGAAAAATTCAACACAGCTGGCCACAGGTGCTTGCAGCTCAGAAAGCCGAGCATATCCTGGGCCACATATAAAAAAGCATGGCCAGCATGTCAAGGGAAATGATTCTGCTGCTGTACTCCACTCTTGTGGAACTCCACCTGGAGTACTGTGTTAAGTTCTGGTTCAGTTCTTTCAGCTCAAGAAAGACACGGAGCTGCTGGTGCAGGTCTAAAGGAGGCCCACAAAAAGTGGTCAGAGGGTTGGAACACCTCTCCTATGAAGACAGGCTGAGAGAGTTGGGGTTGTTCAGCCTGAAGAAGAGAAGGCTCCTGTGAAACTGTATTGCACCCTTTCAATATATGAAGGGGGTTTAGAAGAAAGACAGAGAAAGACTTTTCACCAGGGCTTGTAGTGATGGGACAAGGGGCAATGGATTTCAACTGGGGAAACTTTAGGTTTACATTGGAAGAAGTTTTTTCATATGGAAGAAGCTTTTTTACAAGAAGGGTGGTAGGCCACTGGAACAGGTTGCCCAGACAAGCTGTGGATGCCTCATCACTGGAAGTTTTCAACGCCAGATTGGATGGGCCTCCAGGTAACCTGATCTCATGGAAGACGTCCCTGCCCACAGCAGGAGGGTTGCAATTATACAGTCTTTAGGTGTCTCATCTGACCCAATCTACTCTACTGTTTTGTAGTATAGTAAGATGTGACACTATCTTGTTGATAAATGTTGATGAACCTATTATGTTCTTCTAATTTAAGTCTCATCTCTCAAAACTCCCTTTCAAAAACTGAGGTGAGATAAGTGTTAGTCCAAAAGATAGCAAAAAAAAGGTGACAACAGGTCCATTATCAATATCCACAAACAGTTAACACTGATAGAGCTGGCAAATAAGAGAAAGTGAGAGACAGTGATGAATCAGAGGGCATTTGAAGAGTCAAATTGTATTGAAGAGTCAAACAATGAATGCAAATTCTGATATGGGAGAACTGCTAGGCTAACACTTGGAATAAATAAGACTTTGCCACAGGAGGGAAACGACTGAAGAAATGAAGATATTGTCTTTAGTGGGATCAGAAGAAAACAGAAGTTGTAAGTACTATATTAATTACTTTTTGCTGCTTTGGTCTGACAAGCAGAAATTAAGGCTGAAAATTTCAACATACACCGAGAAATCACTCCCTATCTCTTCTAATACTTTAAGGATACAGAACTCTGCGTTCCAAATATATTATCCTCAAGTATCAAGAAACCAAGGTCACTGTTGTCACCACAGTCCAACATACTTTCTATCATCTCACTTCAACTTCTAATAATGCCATAATACTTCTGGCATAGTTTAAACTAAAGAAGTTGATATTGATTTATTGATATACTAATAATTCACTACTAAGTAAGCATTCTCCCACTTGGGCAGCCCAGTCTACAGATTTAATTCTCATCCAAAATCAGTTTTCAGGATTATGTAGTGGAAAAATAAAACTCATGCCAAGGCTGAACATTTTGCATGAAATCAGGTTAACAAAAAGTATGCACAAGATATAGAACAAACAACATATACACTCATACATTTGTTGATAACCCACAAGTGCTGCCTAATTTCCTTACATTTATGGCTAGTGCACACAGCTGGTACTGTTCTAAGGTGATGATCTCATGGTAACAAGGTTCTTGTGCCAACTTCACAATAGCATTCCCTGCAGCCAGCCTCAACCGAGACATATCAGGTTTACTGAAAAACAAGCACATGGATTATGAAGGTTAATTAGTAAAACAATTATGCAGTTATTTGACTTTAATTAAATACCAGTAAGTTTACTTGCTGAAAACTGGGTACTTCAGAAAGATGGAAAAGTTTCCATGGACTTCACCACCCCCACCCTCCCACATGTACAGAAGTAACTTCAAATCAGAAGTAGTTTCCATGTCACCACATTTTACAGGCTATTACCACCTTGCCCGAACTTAGCAATGAAAAATATTTCTTGGAACTTCCTAAAAGTTCCACATGGATGTGAAACAGTTTTAGCTGTGCACTGGACCACCACAGTCCCAACTGCCCCTCAGAAACTTCATTTAGTCTGCAAGATACTTTTGTTCAGCATGCTGGTTTTCCTTCAACAAGGGTCTCCTACCCAAGTAGCAGTTTCTAGTTCACAAAGTTGACAAAAGTTTTCTAGCAATGATAGCTCAAAATCCATGCTGTAAGTCAACATAAATTAAGATTCATTAGATATTATGATAGGTGACTAGGTGAACTGTGTTTTTAGAAAACAGTAAAAATGATTTACCAAGTGAAAAAAAACTTTCACCTTGATGAAAGTTTTACTTGACTTGCACACCCAAATTGTACTCCCACCTAGCTAAACACTCCAACCATTTCCTAATTTTTGTACCAAAAGATGAATGCCCTTTTTTGTAACCTACAAACAAATTTACAAAGGTTATCAGAATACTAAGTGTTTTCACATGAGCTTTGCCAACTGATAGCCACTTAATACATGCATTAATAAACTTTGTTGAGCTTTCACTATTAGAAAATTTATTTCTGTAAAGGATATTACCTGTATCTTTCTTCAGCCCAAACACAAATGAATTGAAAAGTTTTATGCATCAAAAGACACTAAGGAATTCTATTCAGATGTAGTAAGTACAGCTTGTTCCTTCAATAACTTGGAACAGGAGTACTTATTTAGAAATAATGATTCATTTAAGGGAGACAAATATTAACTTCTTAATCATTTGCCCTTTATCCTTTAGAAAGAGCAAACACTGTAGTCTTGAGTCCATTATCATGAGAACTGTACGGACCATTTAAAAAAATGAGATAAAAATCTATTATTAATCACAGAGTGCATGATAAAAATACCTACTGAAGAGCTTAAACTTCAGAACTTATCTAATCAGGCTTTATACACACCTCAGTATTTTATGGAAACCACAACATTAAAAAAAAGAAACACAACCCATCCAAACAGATCATGAAGAACCAAGTAACAGGACAAAAGCTGCACTAACTTTCAAACAAGCCATGAAGATTAACATGGTAACATCCAGTTCTTAAATGCTGAATTTCACTTTAAATTGCATTTACTGTGATAAGTGAACCCAATAAAGATTCAATTTTTGCATGTCAGTGCCAATTATGCAGTGGCAACTTAAAAGTACAAAGTGACTGAACCACAAAAAGGATAAAATTAATAACTTCTAAATCTCTCTCAGATTTGGTAGTGATAACATTTAATTCTGAAAATTGAATCAAAGATACTGCACATGAAAGTTGGCCCAGTCTTTACAGAGTACATGTATGACAGAAATACCCACAGGTATATGTGCACGCTGTGGGAAGCAAGTGGAGGTCAGTGGCAGTTGTGAACATCATTCTTACAGCTTACAGGAACTGAAAATCAGATTTGTTTATTCCCCAAAGGGATTATCTTAGAAGAAACTCTTAATTCAGGATTTATTTACGGTCAAATTGTTATAGCCAAAAGATTTCTGATCTACATTATGCCAAAACATACAATTATTAGGGCTGTAATAAAAGTTTCTCTACTATGTAACTACAGGTTTTGATTACTTCTAATACTTTTGAAAGTTAGTACGAAGGATGACCTTGTCCTGTCGGAACTCTCCTAGAGATAAAAAAAAGGAACCTGGATATTTGTTTTCTCAAGTGATATTACTACTGCTGAAGACCGGATGTTTGGAATGAGAATAAAAGTGCAACCACATGGAAAGATGCTATCAAGTGCAATACACAGTCTTAATTAAGGTGGTGGGCTGTACAAAGATAGTCCAAATAAGTGAATGTTGAAATCATCTGGTGCATAATCATCTCTCACTTTACAAACTAGCAGTTAACATTTCTTCTACTTCAGGGGATAAATGCCAGTGTCCAATTTCCTAAGCATTTTCCATGGAATAAAAAGTGTCTTAAATATAACCTCTGAAAATTTTGCATATCAGATGGTGGAGAAAGTAATCTATAGCACAACTTATGAAGTTCTAAACTCCTAGAGTAATTCTTCTCTTAGTAACCTTCTAGTTTAAGGAAAATGCAGATAGCTTTTAAAAAAAACAAATCTCCATTCAGGTTCAGATCTAATATCAATATTTATAGCAACAATTAGTGATACTGAAATACTCTTGGTTTATGCTACTTTTAGTAGCTTTAAATCCTACTACTGAGCCGTGCAAGATTCAACTTGGCCATTTTACCTGACCACAAAGAGAAAGTTAGTATAATCATCAATTCTAAATTTGTAGGACTGTTTATGACTTGTAAAATGAAAAATAAACACCTGGAAAGGATAGTGGAAATACTGTTTGACAAAATTAAAACAAACAAACAAAAAAAGCCCAGCACTGGTGAGTTTAATCTACTTATGCCAACATCTCAAAGTAATCAGTTGTCTTAAATGCAATTCAACAAAGCCATTAACCCTACTCCTTCAAAGTGAGAAGGAGGAACAAAAGTAGGGATTTATTTACTTGTTTTCCAAGTGGGCCCTTGCCTTCACCTGACATTCTAGGCTGAACCATGCTTTGAAATATAAAAATCCCATTACCTTACACTGTTACTGAGAAGTACAGTTGTGTAGATTTAGAGGTATGGGGACAGTCACTTTTATGGCTTACGAGGACAATAACACCAAGATTATTACATGACTAACGTCCTACATAAGGTCAAATGTCTCCCCACCACTTTCAGTTAATTCAACCATCCTTAGCAAATTATACAATGTTTAGAAGACAAATGTGAGCCACGAACACAAACACTGACTCTACAGAGAATGACATCAGATCACATACAGTTTAAAAGATTATGTTCTGAACAGACAATTCTCTTTCCAAAGCCCACTCTAATTTGTAAGGAGCACTGTCAGATTTACACACTAGGGACATGGTAAGCACTGCCAAAAAGAAGATAACCTCACTGCCTTCTCAAAAGGTGAAGAATAAAGGTCAGGAAGTGTCAGCAAGATACCAGCAAGCTCCATGCAGAACTAACGTGCATGAAACACCATCTCCTCTGCTTCCTGTTTGGAGAGTACTTATTAGCATAGGTGGTATAGCTCACTCAAACAGAGACAATAGAGACCTGCCCTCTTGGCAGCTTAGACCTTTCCCAAAATGCTATACTGGGAATCAAAGAATAGTTGAAGGGACCTCTGGAGGTCATCTAGCCCAACCTCTCTGCTCAAGCAGGTCACCTAGGACAGTGTCCAGATAGCTTTTTAATATCTCCAAGAATGGAAACTCCACCACTTCTCTAAACAATCTGTGCTAGTGCTTAGTTGCCCTCACAGTGAAAAAGGTTCTCTTGTGTTCAGACAGAACCTCCTGTATTTCACTCTGTGACCATTGCCTCTGGTCACCATGCACCACTAAGAAGAGTCTGACTCCATCTTCTTTACACCCTCCGTTCAGGTATTTATATGCATTGATGAGATCTCCACTGAGCCTTTTCTTCCCTCATCTGAGCAGTCACAGCTCTCTCACCCTTTCCTCCTCTGTCAGATGCTCCAATTCCTTCAGCACCTTTGTGGCTCTAAGAAGCCCCTATTCCAGTAGCTTCACATCCTCTTGCATGAGGTAGCCCAGGTGTTCCATCACCTTCTCAGGGATCAGGGTGAGGCTGACTGTTCTGTAGTTAGTTCTCTGGGTCCTCCTTCCTGTCCTTTCTGAAGACAAGAGACATACGCTTTCCTCCAGGCTTTGGGCACCTCTACCAACCACCAAGATCATTCAAAAAGGATCAAGAGGGACCTCACAATGACATGTACCAACTCTCTCAAAACTCATGGGTGCATCCCTTCAAGGACCACGGACTGAATCATGTCCAGTGTGCTCAAGTATTCCCCTAACCTGATATTTTTCCCCTAAGGGTATGTCTTCCTTGCTTCAGACTTTCCCATGGTCTCCAGGGCCTGGGATTCCTGAAGATCAGTCTTGCTAGTAAAGACTGAAGTGACACAGGCACACAGTACCTCAACCTTTTCCATGTCCTGTATCACTAGGGCTCCTGCCTCATTCAGCAGTAGTAGCACATTTTCCCTAGGCTTTCTTTTGTCAGCTATTTATCTACAGAAGCTTTTTCGTGATCCATCACTAGATGGAATTCCATCTAGAAAGGACCAGTCCTTCCTAACTGTCTCATAACATGCCTACAGTGTTCTCTGTACTTTTTTCCAGGTTACTTGTCTGTACTTCCACTTCCTGTATACCTCACAGAATTATAGATTAGTTTGGGCTGTAAGAGACCTTTAAAGGTCATCCAGCCCACACCCTTGCAATGAGCAGAGATATCTTCAATTACAATCAGGTTGCTCAGAGCCTCGTCCAACCTGACCTGGAATGCTTCCAAGGATAGGGCATCTACCACCTCTCTGTGAAACCTGTTCCAGTGTTTCACCACCCTAATAATAAAAAAATTTCTTCCTTACATCTAGTCTTAATCTACCCTCTGCTAGTTTAAAACCATCACCCCTTGTCCTGTTGCAACAAGCCCTGCTAAAATTCTGTCCCATCTTTCCTGTAAGCCCCCTTCAAATACTGAAAGGCTGAAATAAGGTCTCCGTGAAGCCTTCTCTCCTCCAGGCTGAACAGCCCCAACACTCAGCCCATCTTCACAGAAGAGATGTTCCAGCTTTCTGATTATTTTTGTGGGCCTCCTCTGGATTTAACAGGTCCTTGTGTTTCCCGTACTGGACACGGTACTTCAGAAGACTCACTAGACTGGAGTAGAGGGGGAGAATCACCTTCCCGTCACCTAATGGCCAGACTGCTTTTCATGCAGCCCAGGATACAGATGGCTTTCCGGACTACAAGTGTGTATTGACAGCTCATACCCAGCTTTTCAACCACCAGTACCCACAAAGTTCTTCTCCACAGGACTGCTCTCAATCTCTCCTTTTGTTTGAGTTTTACCAGGAGCTCCTTGCTCATCCACACAAGTCTAATGAAATCTTTTCCTGGCCTTCTGCTTTGACCACGCTTGAGATAAGAGGAGATGTTTGAATACTAAACTAAGCAGATTTCTTGGGCTCCTCTTTCCTCCAGGACCTTATTCAATGGGACAAGCAGATCCTTGAAAAGGCCCCAAGTCCATTCTCCTGAAGTCTAGCACTGCAGTCTTGCTTTTTGCCCTCCTTGCTGCCCTCAGGATTCTCAGCTCGACCATCATACGGTCATTACAGTCATGGCTGCCTTCAACCTTCACACACCAAACAAGTCCCTCCTTGTTGGCAAGTACGAACTCCAGCAGAGCACCCTTCTTCATGGGCTTCTCTATCACTTGTGTCAGGAAGTAGTCATTGATGCTCTCCAGGAAGCACATGGCTTGTTTGTGCCCTGCTGTTTTGCTCATCCTGCAGCTATCAGAGTGGCTGGAGTGGGTGATGTCCCATGAGGTCAAAGGCCTGAGAACACGAAGCTGTTGCTAGTTGTTTACAGGAAGACTCATCCACTTCCTCTTCCAGGCCAGGGGGCCTACAGTAGACACGCACTACAATGTCACCCATACCATTCTGCTTTTTAATCCTAACCCATAAGCTTTCAGTTGGATCATCATCTGTCCCCATGCAGAGCTCCATGCTCTGAGGTTGAAGGGTTGCCTTCAACAGAGCAACCTTGCATGCCACTGCAGCTTTCGCCATCCCCAAGAAGTATCACCGGCCCTCCATTCACTTCAAAAATGGAGAACTGACCAGATCACTGCATATAGTTTCTATTATTAATTATATTTTTGAGTACAAAAAGAGTGGATAAATTGCATTGCTAAGACTGGACAGTAAGAATCCATCACTCCAAACATGAAAAACACAGGACTTGCAGAACTGATTTATTTACAAACTACTGCATAAGCCAACAATAGGCTCTGAGCAGTTATGTTGAAAAAGTTATGTGCAGTTATGTCAAAATTGACACCTCTGTAGTAACTGTTATGGATGGTCGTATTACAGAATTTAACCATGAAACAGTTATCTACTATGAACTTTTAAGAAAGACGACACAGGTGCTATAAAAATAACATACTATGCAATTCTCAGGCTTGTAATTTTGCACACAACACAAGTTCTATCTGCATAATCACTACACAACATTAAAATCTACCTGAACAATAAAACTCATACTGGCACAATGCACCCATGCCCTTAATGGCTTCTGTAGACATAAATTTTCAATGCCTGGCAAGCAATAGTAGCTGACTTGTCACTTCTGCTGCAGAGGATTAAGAAGATACCCAGAAAAACAAATAAGTTGTCTAATAATCACCTAAAATGTAAATAATTTATTGAGACTTAATCCTCTTTACACATTTCCCTCTTCCTTTCACTTTTAGAGGCCTCAAGGGATTAAAATCTGCCTTAGGCAGAAGCGCCTTCTGTACTAGCTGTTCCCACCTGGTTTACTGCAACATTCTGTTATGTTTTTAGAGAGCCTGACTACTGGCTTTTGACACACACAACAAACAGTGAAGAGCAAGCTTTATAAAAAAATATAACCAATTTTCAATGGCAAAGAGGAAGTTACCCAGTTTAGTCTTCCAATATGACTAGCAGCTCTTTGAAGAGTAAGATAAAGAAGATAAGACCATTTAAATACAGCTACATCTACAGTAAAAACCTGAGACTCAGCAAAGTTCTTCAGGAATCAAACTGAGCTTACCATTAATTCTTACAAAATAAGATGTGTAAATTGTTAAGCAGTCTAATAGACTAGTTTAAATACTTTGACTAAAACTTTCCCCACATCACAAACATTGAAGTATTAGCGTGTGTTACATACCTAATTTTCCCCTGTTCTGTTAAATCTCCATCACTGTGTAATATCGTTGTTAGCAACCTCAAGGTAGATGTTCCTGACTTGCTGTGGTTGTTCTTCATTCCTAGCAACCATCGAACCATCATCTTGATGGCCTGAATCTGAAAAAATAAAAATAAATTATGCAGATGTGAAATCATACCATGAGCTTAATTTTAAAAAAAATATTCTTTACCCTAATTTAATTACATAGTATTTTCCAAGTGTTTTTTGCTGCTATGAACATAAGCTTGTCAGGATTCCAAAGCATCATTTAAGTACCGAAAGATAGATGGATTCTCACTAGACAGCAACTTTTCACTGGAAGTCTGAAGCATTTATTACAGCAAATAAGAATCACACAACATTTAAAGTTTTAACTGGTTCTTCTACTAAGCAATCACATATTTGTCCCTGTGAAAACATATTCTTAATTAAGCTTACATCCATTAAACACTGTGGAACAGGTAAAGCAATTTGTACTTATTATAACATGTAGCTGGATCAAAATGCAGGACACAGTTTCATCCTACTGTATTTTTGAAATTCATGTGCTTTAACAATCCCTATATATTCTTTACTTACACATGTAATAAGAGTTTACAATTAAGGAGACAAACTAGAAAAATCCCAAACTTTACAGACATTTTGATTGTTAAGGGTATCAACCTATATTAACTTCTGCTGGAAAAGAGTATTTCTTCCACGGCTATTTAAAGAAAAGACTCAAAGCCTATTGTTTAGGATAACTTGTCTTTTGCCAGTGGAAACATCAAGTGTTTTAAGCAAGCTTCTAAATGTAGGCAGAATGCAGATGTTATCATGAAACACTGAATGATTTCCTATTTCTCTAAAGAAAAGAAATCATTAATTTGAAGTTTAATTTGTTTTAGTATTTGAATCCCTTCATCCTCTCATTTTCCTTCTATACAAGAGCAGATACAGTAAGGAAAACAGAAAAAGGAGTATTGTATTGCTGCAAAACTAAAACGCTTAGCTGCATCATGTAGACATCCTTGGTGAAAAAAACAACAAAAAACCAAACCAAAACACTGAACCCAAAAAACTCAGAAAAAATGAGACTTTTTTACACAGTAACTTGAGATTTTCTCCTTAATGGGAAAGGCAGTTATTAGAACTTTCTGATCACAATTGTCTCTCCACATTTAAGTTCCAGTATTGTCAGCTAGATGTAAGTTGGGTTTTTTAACACTGCAGCCCATTTACTCCACCTATGGAATTCTAATTCCATTGGTTAACACCAGCAAGAAGTAGGATGTCTGTCATTCAAGAACTCAAAATGCAAATGGAGCTTGTGGAATAAATGACATTTTCTTGCCCTAGCTCTCAAAGGGTCTTCCACTGAAGCAGCTCTAAGTACACAGCAGAATAAGATTTTAATAGCAACAGAAACGAGAGAGTAATAATAAAAACAGGATCATAAAAAATAACAGCAGATCTTCAGACAGCTTACCAATTCAGTCTCTTATGTCATAACCAGTATTTGTAACCATTAGTGCCTCACACTTGTTGGGAGGACAGAAACATGCTGGCTTTATATTGTCTTCAAGTAAACAACATATTCAGACACAGAACAACTAGATGCTATCCAGTGCCCCAACATCTCTGATCAGCTCCTGAGCAGTTTCAATTTTAACCTCTGATACTTTCTTCCTCTGATACAATTCCTTTCCCTCAGTTTTACTGTCCAAATCTACTCTAGTCATAGAATCATAGAACGCCCTGGACCTGCAGTGAGTAGGGACATCCTCAACTAGATCAGGTTGCTCAGAGCCTCATCAAGCCTGACCTTGAGAATGTCTCCAGGGATGGGGCCTCCACCACCTGCCTAGGCAACCTGTTACAGTAAAGACATTTTTCATAATGTCCAATCTAAATCTACCCTTCTCTTGTTTAAAACCATTGCCTCCCGCCCCATTGCTATGTGCTCTTGTAAAGTCCTAATCCCAACCCCTTCAGACTTTTCCTCTGACCCAGCTATGTTCCCTGTTTCTTTGCCAGTGTTAATTATGTTGTGGTGACATTCCAGCAACCCTCCAGAATTACTTTTTGAACTAACCCTTTTGGCTACCTGAAGACTTCAATGAATGTGGCATGAATTTACACAGCTCATTTTATATTTTTCCTTTGCAGTCAAACAGGATAAACTATCCATGGGTAATTCCACTTGGAAGAAATGTCAGGAGGCACAAGGATTGCACAGGCTCTCATGGCAACCTGCAAAACCCTTGCAACCTGCCTGTCTGTTCTCAGTTTCTTCCCTAAATCCATTCTGAACCTCCCGTTTGCATTTGTGTTCAGTGAGCCTAGAATTCTCCACTGAGATTAAAAATTATTATACACAACATGAAAATATCAATAAAGTTAAAATACAACATGGATCAGAACCATATCAAAGAGCACAAATGACTGCTTTGTACTTGACTTCAAAGCACAACATGCACTACTTATATTTGAAGTGCAAGCAAAAGTGATAGGACAGTATTTCTTCATGAGATACTGAATATCACAGGATAGACCTCCAATTTGTCATACGAGAAAAACACAACTACTAGCTTTACATAAACTGTCTAGAGTGAATAAGTATTCTTATTTAAGATTAAAATTAACAAAAATAATCAACAGTTATACCCCGTTTCTCTGATCTAGAGGTTATCATCATCCTGCTGCAGAAGCATAAGGGGCTCCCATTGCACATAGCGATCCTAGAAACACTGTCTTCCTACTACATGAACACCACGCAAACAACTAGCTCAGGGTTCTGCTACTTGAGTTTTCAGAGTCACAAGTGCTGTGGGTTTGTGCAGTAGTGAAACACGAAACAATGCTACTTAAAGCACAGTTAAAGAAATAGGATGAGAAAACTTGTTTCCTTTACGCACACTGAAATACAAGAAATATCACTGCTACTACAGAAGTATTGATCCACTGTATGGTGCACAGAAGTATTCAGGGCCAATCACCATCAAGAGAGATTACTGGTTCAGAGCAGACACTCAAACTTGAATTCCTACGCCTGGCATTTAACTCATACAATAAATAATCCAATTCATATTTAATACTGGAACATTCCTCTACAGACATCATTTTATTTAAGGTTTAATAACCCAAATCAAAGCTAGCCTGTACCAGTTTATACCTGATAAGTTGGACAAGACTAAAATTGTGTCTTTGTCAGTCCTTCCCCCTTTCAAAAACTTGCTAGTTTTGAGATCCCCATAAGATATATTATATAGTTACATTACTAAGGGAGAAAGCAGCTTTTAAAACCAGAGTGAAGAAAAATACATCATCAGAGAGAAATAATTTCTAAACCAGTGGTGTGGCCTGCAGCACTCATTAAATACAGGCTTCTTAGTGGTATTAAATGCTAATTAAGTTTGCAAATCAATTTTCACAATAAGCTGTTTTCACTCGCCAATAAATGCTTCTCAGTTTTCAGGCTTCGCTTCAACTTCAAATTGTCTTAAGGTTCTCTATAAGCTGTTTCCCTTCCAAATAGTCCATTGTATGAAAAGTATTATCAACATTTTATCAACATAAAAGCACATTTTAGACATACATTACAGCTTCACCAACAATTGCTATTTACTACTGCAAGTTCCACATGTAACCACTGAAGTGAAATCATGTCTATTTTAAACTAGCAGTTAATGAAATCAAAACAAACATGCATTCTTTTAACAGTTTGTGAAGTGTTCTGTAACTATGGAATAGCATAAATATGAAAAATATTCTTGCTGCAGTCACACAAATAAAAAGCTAACAAATGAACTCCAAACACAACGGAGCATTTCCAGTAATAAGTTCTGTACCAAACTGGAAACCAAAGTACTGACCAAATGATCAGAGAAGGAGGTTTGCTACAAATTGTTTAAGAACTTCCCTAGAGAAAACAAAGAACTTTTTTAACCATCGGTGCAGTTTTGTTCAAAAGGCGTTGGAAATTAAGTGACTACTACATTTAACTTAGAAACAACATGTTACAACATAAATGAATCTTTCTAATTCTGAAAGAAAAAGTGAAAGCATAATCTATCTCTGTTCTGAAGAAAAAGCATTTAAAGCCAAATAAAGACATCAGATGTATTCTCCACAGAACAAGTCTATTTCTGATCGAGTGAGAGTATCTATTACCAAGTCCAGAAAATGCAATAATAAACTTACTCCAAAAAAAAGTAACATGCCTGAAATTACATTTAAGTAAAAAAACTCCAAAAATGCAACAAACCAAAGCCAACCAGAAAAAAACAAAACAAAACACCCATCATTTAAAAGTGATTTTTCATTCCCTGCATCTAGTTTTTTCTCTAATACCTTATACACAGAGAAAGCAATGTAACACATTTAGTCATTTGAGGAAACTGACAAATCCCAAACCATTTTTTGTTGGCTTTATTCTAAAACAGCACTGAAAGTTTCTTGGAACGTCCTAAAATTCAAATGAAAGAGGGAAGACTTTAAACAAAGTCTCTATGATATTTAACTCCTATGTTAAGCAGGAGGGAAAAAAAATTACTTAAAAGGTGGTAATATCTGGAATACATGAGTGTTGCACACCAAACTTAAGCCTACAAAAGTCTGTAATAAAAATTCAATAAAGTGTACATGTAAACTTGTTTACAGAAGTAATAAAGTAGATGCTTACAAAAGGGTATTATTTTCTTCTGGCAATCCAAAGAAATGTATGCTGATAAGAACCTCATTTTAAAAAACAGTTACTACTTTTTTAGCTTTAGAAAGGTGACAGGTTAACAGAAAAACAGTTTATAGATTGAGGAATCCAAATATTTAACTTTATTCAGCATTACACACACAATCACAGGAAAATATAGTAAGTGCTACTTACTTTAACAAGGGTTTCAGGAGACACTTCTTCATCTGGGACCCAAAGTTTTGTTGTCTTTTTTCCTGGAAGCTAAATGAAATGTTTAAAACTTTGTTAACTACTGCTACTTTTTACTGAAATCCGCTGTAATATCTTCTTTCCTGTTTGATAACAGTCTGACAGCACTCACTGGTTACATTTAGGCCTTCTCTATTTTATAGAAGTAACCATCATGGAAGTGAAATACTGTTTTTATCTCACTATTCAAGTATCAGTAAATTTAACAGTACTAAAATGTTTTGTTACTGTTATCTGAAAACTACTGCTTTACAGTGTAATAGCCATGGCTTTGAAAGTAATTCCCAGTTTCCATATCCACTAGATTGAAACCTCAAGTGAATAGTTTTAGATAGTAAAACTTTACCTAAACAATGTCTGACAACGCTAAAGTTCTGGTTTCCACTGCATAATCACTATCAATACGGAAGAAGTAGAAAAAATTAAATTTACAGCCTTCATTTAAACAGTGTATTTCAGCTTCAAATGCTTATACTACCTAATATAATAAATAAAATAAATCACAGCTTGTTTGCTCGACAAGAGATTAAGTCAAAACCAATTTTCCCATTTTTAACAGAGGCAAGTCACAAGTGATCAAATGCTGTGCTATACAGCTTGTTGCTTTTGCAAGGACTCACAAATTAGTACCGTCACCTTTCCTGCACTGTGGGTTTTCAATTGAGCCAAAGAGTACATGTCCAAACCGAAAGAGAACCATATACAGAAACCAACAAGCCAAAAATTTGCACAAATACTTGCTGAGTATCATACTACAAGAGAAGCAGAATCTTAATATGAGGTTTTCAAAATACTTACCCTATCATTCATTAGTAAATCTTTAACAATAAAAGTGGCAACCAAAGACTTCAAAGGGGCAGCAAACTGATCAGGTGCTAGCATGGCTATATGGCCAATAGTAACCAACGGCGTAATGAGATGCTCAAAATTGCTTGGATCCAGACTTTTATGCAGTGGCTAGAATGAAGGCAACAAATTCACATATTACTCATATAATTTGTATCTTATTGAGGGGAGAGGGATGAAAGTTCTGTGTACCAAGTTGTCCACACCTATTTCTATTTCAGAAATGCAATTTTAAAGTAACTGTTAGCTTTTTATTTAGACGGAATCGCCAGCCCTGCAAGTGACAAACAAATCAAAAGCAAATCAAGAAGAAAAAAAATGTTTATCACATCTGGATAGTTCAAAAAGTGGCAGCTCAAGCAGGACTGCTCAGGAAACAATGGATTAAAAAAATATATGCTTTTCTTGTTGAAGTAGGCATACTGCATCTCAAGATGACAATTTCAGTCATGGGCTACGATTCAGCATTGAAGACAAAAGGCTGATGGGCACTAATTAAAAAAAAGCACACTTGCAGATATAACTATAAAATCTATTTAAACAGTCTCTATTGTAATTCAATTTTCCATAATTTCTGGAACCATTTAAACACTTTGGGCCTGGGTGATCATTCTGTATGGTTCATCTTTCTGTGGGTCTAGCAAACACTCCAACACTTTCTTTTACTGTGGTGTCTTAAAAAAAAAGAGACTAAACATGATGGATCATGGGATACAAAAACACCCTCTGCTACCATTTTTCAGGCCAAACAACATGAGAACAAAGGGAAACGGGGGAAAAGGCCTTTTCTAAATTCAATACAAGTAGCCATATAAATTGGCACTATATCCCTTAGTTTACATATGCAATATATAAGGTTAATAAAAATTTATGTAAATATTTTAATTTTACCTCAAATATCTGTGCAAATTGTGTTTCTTTGCTGGAAAATATTGCATGGATGCAGTGAATAGCATACTTGGCTTGACGAGGGGGTCCCTTTTTAGCTTTATGATGCAGCACTGGAAGCAAAGCACTAAAAAAAACCATACATAAATTAATAAATAAATAAAAGAAACGGAAAAAAAGAGCTAGGTACCTTTTCACAAACTGTAAATCTTCTAAAATATCAAACTATCAAGAAAATACAGATATACATATAAAGAACACAACTTCTTTGCAAAAAACTTTACATGGCTTGCAAGTAAAAAGACAGTGATTTTTTGTTGGTATCATGTGATAAAACAAACACTTCATCTACACAAGTTACTGAATGCTTTTTTGGAAATATTCTTGTTTACACATCCCCGTTAAATTCCAAGGAGTGTTTTTACATTGCCATATATTTTAGGAAAAAAAAAATAATTCTGAAGGGCAATGATAAAAATTATAGTAGTATCGGTGACATCATCTGTCACTACTTTGAATATATTCATTTCACTTCCATTCTTCAAAATGCACTGCACTTTCACGTCATTAAAAAAAAATCGCTTTCCTGTTTTACCTCAAGTCATACTTTTTTTCCAAAAGAATGCAGGATAATAGTGTGCAAAAGAAAGAATAACAACTTATAAAAATCCCCTAAAGAACACTACTCAATTAGACACACAACTTACGATCGTATATGAGGAAAGTCTTCTTCAATTTTACTTCCTGTATTTTTGAAAATTTGTAATGCAGCTTCTGCCACTTTTTCATCATCCATTTTCAAGCAAGCCAGGAGAGATTCAAAAGTTTCAGCTGAATGAAATGAGATAGGGTGCGTAAATGAAAGTACCTGCCAAAATAAGATAAAAGCCATATTAATATTTTTTTAAAGTTCCACTTTTATAGAACATTCCATCAAGAGGTGTTTTCCACTACCATACTGGAATATTTATAATGTTCTGCCTGGTTTTGTAACATGATCCACATCTCTCCACTTCTGACACTTTTTTTTAGCAACTCCTAAACTTCTCTGTCTTTATACAATCTCATTTAACTTATTTTCCAGTCTCAATTTCTCCTGTTACTGTGAACATGTTACTTCTCAGTGGCTACATCTACATAGCAAGTACTGGGTTACAGCAGAAGCACGTCTTAAGAGAAACACAGCTGATACTAAGGAAGAAATATTCATGTTTCAGGGGTTTGACTTCAGAGTATTTCTAGACTGACTGAATCCACTTCAGCCACTGCAAAGCAACGTATGCTTCCAAAGCCCACGTCATAATTCTGTTTCTCGAAAAGGATTCCAGCTGCTGGGCTCCCAGACTTCGTGCTTGTTTGCCAAGTGGAATAATGAGCTGTGCTCTGAGGTTCCTAGTTCTAAAATAGTGATACAGACATACCCAGTAGGGTCTCTAGTCTTTCAAGCTTTACTCAGCAGCTTACTAGATCCTATACCATTCCTACAGACTCTCGGACTCGGTTTTCGAGTATGACAGTCCCTCCACATTAAAGTAAAATGAAATTTTAAAAAATCCTCACTTGATCCTCTCAAAGTTTGCCTTGGCTTCATTTTTAAGTGACTGCTGACTATTAGCTTCTTTCCACATAACAGTCTGACCCATGGAGAAGAAACAATCCTCAAAATTTAGGGACTTCTTCACACGCAGTACTCTGTTTTCACCGAGTTACCTTCCTCCCCACTTCATTGTATAGCATTCCCTTTTCTGAACACCTACGTTTGTCCTTTCTGGATTCTTCCCATGATGCACAGACCACTTTCTTCAGGGCAATCTTAACTCCGCTTCCTTAAATGTGTCGTGTCAGTTCATATGAATATTTAAGTACTGATCTGGAATCCTCCTTTCAAATATACAGTCCTTCAACATGATTTATTCATACTCGGATTAATTTTTGTGCTACTGACTTTTTACACTTTTATCTAAAAATGCACATCTGGCTAAAGAGTTACATGCTCTCAGATGACTCTACTAGGCCTTTAGTTGACCCAAGATATTCTGCAAACTTCAGTATGGGAGTCTCCTAGATTTTTAGGCCTCTGAATTCAACCCACTGCTGTACTACTCCCAGCACTATAATACAACTGAGGTGGTACTATGGCACAAGTATCTTTCTGTGCAAGTACAGACAAAGCTGACACTTCACAGTACTTTTAGCCTGAAGTCTTTGAGAAAGATTAAGTGAAACAAAAAGCCCTATGTAGTTACATTTTTGAAGTTTCATGCTTTTAGCAGTATTTGTGAATAACACAGTGGTCAGCCCCTTTCCTCCAAGGAAAAAGTGAGAACAGAGTAAGAAATTCTATACAAGCATCTTGATCAAGTTTATGTTAATTGAGTCTCAATGTTTACAGATAATTAAAATAGGTAAGATCTCAAATTATGAGGAACTAAAGGGAACCAGTTTTTGTACTGACATTCAAGTATGGTTCCAGAAGTAGCATAACTAGATTCACAAACAGCTGAATTCACAGTCTAATAACCAAAACTCAGCTGCTGTCACACATGCAACTGCTTTTGACTTCTAGAAAAACTTATGAATGATTTATAAAATAACCTTACTTATCTGCCATGTAAGATGAGCAGAGACATCAAAAACCAAAGCAGACTTCTTCCAGATAGCCACCACATGGTTATGACTAAAGATAGCGAGTGCTAATTAAAAATTTGCTATTACAAAGTTTCTTCATAAAATTTCACATGCTCACAAACCACCAAGAGTATACTTGCCTTAAGCAATTCAAGACCTGCTCTGATTGCCTGGTCAGTAGGTACACCCTCATCTTCATCATCAGCTGTTCCATCTATAGACTTGTTTACTTGCTTGATAAGAGCACTGAAGAGGAAAACAAAACATGGCCTTGTATTTAATGCAATCCCACCACGTATAACCGTTTTCATAAGTTTAAGATCTAATCTCATTAAAGGAACTTATTTAAAACATATGCTTGTTATAAAAACATATGTCAACTACATATATAATCTGGTTGCCCTCATCACCTATCCAAAGGAGTGCTTATGAAGCATCACCCATCATAAATTAAGAACTACATTCAAATTACTCTGGAAGGGTGACCAAGTTAAGAAAACAATTTGAGCATTACAAGTAACAAATTCAGGTAAGAATTACGGTAAGGTTAATAGCTGCTATAGATACTTAATAACTGATGGAAAACAACTGTTCACAGTGTTTAGTCTATAACCAAGAGGAAAAAAAAAAACATTAAACAGCTGTGTTAAGAGTTGATGAAAAATTTGGAAGACCTATCTCCTGCCTATTTCACCATGATAGAATTTTTTTTTTTTCCTTACACTGTACTCTAAGGAAGGAAATGGTCATTATCCAAATGATCCTATTAGTGAGTGGTGCAGGCATCTTGCCTAACAAGAAGCGAACAATACTAAGAATATTGCTTCAGTAAATCCTCTAAATTATACGCATAGAGAGAAAAAAATATAAATAACCCCAAAACAAAGCAATAATAAATAAGAAATCATCATCATCCCATCAAAAATAAACTAAGAAACCAACTTCGACAAAACACAGCAAATCAAGGGAGAGACTTCCTAGTCAGATTTCCAGGATATTTTTTCTGCGCCTAATTGTAAAAAAACATTCATCTATTAAAAAAACCCCCAGTTCGAGTCAAAGATAAAGCAGAAGTTTCATGAAATTTTACAAAGATGAGAGAAGACCAATTCTGTATCAAAACTGAGAATATGTGCTTTTTAACACTTTTTCTTTGCATGTATACTGTATGGCAGTCAGTAGGTAGATTGTGAAATAAATATGACAGCTTAGTGCCACATGTGAATATTACTTTAAATACATGTTTTATATTTCTTCTGTGAATCTGAAAAATATATTTTCAGATTTGAAGTAAAAATCCAGCTACTCCTTGTACTTAGATCAGAAACAGAATTAAGTGAAATCTCAACAGCTCCACAATACCGCATGCCTGACAAGCGGAACCTGAATAGCTCAAGTACTTAAAACAAAAGAGATTACTAGACTTGGAGTTAACAGGTAAGAATTTACCATCATTTACAACTAGTTGTCTCTAGTAAGGTACTACATATCTGGAACATAGCTGTTAAATAGTCACTTCAGCAATTACTTTGTTCCACTCCCATAACTCGACTGGCTTACTCTTCCTTAAAGCCTTGACACCTTATTACTATAATCTTTACTTCCTCAGTTACATTACTGTTTATGTCACTATGAGAGAATATTCTGGGTGGAAAGTTTTAGTGATTCACCACAGAGAGAAATTTCTTCTAAAATAACTCAGACGCAAACCAAACTTCGTTCATCGGCAACATACTCATTTTTACTGACACTTGTCCTGGCTGTGCTAAAAGAAAATACAATTGTTCCTGTGGCTATGTTCTGAACAAGGACACAAAAACCCCTAAGCAAGGGGAAGCAGAAAAAAAACACTGCAAGTCATCAGGTCTTAAACCACAACTACCCAAGCTACTTCTACTTGTGCTTTATGGTGAAATAAGAAACACCACTTTCAAATGCTGTGAACAGCCAACAAAACACACAGAAAGAAGTACCTGATGGATTCAGTATCAATGTGCACAGGAGCAATTCTCTCAAGAAGAAACTTTATCATTTCCAGGAAAGGATTTGTTGGTTGTTTTGGATTGCCCAACTTCTTTGTTATTTCCCTCTGCAATATAAGTTTCAATTAAATATATAATTAATTCCATTCCAAAAATACTCATATGTTTCAAGAGCAGTTCTTACCACACATCCTTCAGCCTGTTTGCAAGAACATGTTGGGCTAACAAGCATTTCTAACTGACTTCTTATTTTTTCATCATCTTCTAGAACCTGTGTGAACTTTTTCATGAAATCTTGAGCTTTCCCTGGATCAGGAAGGTTTCCTTTAAATAAGTAGGTAAAAAAAAATATTAATATTCACTATTTATTTTAACGTGTCAGTATCACAAATTACACGTTTGAAATGTCACATCAAAAAAAAAGCTTCTATGTATAAGTTAACAGGGGCAGAGAGAACAAACCACATCAATATGTGCAGACATGCCTATGAGGACACCAATTTCTAAATCTTTGTGCACCCACAGACCTCTGACTATTTGCTTTCCTCACCCTTCATATTCAGTTTTCAGCGAGCCTAGTTGCTCATGTTAATAATATTAAACAGCTGAAGTTGATCTCAGAATGCAAAGCTTATGCCACAAAAAAAAATACACACTCTGCACACAGACCACCTGATACAAGTGTGAAAAACATCAAAAGGATGTTTTTACTAAATTTTTACTAAATTTTACTAAATAAGCTTTACAACAGCTTGCAACATTTTTAAAAAGCTTTGGAAATGCACTTCTTAAACTACACATGAATTTCACATTTACATTTTCTATTATAGCAAGATAATTTATTGGCAAAGTATTAGTATACTGTTTAAGACATTCCATGGTTTTGGTCCAGTAAGCAGAGTTGGCACAGAAAATGGTATAAGACTACAGGAAAGTTAGTTCAAAACAAGTTCTACTAAGCTGTTTGTGGTTTTTTGCTTTTACGTTTTACAACGCAGCCCAGAACTAAAAGAATCAGAAAAATTATACACTGATTAACTTTTATATTACAAACAAAAGGTAAAAAGGATTTGGAACATGGCCAAGTAGCAAGATCCAGTTTTTAGTCCAGTCTTTTTTCCAGAATGTAAGTAGCCTTAAGTAGGGTTTTTTTTTTTTTCCCCCC
>JANVCC010000021.1:48430053-48481645 GCA_025345505.1 Todiramphus chloris collaris
GTTTGTTTTTTTAATTTCAGGATTTGAAGAAAATTAATCAGAAATCTTGCTTTACTAGTGATTTTAAGGCTATTGGCATGGGGGAAAGAAGTGGTGTTGCTTTGGCGGTCGATGTTTTTTCTGTGCCTAAGGCTCAAGTTACATGCAAGTTCTTAAGTTTCCAAAGTTCATTCCCTACCACAGAAACCCAGAATCTTCTGCATTTTCCCAAAACCTCAAAGACAGGTACGTTAGTATAAAGTTTAGAAGGTTAGTTGACATCAGTTAAAAATGGTTAAAGCAGACACTAACAACATAGATCATCTAGATTTTGAATTACTTGACAACAAATGCAGCCAAAACTTCATGTGATAAGCTTCATGACTGGAGGCTTTTTAAAGTAAGGAAGTAATTCTACTTAGAGTTGTCTTAATTCTTTAAAGCATATTGTTACATCATAGTTACCATGATTTGTTGTTCAGTCTTATCTGTTACAAAACTACTTCTTATAAGCTTATCTTAAAAGATTTTTAAAGCAATGTAGTTCAACTGCAATTTTTTGACAACGTCAATACTTCAACTGACTTACTTGTTATAACCATCACTTTTGAGAATATAGCTTTACTGCTGGCATCTGTCTGCAAGTCACAAAAGAAAAATGGCTTTAGTAAAAATTTTATATTATATTTCCACTTGAATACTGAGTGACCAAAATTCCATCACGCTTTATCAACAAGTCACCATCCATTCTGCTAACACACCAATGTGTTAGAAATCCAAACCACCACTGCAAAGCTAATGCTAGACAGTTACAGGAAGTAAAACATAGATCATACTTACAGTATCACTCTGCCTCACATATAAATACGTAAATATAAAAATACTTTTATTACGTTTCAATCTACTGTGTAACTTAAACAGCACAAATGGGTTATTTCTGTAACTGTTTTCCATCTAAAGCCTCTGTTTTTAAGTATAAAATGTACAGCAAGCATCAAATTCACATATTTTTTGAGCTATCGATTCTAAGTAGTCTTGGTAAGATAGTCCCCACCTTTTTGTAAAGAACAGGTTACTAATGAGGTAATTGCTACCACTGTTCAGCTGAAGAGGGAAGGCAGATGATGGCAGTGTTATTTTCACAGTTGCAATCAGGAACCATGACAACAACAAAAAACCTGAAAACATAACGGCATTCCAGGCTAGCTGTGAAGCTTAGATTTCAGTGAAACTCTTGCTGATAAGAAGTTGTTCAACAGGACCTTACAAGCAAATTAAGTTACACAAACTAGACTTCTAATCTCATTTATTTTCCTTTTGTCAGCAATTCTTCTGCTACAGGATTTCAATTCCACATACAAAGTCCACCTTAAGTTATTTCTAGCACTGAGTAAATGGGAGAGGAAAAAAAAGAATGCAACAAATCTCATAGCCAGGTAGTACTACATAGCAAGTACATTTTCTGTATGAGATTATGTTTTCTAACAAATAAGTAATGTTTCTACAATATACACCTACTACTGAAGGTAGACAAAAATTCCCAAGATATTTTTTCCCCCCACTTTTAGCTGTAATCCACAGTAGTCTACAGACTAGGAAATTCTATGGAATGACAAAGAAGCCTGAAATATTAAAGTGTTGTCAAAATTAAAGGGAATCTTTAACTGTAGAGTGACTATAACACCCTAATCACCTTCAGAAAAGTGTTCTAACATGGGTGAAAGAAGGAAAAAACCCCAAATCAAAACCTTTCATTGCTGTGTAATCTGCTATTAAACAACCCTAAAATCTTCGTAAGTAAAATGAAAAATGGAACTTCAAAGAAAATTCAAGCTTATAGCAATGTTGTCAGAAACACAGACCCATCTGCTTTCAAACCATAAGGAAACTGCTCTTTTGTCAACTGACTTCTGACAGATCAGCTTCAGTGACAATTTACAAAGTCTGCAAAACTTCATAAATGTATGTAAATAGTATCAATTATGTGCTACAACTATCAATATAATCTTCTGAGAAAAATTTAAATAGGAACACAAGCACACTTCATGAGCTTTCACTGAAAAGTATTTAAAATTAAGAAGAACAGTGATAATATCATTGCTATAAATGTCCTTTATAGAGCTTCCTATATAACGGACAAAAGACGTAGAAGATAAACCTAAAAATCACAAACAAGGCAAAGTCAAATAACTCAGAAAGGAGGCTCACCTCAAAAGAATAACACTTCTTACCAAAGTACTTTAACATGAGGCAATGAACACCTACAGTGGACCTCTTCATCGGGTTCATATCAGGGAAGAACCACTGAAGGGGTAGTGTTGCAAGACATACATTTTCTTACAAAAAACTTCAAAATAGAGGTCAAAGTCTTGCTCAGGCACACCTAATTTCTTCACAATTTACTAATGAAATCTGCATATAGATCTCAAACAATGTTCAAACAAGCCACATCAACTTTGGAGATAACAAAACTACAGTTTGTTACAATAACCTTGGCTAACACATGGAAACATCTGTTTCCAGGAGAAGTATCCTTTAACTTTCCAGAGTAAATTTCTGTTTTGTAGCTGCCTTGATACAAGGGAAGAAAATAGGCGTTCTAACATATTTACACACGGTTTTTGTCACAAAAAATAAAAGGAAATAAATTAGCAAATTTGTGGAAAATCTGGCAGTGTTTGAGAATAGTGACAACATCAGAAATACCAGAGCATAACAAAAATATAACATGAGACTAAGACAAGCAGTGTTCGCAACAAATGTCCTCCATCTTATGACACGGACACTTAGCACATAATTCTAGCCATTAAGTATTTCTGCAGAACTTTCCATCACTTTTTAGCGTTGGGAAAATGCTGTCATATTCAGGACTTTCAGCTGTCATAACTGAGCAGTTATGTTCAGACAAGAAAAACAAAACAAACAAGAACAGAAATCGAATCTAAAGCACCCATTAAAACAGACCTTAAGTCGAGCAAACTACTAATCATTCAGCCAAAATTTAAATTACCCACATCAGAAGTATTATTTTAACTTCCAGAAGTATAACTCCTCTGGATAATGACAGATTGAAGATAATGTAGAAACGTTTGTTTAGAAGATCTACTACAGCACTTTACATTATCGTGCATTTATGGTATGGAAGCATCTGCAGCAAATGAAGCTTATACTCTAAATACAGTCAAACCAGCCTTCACCCACCTCTCCACATGTAAACAGGTATTTTATTTAACCAAATAAACTGCAGGAGAAAACAAGATGAGCTGTGATTTATGCTTTTGCTCTTCAGAAAAGTAACTCATTTTAAAGGCAAGTTTGACTTCAGTTCTGTCACAGATTAGAAGAAATTCTAATCAATGGAAATAGAAACTTTCTCAATACATTTTCAGTCTCCTCAAAACTGCTCACACTGAAGAAAGCCTGAAGAAGGAAAAAAGGGAATGCCTGAAGATTTTCACTAAATGGCAAAAAGGTTTTCTAAGATGAGAAAAACAGCATATTGGAAAGTTGAAAGACTTATAATCCTAGAATAATATAGCTTGGAAATGACAACTGTACATTACCTGGTTGCGCTACCTACTCAAAGCAGGGCCAACTTCAATCAGGTTTTGCTCCAGGCTTTATCTAGTAGTATTATTAAATATTTACAAGGATGAAGATTTCACAACCTCTCTGGGCTACCTGTTCCCATCTTTGATCACCTTTACTGCAATTTTTTTTCCTTACTACCTCATCAAAGTTTCCTTGTGGTAACTACTGTAAACTGCTTCTTGTCCTATCCTTCATCTCGGAGCTCTCCCTATGCCTACATTTGCCACAGGGATGTCTACAGAAGAAGAAATCAAAAATTAAGCTACAATGATTAAGTGGAGTAATTAGACTGAAGCAAAAAATTATTTATGGTAACACCAAGGCATATTCTAAAAAGTTACTGTTTCATTTCAGCTTTGTTTCCTGAAAGAAAAAGTTTTTACAGCTCTGAATGGCTACCAGGTAATTGTCTCAAGACTATTACTGTCTTGGACTGTATGGCCCTTGAATTTCTGATTATGAAAATGCACTCATCTTTAACACAATTTAATTATAAGAATTACCAATTTTGAGGCAAAAAAATCCCAATCAGATCATACAAGGAGCACCACAAAAAAAGAATTTTGGGTAAAACCAGCTAAGCATCTGCATTACTCATAATGGGCAGGGTCTGGGGCAGTAAAGGGCTGCTTGGGAAGCCTGTGCAAGAGAAGGTCAGGGACTGCTCTGTGCTGGTCAAAGCCACTTCCAGCCTCCTGCACAACCAAGAAACCAACCCACCAAAGCTTCAACCAGTCAGAAAAGCGTATGGTGTCTCCAAGAAAATATATTTAAGAGAGGAAACCCTGGAGGATGTATGATTCTAAAGGGACTGCGGCGGGTGGAGAAATCCATGCTTGCAGAGTGGGTAAGAAATGAGAAGCAGCAAAAGGAAAGGAACCGCCATGCCTTGGCCCCTATCACCTGTGCTGCCATCACCTCACTGAAAGGCCTGTAGACAGGGGCCTGAAGATTGTGAAACAGGGAAGAGAGCCTCTGGAGGGGAGCTGAAAGCTGTTTCTGCGTTTACTTGTTTGCTTTTATTTCTTTATATCAGAATAAAGAAACAGTTACATTAACTGACAATAAACTAAGTAAAATCCTCTGTCTCAAACCAGTTTTGTTGCCCATGACAGAATCTCAGATTACCACAAACCTCTGAAATTCTGTCATGCAATCCTGTTACTCAAAATAATCAAGTGTGGAGAATTAGCACTTTGTGAAAGATACAATGAAAGCCACATGGACAAATGCAAACATGTCACCAGCATACACTGTTTAGAATGTGATGGTTAAGGTGGCATTTATCAAAACCTACACTGTTTAATTCCATATCATATTTGATATTTTACAATTGGGAAAGAACTTCCATTACAGCTCCCTGAAAACAAAAATTAAAATTTCAATGTCAGCTCCAACACAGAAAATATCAGGAAACTAACTGAGGTTCTAGAAGCACAGACTACACTGAAGAATATCAAACAGTACATGAAAAATATTTCAGTACAGTCACTGAAAGAAAATGCAGTACTGCTGCAATATCTGCACTTAGAATTTCATACAACATTACGGTTTGTTTTGAATGCACTAAGTCAAAATTATTAATTTCGCTGCAATTGGGACTGAAACAGTACAGGATGCCTTTTGATTTGACAAGTCTTTCTCTGTCTGCAAGAGAGCAGCATTTCTAAGCAGATACATTAGATAACAGGACCACACAGTCACCCATTCTTTCCCAATTCAGGTAATTCCAGCAAATGGATAATTCAATCATAAAAAAACCCCCATTCAATTCACTATATGAGTATATACATATAGAAAATAAAAATGACACAGATATGAATGTGATGATGGCAACCCTTTCTATCTGCTATCACAGAATGTTAAGAGTTGGAAGGGACCTTGAAAGATCAAGTCCAATCCCCCTGCCAGAGCAGGTTACATAGGAACACGTCCAGGAGAGTTTTAAATGTTTCCAGAGAAGAGTCCACAACCCCTCTGGGCAGCCTGTTCCAAAGCTCCGTGACCCTCACAGTCAAAAAGGTTTTCCTTATGTTTCTGCAGAACCTCTTATGCTCCAGCTTACACCCATTGCCCCTTGTCCTATCACTGGACATCACTGAGAAGAGCCTGGCTCCGTCCTCCTGACACTCGCCCTTTAAATATTTATAAACATTAATGAGGTCCCCCTTCAGTCTCCTCTTCTCCAAGCTAAAGAGACCCAGCTCCCCCAGCCTTTCCTCATAAGGGAGATGCTCCACTCCCTTAATCATCTTTGTGGCTCTGCACTATATTATTTCTGTTTAAAAAGCAACAGATTAAACTTTTGGCATTCCAGTCAAGTTCTTATTACATTTCAAATTATATCCAGAAGTTAACCTCATGATTAAATCCTCTCTCCCTCCCAAACATGATTATGCACATATATCTAACTAAGACAAGTCTGATTTTTACACTATGAAAATATCCTAAATTCTCAATAAATGTTTCTTTTTTCCTGTCTGAGCAAATTTGTAAACAAAGAATGCAATTAATAGTCTGATATCTTCAATATAATATTTAAGAAATTTCCAAGAAGAAAGGGAAACAAGTAATTTGTTGGGATAAAAGTATTTTGATTTCCTGCATATTCCTAATCACACATGAGAAGATATGGTATATAGGTACTTTTTCTTAATTACTCAATTCAGCAGTCAAAAAAAAATGATGGTTTTCCCCCCTCTTTCAAGAGACAAAACAATACTGTCCAGATACAACCCAAACATCGTGAGCAATTATTTCAGTATCCAATGATGTGCAAACTATTTTTAAAATTTCTTCAACTTTCCTAACAAAATCTATGTACATTCCCTACTACAAGTGTAGTCTGTTAACAGAGTATCAGTTAACTTTCACAATACTTTCTATCGTTAAATAAAAGCTTGAGATAAACAAATGGCAGTAAAAAAAAAAAAAGCATATTAAACAAAACTGCGTATCCACTGTGGGATAAAGATAAACTGAACTCACTTTGGGTTGTTTTATTAGGTCAACTAAATCCTTTACTTGATGTCGTAGCAGATTTTGACACTTCCACATTTCATTCAATGCTCTAAAAAAAAAAAAAATAGTAATAGATTATTTTGACAACTCTTTTCAATGAATATCACAACTATCCAGTAAGAGCTTTTAAATTCTTTTCAACTTCAGACGCAGAAACGCGCTTATCACCTGAACTTTCACTGCTGCATGAGCAAAGGCAAGATGTTTCTAATGGCATGATAGGGAAAACTTAATTAGACTAAAACAAAGAGAGATTTTGAAACAAGTTTCATTTCAGATGCTTAAGTACACTGCTTTTAAAAGAAGTAGGATGTAATTGATGTCTGGCCCATGAAGAACTCATTTGTACAAGCCTGAAACCACTCTTATAAAAACATTCCAAGCAGCAGGCTAAAGCAGATGTTTAAGATTTTTATCATCAAAACAATGCTTTCCTTGCATACAAAAAGAAGCTACTAGATGAATAAATTGTGAAAAGTGGTTTTCCTTATGTTTCTGAGGAACCTCTTATGCTCCATCTTGCACCCGTTGCCAAGCAAGTACAAGAAATGCAGAGGACTCAAGCATCAGTTTCTGTAGTATTTGAAAGTTCTGGGGTTAAGCCATTCTTTCATACACAAAGCCTCCCTCATGAGGGGGAAAAAAGCCTGCATTTGATTTTCAACTGATTGAGTACTACACAACAAAGTAAACTAACCAGATTCAATCAAACTGTGAACATTACAGCAGCAAAACTGTTATTAGTCAAATCCATGTGCATGTACCCATTTTAAACTGGAGAAGGAACATAACAATTTTAAGTAAAATGCACATTGAAGGAGGAAAGCTAAGCAAGTAATTCCTTCCCACTCCTAAGTCATGCTGGCTGCTAAAATGAGGAGTAAATTAATTGAGAAGTTGTCAGATAAGATCTAGGGCTGGTCAACACTACTATCTATGCTATCACTTTATAGACAAAAAGGACTGACTTTCACTCAAGCTTCATTCTAGGCTTTTGATACCGTTTTTTCAAGCTGTTTCTCATTAAAAGGTACCACAACCTTGTTAGAAAACACTCACAGAATGATCACAGAATGTTAAGTCAGAAGGGACCTCGAAAGGTCAGAGTCCAATCCCCCTGCCAGAGCAGGATCACCTGTGTGACTTACTATAGGTGATCCTGCTCTGGCAGGGGGGTTGGACTAGATGATCTTTCTAGGTCCCTTCCAACCCCTAATAATCTATGAATCTATGAACCTAGAGCAGGTCACATAGGAACATGTCCAGGAGAGTTTTAAATGTCTCCAGAGAAGAGTCCACAACCCCTCTGAGCAGCCTGTTCCAGGCTCTGTCACCTTCACAGTCAAAAAGGTTTTCCTTATGTTTCTGTGGAACCTCTTACGCTCCATCTTGCACCCTTGCCCCTTGTCCTATCACTGGACGTAACAGAGAAGAGCCTGGCTCCATCCTTCTGACACTTGCCCTTTACATATTTATAAACATTAAAAACGAGGTCACCCTTCAGTCTCCTCCAAGCTAAAGAAACGCAGCTCCCTCAGCCTTTCATCATAAGGGAAATGCTCCACTGCCTTTATCGTCTTTGTGGCTCTGCTCTGGACTCTTTCAAGAAGTTCCCTGTCCTTCTTGAACTCTTAGTTTTTTGAGTTTTTTTTCAAAGTCTCACTTGAAAAATAGATACTATTGATACATTCTATCTTCCAATAGTTCATAGATTATTTTGTCCACTCGTGTAGGCCGCTCATAACAATTTAGAATTAATTTACAATAATATTTGTATTAAACATTATTTTGGAAGACATCAAAAATACATACTTCACAGCATTTGAATCCAGTGTTGCATAAAGGTAATACAAACATTTCATTCTTTCATTTGTTTCCAAGTTGTGAGGGACCATATACTGAGCAAAGATGCGTTCAACAAGTAATCTGAAAGACAGGATTAAAAAACTTAAACTGCAAAGAAAGAAAGTGATCTTGAATTGCTAAAACATGAATTAAAAAATTTTCAGACCCATCTAGAGATCAGTTATTGCATATAAGGATGGTGTTATTAAAAACTTAAAGGTCGAGTTACTTAACTTCTAATATAACTCAACATAAATTAAACAAAAATGTATCACTACAGAAGATGTAGTATTAATGTTAACAGCAAGGCATTTAGGAGATGACATTATTAAAATGAGATTTATTAATCTAGACATAACAAAAGGATTTTAGACAAGTACATCTCAATTATCAGCCCAAAAAGATGTTATCAGTGAATTTCATTATGAATAAGGATTGGAGTAAATTCAAAAATTGATTGAAATTAATTGGCCTAAAAATTGAAAAAAGACATGTCATGTATCATGAAGCCCAGAAGGAGAACTTAGATACCAGCCAGAGAGAAGAAGCTGACTTCCCTCCACCACTCCCTGGTCCCTTCCCCAACAACCGAGTTTATCTCATTTCTTTTGCTTCCACAATAAAAAGGTGGGTGCATTCACAAAGGAATTATTAAAGGCTTCTGCTATAAGAAGCAAGTTCCTTATTTGGAAACAGAAGGAGAGAAAGGTTTAGGTTTGCCAGGTACACAGGAAAGACTGAGAAGAAAAACCAAAATGTTGCCGTCTTAAACAGCAAGCAGGTCCAAGACTTTTACAAATTGAGGTCAATATTAGCAGAATGGAGTAAATAGGTAAAAAAACCCCAATCATATATGCACTGGATCAAAATAGACAGGATTATCAAGTCTCCTTCTTCTTGTCAGCATTTAAGCACAAAGGAAAAACAAGTCTGCCTAATAAATTACCAGACTTAACAGAATTCCCTAGCTTTCATGACTGACTTACCGGTCATCAATACTGTTTTGATAATATATATGCAGAAGTTTATCTTTTATCCATGATATCTGTTTTGCAGCTTCTTTTCCTGCTTCTGACTGTAATGAATATTTCTTGTATATCTGAGCAAGTCCCATCATAGCTTCTTTCCTCACCCTCCACTTAAGAAAAAGAAATAGTACCCAGTTTAGTAGTTCAAAACTCAGAAGACTGCAGAATTTCCCAGTAGGCATTTCCTATTTTACACTAAAATAACACAATTTAATTTACAGAAAATAAAAGTTAAATTGAGTTCCAACTGGAACACTTTTTCATTAGGACATGCAACGCATTGTATCTATTACGCTAAGCCTTTCAACATCAGTAACTACTATGCAAGTACGCCTCTTGAATTTAGAACTGTTACAAATTTAAGCCAACAGCTCAGTCTACACTGAGTATTTGTGACTGTATTACAGCTGCAACAGGAAAAAGCATTTTACCAAAGGGAAGTAATAAAAAAAACTAAAATGGGTGATAATGTTAAGTTCACAATCAAAACCGTTGTTTACCTTGCTTTAACAAACAGCAAACCTCAAATTTTACCAAATAATGAAACACAGCTAACTTAAATTTCAGGACTATTCAAACTGAGAGTTACTACACTGATTTGCAGTCTTCCAATGATTTAATTAAAAGCAGATAAACTAGCTACCTCCGATGGTGATACATTTTTCATCAGTAATCTGCAATACATTTTCCATCTTTGCAAAATTTCTTATGAAAAATGTTAAATGTTTTACAAGGGTCTCATTTTACTTAAACATTTCACTAGAACTAGACAACTGGAGCAAAATTCTTGTGCTTCAGCCTAATTTTTTTCCTTTTGATCATATGATCTTAAATAAAAATGCAGCACAATAAAAAAATGTGGCATTCTTGTCAGAGGCAAAAGATTCCTCATTAAATAGACCTCTTCAATTTTTAATTTTTCATTGTATTGGTTTTCATTTACAATTTTAAAATTAGTTCAGCATTTTTTACAAGCGTTGCTTTTTACAAAGCTGATTAAAGTCTAAAAATGTAACGCACAACCATTCCCAGTACTACATTTGTCTTACCCGCTTGTCCAGTGTTCGTTCTCTGACAAAATTAAGTAGGTGATCATTGACAAGCAAAAGATCTTTCTTAGCAGCAGTAACTATGGATACTATAACATCATGCCTTATGGCCTCTTCAGGATCATGTGACCTTACTTTAAGATATTCTGAGGGGGCAGAGAAAAAAAAAAAGTAAAATCATAGAACAGTATTTCATGGAAAAGTACTTCCCTCTAAGTATACAAGTTAGCTACTTTTCTTTCTCTAGACAGTACCCAACTGACAGAAGAAGAAAACGTGATTTTTCTACTGTGTTGAGTTTCAATGGTAAGAAACCAACAGTCTTCTCAAATATTAACTGGAATGTCAGTAAAACTTTGTATTTCCTTCGAATAGTAAATATTGATATTTCTGGCAATACGGAAGTAAGAGTTATGGGGTTACATCCTTATTTTTATTATGTCTTTTAATAATTACACTATGTCTACATAAGCAACTCTCATAGCCATACAGAACGGGATCTGTAGAGTAGAACAGACAGTGCTAAGAACTTGATAACCACACTATGTACATTTTAAAGTCTTACTTCAGGCTAGAGGCTACTCTCTTCCCGCAGACTCCATCCCCTTTGGCTGCTGGAGCACATTAGTTGCACTCCTGATCACAACTTCTCAATTATCCACAAGGTATCTAGTTCACATTCTCCAGGAACACTCCACCATGTGAGCCATGTAAGCATTGTAAGCAAGGACAAATCAAGAGACATACTTCAAAAGCATGCTCTTTGACCAAGCTATAATGCTTATTTAGATACATCCTAGCTCATTTACCTTAAAATGGTTTTTTTTCCTGATTATTTTGGCCCATTGCTAATTAACTGGTAGCACGAATAATCGTATACTATCAGCATTTTAAGATTCCCGCTTGTGTCAAACATGTTAGCTACCTGCTCTCACTTCAGAGAGCTGACAAAATAGCAAAGTCCAGTTATCTTTTTAGAAGTATGTATTTTAAGTTAATTTAGAAGCACAAATGGGTAGGAAAATGAACACAGAAGTTATTAAGATCACTGTACACAGCATAGATCAGTGAAACATTGAGAACATTAAAAAAAACACCATCGAAAATTCAAAGTTTTCTCTGACTGAAATAACCAGATGTTATTGTTCTCTCATTACTGTTCAATGACCAGTGAAAATTTTCACATCTCATCTGAAATACTGGCCATTAACATTTCTGGTAATCAGCACAAGTCAAAAGAGTACAAGAAATAAAGCTTTGCATTTATGGAGGTTATGAAATTTAAAATCCAAATAAGACCGTATTTAAAAAACAGTTTTGTTCCACGGGAACACAAACTAAGCAAATAAGGAATATTGCCATAGCGCAAAACAATTCCAGTCTCAAACACCAATGACCCAGGGAAATTTTTCAATTATTTTACTTCAGTAAATACTGTGGGGAGAAACAGGAGGGCCAAGCAAAATTACATTTCCCAGAGGACACCATTAGAGGGGGCAAAAAGTCTTTCATCAAAGTAAAAAAAGAAAAAAAATAAAATCCCTGAAAATACAATTTTGATAATAAAAGAGGAAGTATCTTTACTACTCCATTAAGGAAAGGTCCAGGAATATTTCCCACCCTTAAGCTGGCTTAACCATACCAGTAACCATGGGATGACTCGAACCTGCCTTTGTGTCCAACTTGACAAATGCTCAGCAAGCAGGAGAGTAATCACATGCGCTTAATAGCCCTTTAAATTCCCTTCTTAGAGCAAATGGGCAAAGACACTACCTCCAAAAAATTACAAGGAATAGGAGTTTATTGATCAGGGACACACACACAGATACAGTCTCCATATACACTGTGAGGGGGAAAAGCTCAAACTAACCCATTGCTTTTACACTTATTTTTTTCGTTAAGACATCATCAGCAATACTAAACAATTCTATCTGTGCCAGTAGCCTTCTTCCTATAGATGTCTTAAATTACAGGCTGTGTTTGATCTGAAGGAGCAGGAACCAATGGCTGTGGTCACACTTAGGATAACTGTTTCCACGTTTTAGACTTTGGCTGCATAATATTTACACATCGCAGCTTTGTGGAACTGAAGTCACCACTCTGCAGCCTAACTAATAAATATCATGACCATTATGGTAGCCAGGCTGTCTCTGTCTGATCTTGTGGTGCTTCATTTCAACAACAGTTCCCAGTGCAACTACTGTAAAAGAGAGAATGATTTCTTTGGTTAAAGCACTCTTTACGTACAATCCCCTCAGCCTGGAAGCAGCGCTGGAGACAGAGACTCTGCCTTACAGCTTAACCTCAATTACATCCTCCATATCATCTGACAAAGTTACTTGGGATTACAACTACCCTTCCTGACTTTTCTAGGAGACTTAAAATTATATTATAATAATAAATCTGGTACCTGTTAAATCTTTTGCTAGGTCAGGATGGTTCATAAGGCAGTGACTTGCAAATTTCACACATTCAAGGCGAATAGGTACATGGATATCATTAAACCTATTGAGAAATGAGACATGCATTACAACAACAAAACATCACTTCCACCAAAGCATTATTTCTACGCAATTTCAAATACCTCTGAATTTGTTTTTATGCTTCCTATGCACAATTACATACATAAAACATATCTGATTTCACAATATTAAGTAGACTGTCTTTAGCTTAAGAAAAAAAATCCTGTACTCATTTATTAATTCATGTTCTGAACAAAAGAAATATCCTCCCCTGGTACACATGAAAGGCTCCCAGACAGACAACTCTTTATTAGAAAGACGCCCAATGTATTTTAACTATCTCTTCCTTAATGCTCCGCATAATTAAGCATGAACCATGTATCAGCAACTAAAAATTCTGTAAGACTGTGGTATTCATTGCCTCTTTAAAATGGATGATCGACAGCAAACGAATGGGCATCTAGCCTAGTACAAATTTCTTCGGAGGTGGATCATCTCTACTCCAGCAAGATTCCATTTTTCAAGACTTAATTAGGTCTGATGCTTGAAAACTAGTATTTTCTTGAGTTCAGTTTTGATATAAGTAATTCCGTAATAAAATATCGTAAGTTAAATATTATAAGTTATAATAAGATATCATGAGTTACAAACAATTCTCTTGAAAACTTAAATGCATTTTCAAGCTATCCTCAAAATACGTGTTTTTAAACAAATGAAAAATGAAACTTTGGAACCTTACTGCTGCTGAAGTTCTTATTTATCTAATAAAGAGGTTTTAGGTAATAACTGTTTTTGTGAGAAACAGGTAATTTTAAAAAAAAGTTATTAAAGGAATCATTCTTAAAAATATTATAACTTTGTTAAAATCCCTGAAAAAAGTAAACAGAAGTATGTGATTCATAACTGGTTGAAGACAGTAATTATGAACAACAGATTGCACATGCTGGTATTGCTTCACATTATAACACAATGAAGCATTTTCCTTTGGGCCCAATTATGTCTTACTTTTTGATGACATGCAATGTTTTAAATAGTTAAATACTTTGAAGCAAAAGGCCTTCCCCCAATTAATGTTACTGCGTTTTTAAAAGTAGCATTTCATTGAGGACTCTGCTTTTGATATGGTTGAATGTTCAGTTATAAGCTACTGTATTTGCAATAATTTATAGAATTTCTCATTTACTCAAATCAAAAACATCTTCACTGGAGTAGCCATACTTAAGTTTCTTCTGACTACAAGCTCCAGCTGTATTTTCGATCTCAAACTGGCAGAGTATTTCAAAACCAGAAGACTAAGTGTTTGCAGCATTGTAAATACTACATACCTCTTTTAAGCACACCTACCGTTAGAAAACCCCTTGAAACCAATATAAAAATACCATACATAGAAACATCAAAACCACTTCTCATGTCACCTGATACTGAAAATGGTGTTTGATGCTTTTTTTAGAATTAATCATTGAATATTTCACCTGAAGAAATTAAAAAACCCTATTCATTTTTCTCAACAATTGTAATAAATATAGTTGGAAAAAACCCAACTAAATAAGGATTATTTGTAATTGCTCACTCTGCAGAATCACAGATGTAGAAGATGTATGTAAAATAATCTCTAGTATTATTTGTCACATTTCAGATAAAACAGCAGAAGAGAACTCACAGCTGTATCATTTAAGAAAAAAAAGTTTGATTATACTTCATTGAATACTTTTTCCCTCCTAGGAAGGGAAGTAAAGCAGCATATACCTCCCCAGGTAGCACTGCCAAAGTGGCTTGTTTTGAGAGGCCAACTCCGAATCCTTCGCCCCAAACATTTTTGCTAGAAGTTTTACAACTTGCAGGCGCTCTTCATTATCATTGCTCTGGAAAATGAACACAATATTTTAAAAGTTAAAACCCCAAACAGCCCCAAAAAACAGCACACAAAAAAAACCAACAACAAAAAACCCAACAAAGCTCACTGCAGTTCTATTTTGTACAGCTTTTACCCTAACACACACCTCTAGAAATATACTAATACAGATTAATAGACCTTTCTTGATCACAAATCTCTCTCTCAGCACACAAACCCTTCACTGTTGTTGGGAAAGGACAAAACAATAAAGGTAGTGAAAACAACAACAGAAAACCCCAACAAACCGACATGAACATTGCCTGGTGAAAAATACAGAGATACGTACATCTTTTTAATCCTCGTTTACAGGTTACTGATTGTGTTAGGAAATCTGACACGTGTCTGTAAAAGCTCACACAAAATCCACAAAATCCATTCTACATTCGTCTGCTTCTAAAGGTTTACAGATCTCTACAATAGTGTTTAATTACAAACATATAGTTAAAAATGCAAGAGTTTTTATAAAACGAGTTTTTAGAGAGCATCAGATTAAGTACCCCAAGATCTGAGATGCACAGGACCTGGTGCTGTACTTAAGTCTGTATTTAAAAATGACGAGTTAAAACAAACACTCTTCATACTTAAAATAAGCACTGAGACAAGACAAGGCCTTCTCCAGTATATTTTCCACTACCAGTGGTTTGCATTGCACTTTTTTAGTTCAACACACAGCATTTGAAGCTTAACACATGCTTTGGAACTGTGTGCCAAGGCATGCAGTTAGCATATATTAACTGTTCACCTTTTTTTTTCTCGTTTTTTTAAAACAAAAAAAAAGAGTCAAGAACAGCTGGCTGCGACACTTCTTTGCAAAGAGAGTAGCTAAAATTAGTTTATACCAACTAGATGCTATTCACTCATTATCTCAGTTTGTTGTTTCTTTTGTTTGTTTTTGTGATGAGTTTTTTTTCTGGTAATGAAGACAGTTTAAAATACTGTTCTTTTCTAACATCTTTGACATTCTTTGTAGTTTCACATCACCTTTTGAACGTGAACAAGAAATAAGAGCATGATGTAGTTGTCAGAGTTCTCTAATGTGACACCACAGTCTTACAGACCAGCTATTTCTCCTGAGCCAATGCCTAAATGGGCTGAAAAGTTTGCCAGTATACCCTTTTAACTCATCTCCCTAAAAACAATAAAAACATTTGTAAGATCCTTAAAGTATGAAAGCAAGACAAGTCAAGGATGAAGAAATCTAACACTGATACATTACTACATTACAGAAGACTGCAATTCTTCTGAATACACTTCAGTATTAAGTATTAGCAGCATTAACAGTAAATTCACTAATGTTTGTCTGCATTTGACTGATTTTTCCAATTAAAATTCAGATTGACATTATTGAAAGCCATCTATAAGCCATCTGCAATATATGATATCTCTTTTTCTTGGTAAGTTTCAGCTTCTAAGTGTCCATTACACTACAAAATTGTTATTATGCCTATGTTAGTCCAATCTCCATTACTTGCATCCAATTCACTCCTGCTCAAATCAATAAAATACTGCAAGTATTAAGCATCTGTGAATTTCTCTAGGTAACCAACACAGATCCACAGCAAGACACCCCAGAGAGTGGGAAGGGAGGGGGTGGAGGTGTCAGGAATACACTAAATATTCAACTACTTAATTACATAGCCAGAAATATAGGAAAAAAAAAGATAAGCATAAAAATATAAACTAAAATATCCTTTATGAATTAGCCACAGAAGCAGCCTTCACTGTATTAGCAATTAATCCAATTATAAGACAGCCCCACTCATGTTTCTAGTCCTATTTGTAGTAACAATGAATATTTGTTGTTATGGACCAGAAGAACATGGTACTTTGTAAGTTGTTGCACAAATACTGGTCTCTTTGAAACATTCTTATAAAAGCTCCCAAAGGTAATAAAAACAACCTGCACTTTTAATTAAATTAATGCATCACTGCTACAGTCTCTCTCCTTTATTCTACTTTAATCTGCACTTCTTTTTCTGAGGGGAAGAATAAAAAATTACTATAATGAACGTTGAGAAAATCTTAATCCTTCTCCATACTGTGAGACAGTTTGTACTTGAAGAGTCATGTCCTTCACCTCTTTGCTTAAGTATGATCCAGCACTCTATGCTTAATAATGTTTCACAACAATTTCTCAATAAAAACTGGCATTGAACACTAATATTTTCAGTTCCCCGGACATGCTGCCAACACACAGGCAGCTGCTCTTCTGCCTCCATATTGGGGTCTTTCACTAACAATACTTGAATTTGGTCAGACTGTTGTTACTATGAAGTTCGAAAGAATAAGCAGCACTGAGGATCTGGGAGTAGAGGTGAACACATGACTTGACACTTGCCAAAACTTTTAAGTACTATATCAGTGAAGAAAGGCAGCTCTACAATAACAGAGGTCACCATGTTACTGATTTTATTCATTACAACGTATTGGCTTAATTAAGATGGTAAAATAAAGACCTAAAAACCCATTTTCTAAATACCCTATTCATGAGCTTTTCATTCTCCTGAACATTAAAAAGGTATTCACTTTCAGTAATACAAATTTCTAAGATAAAAAAATCAAATTTGAATGAGGGAATATCGGTTTCCTTTACAACCTGACCTACACAACAATACATTCTTACCTCTGTTCTCTCCTGCACCAGTAACACTTCTGTGTCAATGCTAGATCTCTAAATGCCAAGATCAGGCACAACTGATCGACTCGCAAAAAAGAGGTTAAGTTAAATGAATTTCAGTGGACCTTCTCCTGCTAATCCCCCATACTCCTTTCCAAAATTAAATTTAAAAAAATAATTACCAGTAAGAGGCAAGCATGATTTAACACAGCTCTCACTGCCTTAAAGTTTAACAATACTCCTTTTGCCACAAGGGAACATACAAAGTTTTTCTTTACAAAATAGATAAAGGTGTGGTGGGTTGACCCCAGATAAAAGCCAAATGCCCACACAAACCTCTCACTCTCCTCTCCTGTACAGAAATGAGAAGGAGAGAAAATAGAAGGAAGGTTAAAAGGCTCATGGATCAAGATAATGACAGTTTAATAGGTAAAGAGAAAGCTGCGTGCGCAAGGAAAGCAAAGAGAATACATTCACTACTTCCCATTGACAGGCAGATGTCCCACCAGTTCCTGGAAAGCAGGGTCTCAGCAGGCACAGTGCTTGCTTGGGAAGACAAACATCCTCCCCTTCCTCCTCCCTTCTCTGAGTTTTTATTGCTGAGAGGTGCACATGTCCCCTCTTAACCTCCTGCCCCACCTCAGCCTGGTCATACTGGTGGGGGTGGGGAGAAGCCTTTACCTGTGCAAGCATTCTTCTGCAACAGCCAACACGTTAGCGTGCCATCAACACTGTTTTAGCCAGGAATATGAAGTGCAGTACAATACCATACAGGCTGCTCTGAAGAAAATTAACCCCATCTCAGCCAGACACAAAAGAACAACTAGTTTGTCCAGTTCTGTTCGGTATGTGACACGGCACAGCACACCCCTGACTGCATTTCAAATCTCTTCAAACGTACTTAACAGACTCGTGGGTTAGGGTGAAAAAAGCAACCAAGGGAGTAAAGCACACAAAAGCTGCACAATCCAGAGAGCATCAGCTACTGTCAGCAACCTTTCATTCTTCACCTGAGTCAACATGTACAATTTTTACAGCAGTTAAAATCACTTGACAAACTGCAACCAAACTGTACGGCCATTGGCTGTACCAAAGAGGCAAGATGCTTGAACACTAGGTGGCCACATTGTTTACTTCCAACGCTGTAAATACGCACAACAGTGTTACAGAGGGACCTAAGCTCTCTCCCAAGTTCCATACAAACAGTTGCTTAACTTCTCCATACAAGGTCAAACATGTATTTGGTCACTTACAGGAAAGCCCCCAGATTTTTCCCCACACGCAAAGAGACAGTCTAGAACTTCACAAGACCTTTATCCCATGAAGATAAATCAAGATAGTCCCTGCCCCAAAGGAGCGCAAAATAAGTTCAGGGAGATGGAGAGCAAGAGATTTGGATCCTGTCAGGTAACGAGTAACAGACACAGATGTATGTTCATGTCCTCCAACTCCTATCAGCAAGAGAGGCTGAGAACAAGGCAGCTCAATCTATTGGAAGGCAGTGAAGATTGCTCAGTGAAGCTCACGTGGTTGTTGAAAGAAAACCACCACTTCATTTTCAAAACATCCCACAAAATCTTTAGAAGCAAAGCAAGAAGACACCACATGGAAATTACGTTTCATGTACAGAATACATAACTAGTGGAAAAGTTGCTGATACCAGGAAGAATCGGAGAACAAGGATCACTACCGGAGAACCACCCAGTACCAATACTGTGAGACTGAGTACCCTAAGGTCAGAATGAAACACCTGTACAATCCTTGAAAAAGCAAGTCCAGAAGACTGACAGCTTTCAGAGTCCTCTAAAAATAGAAGGTGGTCTTCAAGAAGATCAAGAGTGCCTTTTTTGGGTCGTGGTCAGTTGTTGGTTTTTGTTTTGTTTGGTGGGTTTTTGTTTGCTTTTGTTGGTGTATTTCTGTGGTTGTGTGTGTCCCTCCTCACTTAGATTAGAATTTATGGAAGGGAGCATGGTAGCCCTTTCAATCATGAAACAGCAGTACATTCAACACATTTCACAGATTTCAGTCTTTCCAGACAGAACTTAGTAGATCTCACAAGCCCAGGCAGAATACCAACTCACCATAAGCCAAGCACGCTCATGGAAGACGCCTGGACATAACACTGCGCTAAGCAACACTACAGCTTTCCAGATGATCAGTTGAAGTGGTCAGCAGTTGGAGACATCGGGCACATCAACTCACCATTTCTCTCAACAACCATGTGAGCTTCACTAAGCAATCTCCACTGCCTTCCAACATCATCACCATCCCTGGATGTGTTTAAACATTGCTTGGATGTGATGTTGGGGGACATGGTCTAGGGTGAACTTGTAGAGTAGGGCTAATGGTTGGACATGATGATCCCAAGGGTCTTTTCCAACCTGAGTGATTCTGTGAACTACCAACAACAGCACACTGTTCAACAGCTTCCAACAAATCAGGACTGAGACCCAGGTTCTGCAACATTCTGTGGATTCTCAGTGATTGCTGAGTTGTCCATCAGCACAGCCACACAATCTTCAAAGATGACAGCAAAGAGCCCTTCTTAAGGTGAGAAGGGATACGCCCACCAGCATTACTGTAGCGTGTATTCCCAGACTGAATGACAGTTTTTTCCAATCACACACTGTATACTATCTGCAAATCTCAGTATTGGAAACTGTTTGCTTAACTTGATCCAATGAGTTGCCAGACCCTGTTTTGCAAGTACAAAGTGGAACTGAAGTGTGCCATTTACTGCATACCAGAGACACACTGTTAAGCTTTCTCTCATGCAAAAATAGTTAAGAGGGCAGTAAATGGTATATGGCACCTGATAATGGTGGTTATGTCTCTGTTGCATAAGACAGAGACCATCAACTTATATGAGCCAGACTCAAGAAAGTCCAGAAGACCTGACAGCATAGCATGTCTAGAAACAGCACCACGCTTGACCATTCTCCCAGAAAAAAAGGGCACCAGTTTTGCAGCCTGCCCTTAAAATTCCTGAAAAGTCATACACATTACCAGACAATTCAGCCCACTTCCCTCCCTTGTCCAAAAGGCAACAGGTTATCTAAATATGATCTCTCACCAGAACAGTTACAAAACAACTCTGTCTACCCCATCCAAAGGTCTTCATGGCTGATGATGCTTAGTAGCAGCCCACTAAGCTCTGGAAATGAATGATGTTAAGATCAGAACAAGGCGGCTGGTGTGACACTTAAGCCTCTTGCACCTACTGTCCTCGGGATAAAGTACAGTGAAAAAACTCCCAGCAGTAGCAAACAAGAAAACAAGAGGAATCGCAGAAAGAACGTGTGCACAGAACCAGAGAGGCACGCAGCACAGAAATACTTCTCCATTGGCATCAATTTCTTTTTATATTTAGCTCGGTATTTCAAGCTGCTCCAGAGTACATCATGGTGGCAGTGTACATCTTGGACTCCACAACGTTATCACAAACTAAGTGACTTGAATGAACTTTTTTGTTTTGGGTGGAGGAAGTGTAGTTGGAAAGGCTACCCTCAGTGTAAACAGACTCAACCCATTCACCAACAAGATTTTCCAGTAATCACATGGCTCCAGGACCAGAACACCTGTCTCCTTGATGCATCTCAAGTACAAAAAGAAAAGAACAGAAGGATGAATAAACTAAACTACATTTCTCTTTAAGCACTCAGGAACAGGAAACAATATATATATATGCCATTAGAATATACAGACGGAGTTTCTAAAGGACAATCCTTCAAAGTCTTTAACTATATTACTATTCATTGTTATAGGACAAGGGGCAACAGATTCAAGCTTGAGTACAGGAAGTTCCACCTCAACATGAGGAAGAACTTCTTTACTGTAGGAGCTGTAGAGCACTGGAACAGACTCTCCAGAGAGGTTGTGGAGTCTCCTTCTCTGAAGACTTTCAAGACCTGTCTGGATGCATTTCTGCATGATCTGCTCTAGTTTTGTCCTGTTCTGGCAAAAGGTTTGAACTTGATGATCCTCAGAGGTCCCTTCCAACCCCTAAGATTCTGTAATTCTTCCAGGAATTCCTGTCTCCTCTTATTTGGCTAATAATTTCTCACTTTGCTGCCAAATGACATAAAAAAAGTTAAAATTTTTTTTTCAGATTATTGGTAACCAAATTCTATAATATTTCCTTTTGGAAATCCCATGTCACATTCTCAGAATCACAGGATCATAGAATAGTTTCAGCTGGAAGAGACCTTCAAGATCATCAGTTCCAACCTTACTCCTAGCCCTATCAAAAACCACTAAACCATGTCCCTAAGCACAACATCCAACCGCCTCTTAAACACCTGCAAGGATGGTGACTCCACCGCCTCCCTGGGCAGGCCATTCCAATGCCTGACAACCATTCTGTAAAGAAATGCTTCCTAATATCCAGCCTGAACCTCCCCTGGTTCAACTTCAGGCCATTTCCTCTTGTTCTGTCACTTGTCACCAGGGAGAACAGAGGAACTCCCGCCTCTCTACAACTTCCCTTCAGGTAGTTGTAGAGGGCAATAAGGTCTCTCCTCAGCCTTCTTTTCTCAAGGCTAAACAGCCCCAGATCCCTCAGCCTCTCCTGATAAGACACATGCTCCAAACCCTTTACTAGATTTGTAGCCCACCTCTGTACCCTCCCCAGCACCTCAACATCCTTCTTGTAGAGAGGAGCCCAAAACTGGACACAGTATTTGAGGTGCAGCCTTACCGAAGCCAAGTACAGAGGAATGATCACATAGAATCACAGAACCATTTAGGTTGGAAAAGACCCTTGGGATCATCATGACCAACCATTAACCCTACTCTAAAAGTTCACCCTAGACCATATCCCTCAACACCACATTCAAGCGATGCTTAAACACATCCAGGGATGGCAACTCAACCATCTCCCTGGGAAGCCCATTCCAATATTTCACTACCCTTTCTGTGAAGAATTCTTTCCTAGCATCTAGTCTAAACCTGCCTTGTTTCAGCTTGAGGCCGTTCCCTCTGGTTCTGTCACTAATTACCTGAGAGAAGAGACCAGCACCAGCCTCTCTACAATGTCCTTTCAGGTAGTTGTAGTGAGTGATGAGGTCTCCTCTCAGCCTCCTCTTCCTCAAACTAAACAGACCCAGCCCCTTCAAATGGTCCTCATATGATCTATTCTCCAGTCCCTTGACCAGCTTCATTCCCCTCCTCTGCACCTGCTCCAGCACCTCGAGATCTCTCTTGTACTGAGGACACAGTGCTCGAGGTGAGGCCTCACCAGTGCTGAGTGCAGGGGGACAATCACCTCCCTACTTCTGCTGACCACACTATTCCTGACCCAGGCCAGGATGAAGCCATTGGCCTTCTTGGCCACCTGGGCACACTGCTGGCTCATGTTCAACCAGCTGTCAATCAACACCCCCAGATCCTTCTCTACCTGGCAGCTCTCCAGCCACTCCTCCCCAGGCCTGTAGAGCTGCTGGGGGCTGTTGTGGCCCAAGTGCAGGACCCAGCATTTGGCCTTGTTGAAACTCAAGAAATTGGCTTTGTCCCAGTGATCCAGCCTTTCTAGATCCCTTTGTAGAGCTTCCCCACCCTCAAGCAGATCGACACTTCCACCTAGCTTGGTGTCATCTGCAAATTTACCAAGGGTGCACTCTCTCCCCTCATCCAAATCACTGATGAAAATTTTAAACAAGGATGGCCCCAGTACTGAGCCCTGGGGGATACAATTTGTGACTGGCAGCCAACTGCATTTAACTCCATTGACCCCAACTCTTTGGACTCATCCATCTAACCAGTTTTTCACCCAGGAAAGTGTATGCCCATCCAAGCCAAGAGCAGACAATTTCTCTAACAGAAAGCTGTGCAAAATGGCGTCAAATGTCTTACTAAAGTCAAGACAGACAACATCCACAACCTTGCCTTCATCCAACAAGTGGGTCACCCTGTCATAGAAGGAGATCAGGTTCGTTAAACAGGACCTGCCCTTCATGAACCCATGCTGACTGGGCCTGATCACTTGGTTGTCCTGCATGTGCTGCATAGTGGAACCCAGGATGATCTGCTCCACCAGCTTCCCTGGTACTGAAGTCAAACTGACAGGCCTGTAGTTCCCTGGATCATCCTCCGTCCCTTCTTACATATGGATGTTATGTTGGCTGACCTCCAAGCTGCTGGTACCTCCCCAGTCAGCCAGGGCTGCTGATAAATGATGGACAGTGGCGTGGCAAGCACCCCTTCCAGTTCCCTCAGCACTCAAGGATGTAACCCACCTGGACCTATAGATTAATTCACATGGATACTGAGCAGCATGTCATGGACCATCTCCTCCCGAATTGTAGGGGGGACACTGTCCTCCGAGACAAGAGACAGGGGCTGGGAAGAGTGACTTTCCCTGGTGCAAGCGTTTCCATTACTAAAGACTGAGGCAAAGAAGGCATGAAGCACCTCGGTCTTCTCCTCATCTTTTATTACCATATTTCCTTCTGAGTCTAGTAGGAGATGGAGGCTCTCCCTGGCCTTTCTTTTATTATTAATGTATTTATAGAAATTTTTCTTACCGCTCTTCACCTCTAAAGCCAGATTATCTTCTAGTTCAGCTTTTGACCTTCTAATTCTTTCTCTGCATGACATGACAACATTCTTACACTCATTATGAGTCATCTGCCCCTTCTTCCAGAGGCCATAAACACTCTTATACAGTGGCCTAATTGTTATTTCCCAATTTATTCTGAAGTTCTGTTCTCTATTGAACTGACTTTTATTGTTCTTCGGTCTTTACATGATAGGGTCAGCCATAAACGAAAAAACTTAAATTGTTTAACATCTGTGTGAAAGTAGCCATTTACCATTCTCTACTGGCAGAAAGACTTCTTAATGTCAAAAGATTTTAGAAACAACAGCTCAAACTTAAGCAAAACAAAGAAATGCTTTAAGAAATGTATTCATTTTAAATTATATTTCATTGAAATGATCAAAGATACTGGTTTCTGTCCAAATTTGTACAGAAATTGTCAAGACTACACCTGAAAATGTAGATTTTTTTTAAACATCAGCTTTAAAGTGAGTCAGAATACTGGGTGTTTTTTTCAGGTAAGTCTAACATGAGTCTACTTTATCTGGCAAACAGCTCCCCCCAGACACACAGCTTTTGAAGCCAATTATAAAGAAAATGCATGTTTTGAAAAACAGAGAACAACTACACAATCTGCCCAAACCGTATGTCCACTTTCATGTGTTCAATGCATGCAAGATGACATCATCCTGACACATCTTCACTCCTCCAAACTGACAACTCAGCAGTAGAGACAGCTACAGCTTTCCTACAACGCCGTTGGCTTTAATAGAACCCTCTTAAGCAGCAAAGCAGCAGTGTGAGATCTCAGAACGTAGTAACTGCCACCCTACCCCACAGCACCATTTGAGCATTTGCCCCTAGTATTTGACTTCTATGATCACATCTGTATATTCAAGATCTGTATAAGAATCTCACACAATAAAACCAGGACATTCCTGTGAAACTATGCACTTGACCTAAATATACTCCACAAACTTCCACTTCAAATATCCAGTAGAGTCTATGGTGAGTGTGCTCAGAAGACAAGGCTCTTAACTACGGGCATGGATAGAGACACAATACTACGCAGCAAATCCTGAAAAGCCAAAATCATCTTGAGAAGCTCTGAATGATATGCAGGGCTTACTGAAATTAGTGGTTATCACTAACTTCAATTGACCTTTATTATTAAAAAAAATACATATATCTCACCTCCCCCATATTTCAATATGGGCTGCCAAGCATATTTTTCTTCTTTATCACCCACCTGATCCAAAGCTTCATCCAAGTAACAGGGACACCTCTGTCCATCATCTTTTCATTCAAAGCAGCAAAACATTAGCTGCCTACTACCATAAGTGTTCTTAATTTCACTGAAATTGCACTCTGTTCTCACTTTTCTCCACACACTAACACATGCTATTCACTCAGACCCAAATTAAAAATGCTTGGCACTACCTGCTGCTGTTTAGATTAGAGTCACAACTACTGCTGGAGTGGAAATATTTAATCAGTGCTGGCAGGTCTGCAAAAAAACAAACTTCTCTTCATCTCAAAAACACAGGCTGACCCTATTTTGTTAATATTTCAGAACATTCATCTTCAAAATGCAGTGTGCCCACGTGGCCAAGAAGGCCAATGGCATCCTGGCCTGGATCAGGAATAGTGTGGTCAGCAGAAGTAGGGAGGTGATTGTCCCCCTGCACTCAGCACTGGTGAGGCCTCACCTCAAGTACTGTGTCCAGTTCTGGGCACCTCAGTACAAGAGAGATCTCGAGGTGCTGGAGCGGGTGCAGACGAGGGCAACGAAGCTGGTCAAGGGACTGGAGAATAGATCATATGAGGACCGTTTGAAGGAGCTGGGCCTGTTTAGTTTGAGGAAGAGGAGGCTGAGAGGAGACCTCATCACTCACTACAACTACCTGAAAGGACATTGTAGAGAGGCTGGTGCTGGTCTCTTCTCTCAGGTAATTAGGGATAGAACCAGAGGGAACGGCCTCAAGCTGAAACAAGGTAGGTTTAGACTAGACATTAGGAAAAAATTCTTCATGGAAAGAGTGGTGAGATATTGCAATGGGCTGCCCAGGGAGGTGGTTGAGTTGCCATCCCTGGATGTATTTAAGCATCGCTTGAATGTGGTGTTGGGGGATGTGGTCTAGGGTGAACTTGTAGAATAGGGCTAATGGTTGGTCATGATGATCCCAAGGGTCTTTTCCAACCTAAATGGTTCTGTGATTCTGTAAAATACCATTTCAACCAAAGAAAGATCTTACATACTTCTGAACTCCTTCAGAACCATAAAATGGTTTGGGTTGGAATGGGCCTTTAAAAATTATCTAGTCCAACTCCCTTGCCATATGTAGGAACATCTTTCACTAGATAGGTTGCTCAAAGTCCTGACCCTGAACACTTCCAGTGATGGGGCATCTACAGCTTCCTGTGAAATCTGTTCCAGTGTCTCAGGATTTCAACCAGGATTGTCCTACTCCAAATAGAGGGGGTTTGTTGTTGTTTTTTGTTTGGTTTGCTTGACTGTTTTTATTTTTAAAATATGAATCAAACAACATTAGACAGTCAATAGGACAGAACAGGCATGGATTACTTGTTCTTATAACTTCAGGTATCAAAAACACACACCTGAAGCAACACAATGATTTAAGCAGAAGCTGTACCAAGCTCTCAGAATAGCTACAAGCAGCACTGAGTTCAACAAAACATCAAGAAATGAGAGCAGTAAGAAAGTAACTATTAAAATGTACATGTCTACTGGAAACATTGTTAAACTGGATCCTCCAAACATCAAACAGGAACCACTTTACCCTCCAAGGGTTCAGACCACAGGAGAACTAGACTGTGGATCTAGAAAATGAAATGCAACAAAATATATGTTCTTCTAAAAAGAGTATACTAAACAAAGAACAGAAATACAAACATGAAAAAAAAAGTGTTAGAAATTAAGAAGTACAAAGACGACATAGAAATGTTTGGGCTAAAATCACTAAGCTGAATAAAGAAACCTGAAGCTGTTCAAGGAGGGGCAAGAAAAAAAGTTAACTGTGTTGGTTTACTAAGCTTACTGATTCCACTAGCAAAATAGGATTATAAAAAAAAAAATCATACTGTGATAATGGTCTATCAGAGTCAATGAAGGATAAGACAATTCAAGAAACTGCAGTTTTAAAGGACCTACGGATGGAAAGGTTACTGCAATTATGGCTATAACAAAAAAGGGGCATATGGCAGCAGTTAAGATTAAATCTCTTGAATAACAGCTTCAGCTGCAGAAGTGCTGTTTTTCTTGGAGTGAGAATGATAATTGTTCACTAGCTGTAAGAACAAGAATTAAAGGCTGGAAAAGGTCTACTTTTAAGACACTTTTAAGACACTGCAAGCAGTAAATACTTCTTTCTAAAATGGGAACGCAATGATAAAATCATTAAAACCAAACAAAACAAACAACAAAACAACTCATCCAAAAAATGCAGTGTGCCTTCCTAGCAACATCAATGAAAAAATAATTGGCACAAACAAGCCAATATGATAATGCTGCAATGATAACAGGCCAAAGGTTCTACATACCTAAAATCTGTCCACAATAATACACACAAATTTAAGAGTGGCCCACTGAACATTACACCTCAAGTTTACAAACAGGTTACTGTCAAACGTAGAAATACAAAAGTACTCCAATTCCCCACTTCCACAGAAACCCTATGAAATGACAAATAGAAGTAGTGCAGAATAAAGGGAGTACCAGCTGTTAAGAGTGATTTTCTCCAAGTGATGGAGACACTCTGCAATGGTAGGAAGTCAAAAAGAAAAATCCGTAATAAAATAGATAGCTAACACCAGCCATCCTTCAGACCTAAGAAATAAGCATAAGAAATACGCATGGAAAAAAAAAAACCTAAAAGTCATTGCCGCAATGACAAGACGAGACATTAATGGAGTTCAGTGCTCTGTTTTCACCTGTCACATACCTTCTATTTGGACAAAATTGCCAGTACCTCCACTGCCATTAACATGGAGCCAAATATTTCCCTGTCAAAATTCACTATTCTGAACAGATGTAGTTTCTCTGCACAGCTAGCAGCAAAAAAATACGTTCAATATGTTAAAACCCTTCATGGTAAGTACTACAGTAAAAGAACGAACAAAACAGGTCAGACTCTCAGGTCATCAAAAAAATCAAGTTATGGCTTGAAAGATACAAGCCAAAAAACCCACCAACAAAAACCCAAACACACGCACACATGCACTGTGATTTAATACATTTGAAGTTAAATTACTCTGAGGGCTTTTATAGGTTTTCCTTTAAACAATGCAAAGAAGATATGTTTTACAAAGAAGTACTAGTTTTATATGCCAATCAGTTTGATTAATTTGTCCATACAAAACAATTACTAGCAGTCAAAGTACACGTTTCAAATACACAGAAAGGATAACGTGTTTACCTTAAGCTTGAATTCAAGCTGTGGTAGAACAGAAAGCAAGAGGTGACTGTCAATGTTGTATAACTCCAGAATCAAGTCAAACACATGCTCTGACAGGTCACTAATTGATGTTTTACCAAGCATAAGGACCTGATTGAAGAACTGGAAGATAAAACAGGGTATATACATCAGTGACAAGAACATATATACACAAACACTCTTCCAAATCCTCCTCTTGTCTGTCACTGAATCTATCTTTTCATCTTATACAAGATTTATTTCACCACTATTGGAAAAAAAAAAAAAAGGGTGGGGGAAGGGTCACACACAGATCAGAATTCTATAGTAGACATCTTAAAATATTTCTTCATATTCAACACTACACAAAGAAAAACAGATTAAAACTGATGTTTAGTGTACCACAGCAGGACTACAAGTAATTTAAATGCAACTTTAGAGGAGTTCCAGTGCCTCAGATCTTTTTATCATATGACCATATTTAGTTATTTCACTATTGAGAACAATCATTTTAAAAGTATTCTAACATTCAGTCAAAACAAGGCTGAAACAACTAATTACTACACTACACAGTTGACAGGTTAAGGAGTTGCAAGTAAACGCACAGGAATTAATAACTGACTGTTCCAGAATTTATAATTACAAGCAACATCATGCAGCTGTAAAGCAATTATTCTTCCTTGGTAAACTTGACAGTTTTGGGGGAAACTTCATACTTCTCATTAAAGAAAATATTTTCTAGTATCAAGTATTAATTCCACGCTACTTTCAGCTCTATCTTCTCACAATAGGTGAGTAAGAAGCAACTAAAGAGAACTATGCTACTCCCTACTCATTAAGGGTGAGGACTTAGTTGGAAAATTTTTCTTCTCTTCGGGTTAAAACAATACACAAGCATGGCTACACAAATTATATTATTTCCACCTACCACTCAAGGCCATACAATACACTTAACTGGCACTTCAGTTTCCTACTTCCAAACTTGGGCCAGATGAACATCACAACCCTTTGTATCCGACAAGGTTAATCATATCAGTAAATAAATACCATGAAAGCTACCACTTTTTAAGGTTTTAAAATAAACCCCAACAAGTGATACAATAGATAACATCAACAGCTTCTAGTAATAATGAATAGAAAATAATAGATAAATGCAATTTATTATAAGTTAAAGACTCCATACTGTCTTGCAGAAAAGTTTTCCTTTTCTGGATACTGAGTTGCCTGGAATGTATATATTCCTGGTTAGGAAACTAACTCCTACTGCGTCTTAAATATATTTTAAGAAAGAAAGCAACTTTCAAAACAAATAAACCAGACAGCATAATACTTTCCACTTGTGGGAAACCAAGAACAGAAGACTGCATGTACGTATTTTCCATAAGAGGAAGATTCTTTTTGTACAGACTTCCTTAAAACCCACAGAATGTCAACCAGTTTGTAATCTAACCTTACAGATGAGCAACATTAAAAATGCATTCCCATGTAGCAGTATCTTCCTAAAGAGCAGGCTTGACCAACAGAGTTTGAAGATTTTTTATTTTTTAAATCTTAAGATGGTACCCACTTTCCAAGCACCGCAAGTATTACAAGTCTGAAAGCAACAAAACACATTGAAGATTTTCTATTGTTTTCAAGCTCCTGAGGTTTTAGATAACTGCCGTAAGATCTGCTAAATCCTTAACTACTTTAAAAAAACACCAATATGTATATATATATACAAATTTTCATTTTTCCCCATATTGTGCAACTTAAGTTAGAGTACATTCTTGTCTGGTCTTTACTTCCTCTCATCCCCTCTTCTCTTGCAATGTCTATGATGTCTACACTCAACTTGATTACAATCCTCAATCCAATTGCTGGTTTTCTTCCTTACTACCTATTCTTAGATTCTGTTGCCTCTTCTTTTCCTGTGACAATGACAATAAAATTCTGCTCTATCTTCACACCTCTTAGATGCTAAATAGTCTCATCTTCCTCACCAGAAAAAGAATTTTGCCACAGGAACAATACATTTATATATTTTTATCAGAACAACACATATAAGTACATTTTGTCTTCCAGTCACGTAAAGGATTGAAGTGGACAGTCTCCAGCAGAAAGTAAACTATTCACTGCATTTTAGAAAGCAAAATTGTCATGTAGTAAATTTTACAGCACTATTTGACTATATGCAATTCAATCTTTTTGTAATACAGCTCAGTTTAAAAGATGGATTGATTTCCATATTTGTTTGCAGTCTTCACTTACATTAGTAATGTACGGTTCAATTGCTTGCGCTGTCCTTTTTAGTAAAGCCTTTGCCAAATCATAGGCTTGCTTGTTTAAATTCTGGTGGGAGAAAAAAACAAAACAAAACAGGAAAGTTATAAGCACAGGCATTAATCCTAAAAATAAACACAAGAATTTAAAACTACTATGTACTGGTAAACACATTAAAGAAATAGTCTGTTCTTTTTATACTTGCAGTAGTAAAGATAATACAGTAAAAACAAACCTACTCTCAACAGAGCTTTGTAGTCTCTACTGAAATTACTGAGAAAACTCTTCCCTGGCAAACTGAGGCTTTCTTTTCAGCAGCTCATCTAAGCCTGACACTTGGAGAAGTCAGTTCCTGCATTTTACTGCTCCTCCTTACCAGCCTCCACAAAAATCAGTGAAGTGATACAAAGTAGCATCAAGGCATTCATAGTCACCACAGAAGCTAAGGCTCTGAACAGGATTGTGGTAGAAAGCATGAGTCTGTCCTTGCATTATTTCTACACATAGCATTGGTTTTCTGTTATGTAGATGGAGTTCTGGCTGTTCAAGAAATAAAAGGTATAAGGAATGTATGCCATTTGCAATTCTTGCTCTGATCCCTCTTGACTTCCACGGTTCACCTCCACCAAAACAAGGGAAACTACTTTCACCCGGGTTAAGACTGAGCTCTAGATGGTGAGCAAGAGCCGATTTATGCATAAAACAAGTCCAAACAGCAGACCAAGCATAGCAGACTTCCAACAGGTAGATCTACTTTGATACACATTAATTAGTTTCAGCATGTATCTTTCACACAGCAGTTCATTTTAAAACCTTCATGTCTGCAGAGCTAAGCACCAGTAGCAGCTATTGCAATCCTGAGTAAGGCATTCATATTTTGCTTCATTCTAGCTAAGGAAAGTTAGCTACTTTTTTTCAGGCCTTGTGTAGCTGATTTAATTATTCAGAAAGCCAGGGCACTCAAATGTCCAGAGGCTGAACTTTACAAAAAAAAAAATGCCAAAGAAGTCTCAAAAGTACAGAATAAAGCTGGGTTTTTTCCCTCCCTTTTCCATCTTTAGAATAAAAGCAGAAACAAGAAAAAGTGGCACTGCCACAGCTGAAATGAAAACAGGAGCTACCCAGGCCATTATCAAATAGGTTCAAAGATGTTTTACAAAACATCAAACCTATCTTTCTGACTAATTTAATAGCCACAAAGATACTTTAAACTTTGCCTGAAGGAGAAATTTTATACGGGTAAGACCTCATTTAACAAATTTCTTCCCTCTGTTTATCGAAACTCTTATATCATTATCCTCTCTTCAATCTTTCTGTACATTAAAAAAAAGATTACATGTATTTCAAGACCTTTTAACAATTTAAGAAAGCCCTCATGATGGGCACAATCTTAATCATGATGCCTCTTAAGAGCATGGAAGCACTTAGGAAGGAGGGCAAAAGCTTTTAGAAAGTCCTGAACTGGTAGAAACTAAACCATCAGTTGGCAACACTGTTTAAAGTAATCATGTGTAATGACTACATTTTGAAGGAAAAAGCAGAAAAAAGTATTGATGGATAAGGACAAACTGAAGAACAACCCATGAGAAGGCAGAACACAGATCTTCTGCAAGGTAACTGAGAAGTTACATTAACATCTAAAACAGACTTATAAGATGCTGCACATAGACCTTTCCCCTGACCCCAAAACCCTCTGGTTTTTTAATTTCAGAAATTAATGTTAATAAACAGAGAAGAATAATTTATGGGGTCTTTTTATACTTAGAAGACCTTCAGCAATAATATTTCAAGACAGTACATCTCTATCAACTGTAAGTTTTCTCCCTTCTCTCACTTCCTACATGATTTTTGTCTGCTGCTGGCATTTCAAGCTATTTACACTTCTGGAAGACTTCTGTCAACTCATTTTTGATACCTCTTCTTCTCAGAGCGTTTGACAAACATCTACTGCAGACACAAGAAGCAGTGGCAACCTCTCTGACAGCATGACACAGACATTTTTGTGTATACGGACAATGGGCTTCAGGACAGTTTGCCACAAGAGCCAAAAACTGGCTGTACTGGTACAATGGGGTTGGCAGTTATGGAAATGCATACACACTGATTTTTAAAGTTATTTTTTCCAGTTGCCTCACAATGTTCAATTTAACACAGCTGAGAGAAATTAAGAGTAAAATAATTTGTATTCATCCTTAGAAAAAGACAACAGAAAACAAATCCATGTTCCTTATTTTACGGATTTAGTCCTTTTCAGCATAACCAGCCAGCATCAATCCAATCCTTAACATTCGATTTTACTCCTGAAGTTAGAAAATTAAGTCTGTATCTAGAGTAAATATTCTTATAAAACATACATTATTTTATTAGACTTTGAAAAGGCTCTTCAGTTTTATTCTTGCTGTTAAGCACAGAGCAGCAGAGCTTGTACTCAAGAGCACTTGACAAAAAAGTTCTAACAGAAACTCTGGCTCTGCTGAGGGAAGGAAACAGGTCTTTTAAGGATGGCTGACAAAAAAGAAGCCCAGTTGAAGTGTTGCCAAGATAGATAACACTAATTATTAAGCAAGTTCCTAGTCAAGACAGTTAGGAATTTAATTGTCAATATCACTTTTCAGAAAAGATAAGCATGTAAAGCATGTGGGATGTGCAATGTGGGATTCTCTGGAGTAATCCTGAGGCTGAAAATGGAACGCTCTGGCAAACACTCAAGGAAATAAAGTAGAATTTGCCTTCTGACACACCGCACAAATACAAAATTGTTTACAAGTGCTGTCATAAAGGCTTTATAATCTAAAAAGACAATTAAAAGGCAAAGGAAAACTATTAATTTTTCTTGCCTTTTCAGACTGACTACTTCTCCCTTGCTTCTAGTCTTAGTTCACTATTTATTTCATTCCCTCGTAATACAACCTTATGAAAAGAAATTCAGTAGAGTTCACAAAAAAAGAGAAACCACAAAGGAAAAAAAATAATCAAACTTCATATAAATGAAGAGTTGAACACATGGTCAAACAACCTATTATTTTATTGACTTATCATACAGCAGGTGCATTAGCGTATCAGATATTACTGTCAGACACTTTCATTCTGGTTTCTATCAACAAAGCTTTTCCTCTGGCCAAGTGAGATGGATGACAAACTCAAGTTTGCTAGAGTAGCTCAGACAACTTCAGTGGCTGCTAATTATGGTAGACAGACTTTTGAGAGTACGTCACATCCCCCGTATATGCTCCTTATGCCTGAGGTTTTGCAGCTGCCCTGCTAGTACCATTGTTTATTGGATTTACTACTCAGGACCCATGGACCATATCTGGCATTCCTCTGAGGAAAATTATTGACCTTGGCTTTAAGAGGTAACACCTGAGAATTAACCTCTGGCAAATTGTTCAACTAGTTACTACAACTCTTTAAAATATTCATCCAGTTTTTCTATCAATCTGTCTAAAGTTGAATTTCACCCACTGGACTTCAGCATCTGGGATCTAAAAGCTAAAAGAGTTGTTTGAACTTTCTGTGCCAAATACACACTTGGACTGCTCCCTCTATAAACGATACAGATTAACCTCCTCAAGTCTTCAACCCAGGATTACCCAATACAACTGTTTATACACCAGAAGTCACACTAGCTCTGTCACTACATTCCAGAATACAGTCATTCAGTTCACAAGAGCAGTCCACATGACCTCACATGCACAACTGTCTTTCAGGCTGAATTTAAAACACACCACTTGCCTCTGTCACTTGCTACAACCCTACCTGTCCTATCTACAACAGTCTCTCATCTGCTCATTTCCAAACCTGAGCTAATAACAGATCTATGCTCCTCCTACTCTATCCAAGAAATCTTTTAGTCCCCAGTGAATCTGACTAGGTAAGGCAGCTGACTAGCTGAAAATTCCCTACTGACCATGACACCAACACTTCTGCCATTATGCCATTTTTGGTGGCCAGTCTGATTTGTCAGTTTTCCTTTCCCACAGCCTACACAGCTTAACAGCTAGGTCAGTAAAGATACAGTTTAACCCCCCCTTGCAGTTATGTGCTCAATGGACACAGGGGGAAAAAAGCTTCATTTTTAATTCATTACACTTTCGCAATATTAGTAGCCACAGAAAGTGGTTACGTGACTATGTAAACCTCAAATTTTCAAATAAACTCTCTATGAAAATACTGAGATAAAATAGAAAAATATTAGAAGCCTCCTTCCCCTAGTATGAAAAAAGTTTAAAAAAATCAAATCAAGGTAAAAGCGTTCAGAATACAGTCTAAAGTTATAGCTTGCTTTATGACTGAAATAGTTTTATAAGCTGGCATCATATTCAAAGAGTCAGTTTGATAAAAACAGAAGCAGAAGAAAATGCAAACCCCCAAATACCTCATCCTATTAAAACATACAGTCAATGACTGTAAATCCACTATAAAACAGAATTGTTTCAATGCTATGGCCCATCTGACAAGATGCAGTTTATTTAACATCAATCATAGAAACAGTACAGGCAACTCAAGTTGAATAGAGGTGACAATGAAACAACAGATGCTCAATAACTGAGAAAATACAAACTTGAGTATGTTGAAAAGTCTTGGGTTTGCTTCTTGTATTACAAGGGTTTACTTCATAAATCTGAGCTTTAGCCAGAGAAATTTCAGTCTGTTCCTCATACAAGGGTACTAGACTCCTTGAAGGACACAGCTAAAACATTTCGGGGGGGGGGGGAGGGGAGGAAAAGATGACTGATCTATACTAAGCATTTAGTCTTTCACTGTCAATAGAAAAATAATTTACGTTCTGTTTGTTTACTGAAATTGATGAGTTGTGGCAAGGCACACTACTTTGCACTGCTTACTGTTATTCTTAAGAGAGCACCATTAACCACTTAACCTTACTGTAGTTTCTAAAAACTACAGGTAAAATTATCCCTTTCCTGAACTCACAAAAAAATAATCCATTAGATGACAGACAAAATTGTCTGAATTCCAGTTAAGTACACATTTCCTAGATAACTTCCCAGACGTTAGGGGTTTTTTGTCATACACGGTGTAAGTTGTACTCTACACTGTAGCCCAAGAAATTGCAGTAGGACCCAACTAGTTGTGGGGGGGGTTTATGGCTTTTGAAATATTTAAGTGTCACAACATATTCAAAGTTTGAAGCTTTTTCCTCCGTTTGTCTATAGGATAGTTTTTTTTTGTTTGACAAAACATTATTTATTAAGGAAAGAGCCACCACTTGGGCTCTCCACACACCACTATTTTGGCACATAGTTCAATATCTACATAGCAAACATACCAATGTGCCTTCAGTAACAAGTCAACATTTCCAAAATACAACAGAATCAACTACAAATCAGCAGTCATAACTTTTTCCTCTCCCACTTCGAGCAGCACGTTAGCCTGAACTGTTGATACAGCATTACACTAATTAAAAACTTTTTGAAGGATTTAAGTATAATTTATATTTTCTACTGGTGTTGACAGTATATGAGAAGCATGCATACATACATGTGATGTTAAAGCTCTTAGATTACCAGGACCACTGATACTTTAGTTTATGGCAAGTGAATCAAAGAAACGAAAGGCTACTGAATTTTCTATTAAAAATTATCTGTTTGCTAAAAAAATACAAGTAATAGGTTCACATTTGCTACAGCTGCTGTCTCAATGAAATCCAAGTATCTGAAAACACGCATCCAACAAATCAGAATTACCAAAAAAACAAAAACAAACTTCAGCCACTATTCAAACTTACCTTGTGAGCTGGCACTAGATTAACTAATACTGTATCCAAAAGTTCCTGCGACACAGTGTCTCCCTCACAAATGATAGAGCTCATTAGATCAACCATGTGCATGTGTACCTTTTGGTTATGACCGTTGCTGAAATTAAAAACAAGAATTCTTAGTGTGCTGCTCATATAAAGTCCAACTTCCATTCAGAGTACTGTAGTGATGCCAAACAACAAGGAAGACAATAATTCAATTACAAGTTTTCATAGGAGTCAAAATACTTAAGTTTCTTGGCTGCACATACTACTTTTCAAAACGTTCTTGAATCTCATGACCTCTTAATTTACTACTGTAACAGAAGAGTAAGAGGACTGGATCTGACCCTGCTAAGAAAAGACAGCATAAGACCATCCCTCCCCTGTACTCCACACTAGTGGGATTTCATCTGGGTGCTGCATCCAGTTCTGGGCTTCCCAGCACCACAGAGACATGGACATCCCAGAGTCAGTCCAACAAAGGACCACAAAGATGATCACGGGAAGGGACCAACTCTCATACAAGGAGAGGCTAAGAGCCAACACTTTTTTTTACCCTCAAGAATAGATGGCTTTGGAAGGAACTTACTATGTTTAATTATCTGATCTTGCGAGTAAATAAGGCAGGGCCAGACTGTTCTCTGTGGTGCCCAGTGGCAGGACAAGAGGTGATGGGCCCAAGGTGAAATATAGAATATACTGTTTAAACTTCAGGAAGAGAAACTTTAAATGTAAGGCTTCAGCAAGGCCTTTAACACTGTCTCCTGTAAGATTCTCACAGGTAAGCTGAGGAAGTATGGGTTAGATGAGTGGACAGTGAGGCGAATTGAGAACTGGCTGAACAACAAAGCTCAGAGTTGCAGTCAACAGCACAGAGCCTAGTTGGAGGCCTGTAGCCAGTGGTGTTCCCCAGGGGTCGGTACTGAGTCCAGTCTTCTTCAATATATTCATCAATGGTATGGGAGAAGGGACACAGTGTAACCTCAGCAAGTTTGCTAATGGTACTAAACTGGAAGGACTTGCTGATACACCAGAAGGCTGTGCTGCCATTCAGTGAGAAATGGACAGACTGGGGAGCTGGGCAGAGGGAAGCCTAATGGAAGTACGAGGGCAAGTGTAGAGTCCTGCACCTGGAGAGAAATAACAGGTTAAGGGTTGACCTGGTGGAAAGCAGTTGTGCTGAAAAGAACTTGGGACTCCTGGTGGACAACAGGTTAACCATGAGTTAGCAATGTGCCCTGTGGCCAAGAAGATAAATGGTATCTCAAGGTGCATTAAGAAGAGTGTGACCAGCAGGTTAAGAGCACCCCCTCTACTCTGCCCGGGTGAGGCCACATCTGGAGTACTGTGTCCAATTCTGGGCTCCCCAGCTGAAAAGAGACAGGGAACTACTGAAGAGAGTCCAGTGGAGGGCTACAAAGACATACAGGAGACTGGAACATCTCTCTTATGAGGAAAGGGAGAAAAAAAAGTCTATTTAGCCTGGAGAAGACATGACTGAGAGGGGATCTTATCAATGCTTATAATTATCTAAGGAGATGGGGCCAGAGTCTTCTCAGTGATGTCCAGTGACAGGACAAGGGGCAATGGACACAAACTAGAACACAGCAAGAAAGACTTCTTTATGTCAAGGGTAATGGAGCACTGGAACAGGCTGTCCAGAGAGGTGGTGGAGTCTCCTTCTCTGGAGACTTTCAAAACCTGCTTGAATGTGTTCCTGTGTAACCTGCTCTAGGTGCTTTAGCAGAGGAGTTGGACTAGATGATCTCCAGAGGCCCCTTCCAACCCCTACCATTCTGTGATTCTTTGTGATTCTGTAAGGGTGACTGAGCACCAGAAGGTTGCCCACAGAGACCATGAAGTCTCTGTCCTTGGAGATGCTCAAAACCCAACCAGTTACAGTCCTAGGTAATCTGCTTTAGCCAACTCTGCTTTGATCCAGGGGGGCAGACTAGACAATCTCTAGAAGTACCTTCTAGTGCCCTCTACTATTTTCTGACTCATGATTTTATAGCAATAATTACCCTAATTCCTTAGAATTCCACATTGCACCATTTTCAATTTCAAGAACAGAATAAAATAAATGCAGTTCAACACCATCAAAATAAGTTTCTTAGAAAAAAGGAAACTGCAGTCTTAATAACAACAGGCAAAACTGACAGCTTGTTTACATTGCTACCTTTAGTTAAACTGAATTACAAAACTAGGCTCTTTAATGCTAAGTCACATAACAGACTGAACACCTAGGTTAGAAACATCTCAACCATGCCATAATAATATAATTGCAGGTGACAATACTTACTTTATTACTGAAAACAGCGTTCTGTACAACTGCGTAAAAATCTCATTGCTGTCTTCTAATTCAAAGCATATATTATAAGACTTGACCCAAGCAATGTTCTGAGTTGAACAGGAAAAAATAAAAAAGAGTAGTTAATACAAGATTAAGTTGAAAAATTACATTTAACAGTTATTAGTAAGTTATGATGCTTACCTCAAGCAAATAAAAATATCGATTAAACTGAGGGCTTTTTGTATCTTCTAAACCCTTAAGTTGCCTTGTTATGAACATAAATATATCCTGAAAAGAAAGAAGTTACAGTTATTTAACCAACTGCAATGAAACTTTCAAATAAAATAATTACCTCTTAAAATTACTAGTATTATTCATCAATACGAAATATGAAACAATCAGACACCCTGTTTCACTATTCAAAAGATTACCTAAAAAACATCACAGAGAATGTCAAGGAGTAATTTTTAATTGCTCTATGTTTCTTTAGAGAGTTGAGAAAGTAACCTTTTCCTAAGGAGGCTAAAGTTTTTCTTTACCGAAGAAAACCACTCAACTTGACAGATATGGCTGACATGTTGTAGAAGTCAAAAGATTATTCGGGACAATTAATTTTACACTTTTACTTTATACTGAAATAGATTTTAACAGGAGAAGTAGGAAAAAAAAAACCAAAGCAGCAGGCACCTGCAGCTTTCCTAAGGCTATTATTATATGTTTACACTGTATTTCTCACACGTTTCTTGATCATCATGCTACTGACACAGACCACATCTCTTGCAAAATCCATAAACCAAGTTTCTCCTGCTTCCTTTATCAACTTTCAGTACCAGTAGAAATTTTCTTCAGAAAGTCTTACACAGAATAAATTCAGGGAGGTTATAAGGAACAGTCGATTATGAACAGAATGGAAGCACGCAACAAAACATCTTTTTAAATGCTTTTTATGTTCATGTGATTAACAGCTACAAATTCATAACTATTGCATTAAGTCAAAAGATTCAGTTCACAACCTCAACTGTACCTATAACATTTCATCTAACAATCTAGGTATACATCAAATTTCAAAAAGTATAAAGTTGCCATAATACAAAAAAGCCTTACAATGACCCCTGGGAAAAAAACAACCAATCAACCAACCAACAACCAACCACCCAACAAACCAAAACCCAACCCTATCCTAGAAATAGTCCAGAAAGCTTTTCTGTAATATTTTCAGAGGACCATTTCCCCTTACTTATTCAAGAGATGGACAAAAAGATTCAAGAATGGGGTTTTTTTTTTTCCCCTAATGCTACAACCACAAAAATTCAGCCTTAATCATTAAGCTAAGCACTTATTGTGGTTCTAGGTAAAAATAAGAATTAGATTACATGTGACATCATGTCCTGGTAAAAAAAAATATGAAGCACATTGTTCAGAGATACAGCCACATTAGTGTTTGAATTTGTATCAAGATAGTGCCTTTGAAGTGTGAAGTCAGGGTGATCAGAAGAATCAGTTTGGTTCACACTTCAAATCACTTACAGAGCACACAAACTACACTCTTTAGTTGAAATTAAACCAAAAGACAATCGAAAGGACACATCTAATGGACGTCAACCACTGAAGAGCATCTGGTCCACAGGCAAAAGCCAGTCTTGAGAATCCCCCCTTAAAAGCTAGTGCCTGAATGACTAGCAGGCCAGCAGCCCACCCAAAATGAGTTCCGTCCTCTGAAAAAACTGGTGCACCCGAAGGTGCTGTGAAGATTACAAGTCATACAATCTGAGCCTCAGTGAGGGATAAGATTCAATTAAAGAATCAAGTAAGCATCCAAGAGAATGACCAATGACAAAAAGAAAAACTACTTCATCCTAGAACTCCTGCTCTAGGTATCATTATTTCTGTTAAACTTTACTTGTACAAATGAATCCTCATCAGTTCACCTAATGAAGTACCTTTTACTTTTTATCCTACTGTTCAGTATGCAACACTTACTAAATGTGATCCAAAGACCTTACTGAAAACCAGTTTTCCTAATTTGTATAAAGTACCCACTGCACTATGTGTGAAAACATACATTAATGAATAGCATTACATGTACAGTATGGCTAGCATCTAGACACTTCACAAATAATAATGCTGTAACTTGAAAAACTAAATTTACCCCTAATTATTTATTTCCCCTCTTCCTGTTTGAAAGGAGACTGTGTGGCATGCTGTAGGTGATCCCGCTTTGGGGCAGGGGGGTTGAACTCAATGATCCCTAGAGATCCCTTCCAACCCCTACCATTCTGATTCTATGAAAGGAAGCAAGACATATTAAAATCAAAAGGACTCACTGATTTTTAATATATAGTGTAATATGACCCAAAGTTTTTCTGTTTCTGGAGCATACAGGATACACTATTTGAATATGCATTTATAAACATAAAACAGAGAATAAAATAAACTTTGGGCACAGCTAAGAAACTGTAATACTTTTACAAATTGGACAATATGGTTTCACATCAGACTCCATAAACCAATTCTACATTAGAACCCAGACTCTAAACCCAAAAGTGCTCATCCTTCAGCTTTAGGAAGAACAGTGGATGCTTTTTGTGGATAGTTGTCTTGATACCAATGAACCATATAACATCAGTAAACATCAGGGCCACGGCTTTCACCACAGAATATGTTCAGATAGCTGAAGTTCTGCTACCAGATGCACCCATAAACATCTCCATGTCAACCGAGTTGGGCAGACAATCCATTTCTCTAAGTGGTTTTATCTGACACATACTAGTGATTAAAACATCATCTTCCCCCCTAAATAAATAAATAAATCGATCTCAACTCCAGGCTTTTGCCAGGACTGCTCTGAGAACTTAAAAGTTAGAAGTTCCCAGATCCCAGAAGAGCGATCCTGTTCCAGTTCTGCTTTTAGCTTACTCATGGCACTTTCCATCCCTGTTGTCAAAGCTCTTTTAACCCTCAGTGAGGAATGTAAAATTTACACAGAAGATACACAAAGCAGGAAACCTGAAATTCTGATCCCCTCTCTCAGTATCTCACTTGCACAATACATAAGTTACAAAGATATCCAGAGAGTCTGAAGCAAAGGGCAAAAACTTCAGATCTAAGTTTTCCCCTCTCAAGAAATTATCCTTTTCAATGCTTCCCTTTGCTGTCTTTAACTTCAGTGTTAAACATATTAGAAGAGACCCAAAGCTGCAGTATGGAGAAGATATTAAATGCCTGGTAGAAATAGTGCCAAGATATAACCCAAGAGGAAGCATTCTTCCTCTTACCTCTTTGTCATAAAGTGGAGGGAACTCTTCGACATTTGTATCGGAGCTTGTCCTGAAACCACAAAAGCTGTGTTCAGCGGAAATGGGTTTGCAAAAACCTACCTCAATAGCCCTAGGCAAAAGGTCTCTACTGTTTGTCCTTTCTCAACTCATTTTGGAGAAATAAAGAAATCTACATCAAGAAATAGAATTCTGAAATCTCCACAGATTACAGAACTGAAGGCTGACAGTGGCAGTTCCCAGTCTGCTCAGAGCTCTAGCCAAGTGGTAGCAGCACACTAACCCTTCAAGTATGAGATCGGTAATGTAAACTTTCCCATATTATATACCACAAAATTTGAAACTTAGTAACATTTGATAGATCCAATTTTCTAATGAGCAATATTATAATTTGGTAGCCCAACTCAGAAAGAGGGGTGGAAAAACCTCTAAGCCTAACAAGCAAAGGAAAATATATAGTCAAAACTGAAATAGAAATCAGGATGCATCAAAACCAGACTTAGAAATATAGCACTGTAGACAAAGCTAACGTTTGTCTCCAACTGAAGATAGTATAATCAATAACTAAGGCAACCAGATAGTGTGCAATCAGAGATGCAGCAATTCAGAATTAAGAAAACACAGCTAACTGAAACCCTTAGGTATCTCTCCCGTACTCGTGGCAACACTGGAGGTACTACCATTGAAAATGTACTGTGTGCCCCACTTACAGCACTTCTGGTGCAACCACTAGATCAGAAAGTGATTTTTCCTCTCAAGTGATACACTTACCACCATAACCACCTTTTTTCCTACTGTGGGGAAAAAAACCAAACAAAATGCAAAACAAAATAAAAAGCCCACACACACACTCTCAAGTCAGGAAGACAAAAAATTATGCATTTTTCAGTGGTTTTTTCCCCTGAAGTATTTTCCGTAAGACTCAGTTCATCACTCCGGACTCAGACTCTGTAAGGGAAGTAGTTTGATTTTTGGGACTTGTAAAGAAAGTTTTATTTCTATCAAAAGTAGTAATAAAAAACCCCATTAAAGAATTTAAAATTTATTTTTTCTGAAACAAAGGGGGTAGATCTGTACTGCCTTTTCAAACCTGGCATTTCTCTATCAACCATCTCCATCTAGTGGGATCAGTGGTATTTGTAATTGCAGAATTCTCCAGTTTACATCAGAAGTCATTACACTCTATACAAAAACCACTTTCTCTTTGTTGCAACAGAGTCTTCATACACCAAAATAGAGCAATTATCTCTTGGTAGTTTAATGAGAAACAGCATGGGTATTTTCCCAATTGAAGGAATTTGTTATCTTGAAAAAGATGACCGTAAAAACCTATAGACATCAGTATTTCCAAAGTAACAGACAACTCTTTGCAAATCCCAGTGACAGCTCAATAAACCACTTCTTTCCAATATAAACCCAAAACTCTACAAGTTAGTGAAAGATGTACTAGATATTACTTGAGCTTGTGAACTTTTGACCTGATCAAACACTCCTATCCCATAATCAAGTGAAAACCTTGTATTGCTTATGCTGAAACAAAAGTAAAGGGAGGAAAAAAGTTATAGTCAATTATATCAATCATTCAGTTTAAGAACCTGATGTGGAAAAAGAGATTAATTAATCTTACCTTTAATTTATCTGGTGAAGTGTATGGAGCTTCAGGGGCATAAATTCTGAAAATATCAGCAAGACAACATGCTACCAACAAACGTACATCCTTATCAGGATGTTTGAGGAAAAAATCTGAAGCAAGATGTAAAGCAAGATTTAGATAAAGCTCCTTTTCTTCTTCAGAGTCCTGGTCCATATCCATGAAAGTTTTTACAACCATCTGAAAAGAAAGACAGACATCGGTACGTAAAACGAAATACTCTGAGTAACAGGGCCCTCACTGAAAGTTCCTCTTCTGGTTTTGTGCCACTTCTAGCAGAAGTATCATTAGGAATGCAGTAGTACTTATTTGAGTAACCAGTGTCTTAGATTTTTCAGGGCACAGGGAGGACCTTGTCAAAACCTGTTTCAATTTTCCCAACACATAGTCTCAGAGTTACTGAAAGCTTCCTGTAGTATTTCGCATACCTTTTTGAGAAGCCATATAGTCAAGTTGGCCAAGTCAAAAAAATGTAACAGTACTCACTGTTACAACAATTCACTGAAACAAGCTGGAAGACAGCAAAACTTCATTCAAAGAACTTCTCACGCCCTAAAGCATTTTGGTTTATAAATCACTTTCTCTCTATTTTCTTTCAATTTCAGGTTTCTCTCTACTGCTGCTCTAAGGACAAGTTTATCCCATGTGCTGCTCATAAGCAGAGCACATACTTTCAGCATCAACATCTATAAATCCACTGCAGTCCAGTGGCATACATGTTGTCCATCAGGACTAAAACATGCATTAATATTATTAGGACCCAGCAGACTGAAGTGATGGAAGAAAAAGAAAGTCTGGGACACTAAGTATTTAACACCCTAAATAGAACAAAAGGGAAGCTATAATTAGTAACTGCTAGTTGGTAAAAATTCTTACCTTTAAAAAAAAATACAACAAACAAACCTGTTTGAAGGAGAAAAATCTATTGACAAAACAAAGCAATTCTGCTTTTCTCCAATTTCTTACTTGACTCAGAAAGACAAAGTTATTTTAAGGAGCTCAAGTCTTGTTAAAGTTAACAAAATGGAAATAAAGACTTAATTACACAATCCTGGGAATTAAAGTCAAAACACCTATCTATTTCACCAGTAGAGGAAGAGATATTCTTCAAGAGTAAGTAATGATGTCAGTGAAGTTCCTAAAAAAAAATGATACAAATTATTTTATTTTGCTGTAGTGTGTTTTATTTTTTAAATATTTTTAAAATCAGAATTGCTTTATTTAATTAATAAAGTAATGAATAAATATTCAGGTGTCAAGAGTTCTTGCAACAAGTTTTTTTTTGTTTGTTTTTTTGTCTACTCTAGAAATGAACCTTCAGTTTCTCTTCCCTGACAACATTAACTTCCATATCGGTCAGAATTAAAAATAAAATAAAATAATTAAAAAAAAAAAAAATCAATCAGTGATCTTGTCTCCAGAGCAATCCATAACAGTGTTTAAGGAAGATCCAAGTAAAACAAGGTAGTTCTCTGAGCACACATTTCTGGCTTCCTGCAAATCAATAGGTTAGAGGATTTCTGACCCTGAAATCACACTCGGACCACCCTGATTAATACTCTTTGAGCTTCATCTTCCATATGTGACCCATATTGCTTAACCCATGCAATTTTTCCTACATCTTTCTGCAGAAATAAGCTCTGGAATTTAATTATGTAACATGGAAAACTAAGTTATTAGAGCACTGGTCTAAAAGTAAAATATTTCATTAGATGACGCCTTGGTTCTTGTGTATAGAATGTGAGAAAATGCTTTCTCACACTAGTCATCATTTCCAAGTGTTTATTACCTTCTTTCCATCTTCAGTGCTAGTTCATGACTCTGACCATTTAGTTTCTATTTCCTTTCTCAATCTGCTGTAACTGGGTGATGGTGTGGATCAGAAATGCATAAAATTTGAGCTAAGTTATGCTAATATAGAAAATCACTGTGTGTATTTTTCATTTTATTATCAGATTTCTCAATTTGTATTTACAGACACACACACACATATATATATTGACAACCAGAAGACTATCTGCCTGTGTAAAACAAACTAAAAGCCCCAGAAAAGTGTTTCTTCCCTAATACTTATATTAGTTTGACAGTCAGGGAAATGAAGAGGCTAACAATTCACTTATTTATCTATGACTGTTCTTTAGCACCTGCACCTGTGTTTATATGATAGGTCTATATACTTGTGGTGTAGCCTAAATCATTCAGTCCTTCACAACGGAAACACGGTGTGGTTTTCCCCCTGGCTGTGTACTGATGAATGCACAGCTGACAAGAAATGCAGGGCATCCTGCAATGTACTCTTCTCCTGCAAGACACATCAAGGTGACAGAACAGCAGGGACTGAATCGTCAAGATGAAAAATACTATTAAACTACAAGAGGAAATGTATCAATACAAACAGTGTGCATCTCACACAAGCTGAAAAAATATGCAAGTGCTAACAAGTAATTTCTTGCGTTATGAGTCATTCAGACACAAAGTTAGAAATGTCTTCTATTCAACATCAGTAGAAAGTAGCAGACTGAAAGAGAAGGAATCCTTGTGTTTTCGGGTTTTATTGGGTTTTTGTTTGTTTATCAGTAGTTGCAGCTGACTTAAAACTACTTTGTAAGAAAACAAGCTCCAAATTAAGCTGTTCCAGCTGTTAGAATACTTAAGGTTCCTCTCTCACATCTGTTCTCTCCTGTTTCACAAGGCAAGCCCTAATTGCAGGCATTCCTTCTGCACAATACTAACAGATCTGCCTTTCTGTGAGTGTACATGGGGAGATAAAAACATAGTAACATAATTATCTCCCAGCTCTCTCCAATCATCCTGTAGAGTCAGGCCAAATAAAGTGGTCAAGAAATTCAGGAGACAAAAATACACAGTATAGTCAAAGACTACCTTAATTACAATACAGGCTAAAATAATGAGAATGAAGTGTTTCCTAATCAACACAAAGAGCATAAATGCACAAAAAGGAACGTAATCTGAAGCATCCATATTATTTCCAAAACTAGAATTTATTTTCAGTGTTTTCCAGTACTTTCTTCTCTAACAGAACTGACTTAACAGTAGGGAGTTGAAATAAAATTTGAGTAGTACTTAATATTAATATAGCTTATTTCCATTTGTGGTTTTTTAATTCATTTGAATGTTCTGTGACAAGCCACTTCGAGGAAGTGGTAGGACAGAAGGCACTATAGCCAACAAATTCCTCCTTCTGAGCACAGAGAAGGTAAAGCCCAAAGTTAAATAAAAAATCCTTTCAGACAGAAAATACAGTAAGACAAACAGTGAATGCTGTATACATGAAACTGCAATTCACAGTCACTTGCTTACTAACCTTTAGCCTTCTCACCATCTCTTCTTTAGATATTTTATCAGATATTTCTTTGACTCCTGGAGGATATGTGATTTTTCCATCGTTGGCTCTTGTCTTTGAATGAGCCATGATTTCACGGATTTAAAACTGTGGAAAAAAATTAAGTTGTCAATATTTTTTTTAGTTACACATATCTTACAAGCAAAATCTAACTGGAAATGTACCAGCAAAACCCAAAGAAACAAAAAAAAAATTGACATTTTGATTGTCTTCAGTATCACAGAACGGTAGGGGTTGGAAGGGGCCTCTGGAGATCATCTAGTCCAACTCCTCTGCTAAAGCACCTAGGGCAGGTTGCACAGGAACACATCCAGGCAGGTTCTGAAAGTCTCCAGAAGAGACTCCACCACCTCTCTGGGCAGCCTGTTCCAGTGCTCTGTCACCCTCAAGGTAAAGAAGTTGCTCCTTATGTTCAGACAGAACTTCCTGTGTTCCAGGTTGTGCCCGTTGCCCACTGTCCTATCACTGGGCACCACTGAAAAGAGACTGGCCCCATGGTAAATAATCTATGTTGTGGCAGACAGCAATAGTTTTGATATTCGGGTACATTGTACTATACCACAACAAAACTTTCAAGAAATATACAATAAGAAAACACCACACAAACCTCTAAAGAATCCATATTCCTGAATGTATTTGATCTTCACACTCAAAGACGGAAGAAAGAATCTTCTTTTACTGTATGAACTGTTTCCAACATGGTAACAATAAATCCTAGCCAGCCTGGATTTTTGCACTGTTGAGAACATACATCCAAAGTGGACTTTGTGTTTTCCAAATGATTAAATAGAGCACAATGTCCCCATAAGTCTGAACAGCAGTCCTGTTGAAGTGTTACACATCACTAATTTTAATTTACCAATACTGCCAGACAAGCAACAGAGAATGAAGAAGGGACAGGAACAAAGCAGACCAAACGGAATTATTTCCTCTATGCCATAAAGCCAAGTTTTTAAGCAAAAGACTGCAGATAAGCAATGGTATCTCCTTCCTGAATTCCAAGCATGAAAATAACTCATTTACTTGAGTTCTCAGTCCCTTTAAACTGATGCAAATGCAGACTGCCACCTAATCCATCTTAAACTATGCAAAGCTCCATGCTGCAGAGAAGGAAGCTGGATTGAAAGCTTTACTGACATAAAAGATATTAATACAAAAGAGTGGGAAAAAACCCCAAAACAACTAGATGGCCTGTGTTGGGATAATTAGGATTTAGGAAAAAGCAGTACCAGGGCAGTTACAAGTCAAAAATGTAACAACGGAAATAATATTTCTTGTCATTGCCTTGATATTTTAATTTAAAAGTTTGAAACACTTCTTCGCAGTCACCACTTTCCTGAACTGTGAATTCCAAGTCAGACATCTTCCTATACAAGGAGGATCCATGTAAGTGCTGAACTTCTCGGAACTACTACATCGGAAATAAAAATCACCCAGAATCCACAAGTGGAGATGGGCTAGAAGCATTTTCCATAACATGATGGTGTCATCTGCCATAACTGAGATCGTGGGTCAAGTCAAGGTCATGCTGCACTGAAGCAGAACTGGGACATGAAATATACTCATCCACCCACCCCCCCCCAAAAAATACCAACATGTTTGGTGTTCTGCAGTCCACATTTCACATGAACAATGTAAGTTAAAAGATTTCACTTTATCTTCACTAATCTTTTACAAAAGTTCACATCAACTTAAAAATACTGTTTGTAAAGAACACAAACAGCACAATACATCTTTACTTTAGGAAATGGGGAATATTTGAGTAGAATTAATATAATCAGATGTCATTCAACAGGCATGATACGCAGTGCATTTCAATAGCTACAGAAAAGCCAACTCAGTTTCTGTCGTCTTCTCTGTATCTACATAAACACAACAGCTGAACAGAGTGCTATGAACTTGCAGTTGCAGTAGAAACAGATGAGAAAGCTGGGATGGAACAAAACTCATTGAACTGACTTTTTCTAACACTCAGGAAAACATTAATGCCACTTTTATCCCTGCTATATTTTTTTACTGCACCACCAAGACAGTAAGTCTAGGACTCCACAGAGATGTAACCAAGCTCACTGTTTTTGCTGTTTGACACCAATACTCCGTTCTAGCTTTCAGATGGGATCATCATAGCTAAACTCATTTTACCAGTCCATCACAGCAGAAGGGAATCTTGCTCCCCTCAAACCAAGATGTGTAAAAGCATCAGATGCCTCACTGGACCAACCAAACCCACCAACTCAGAAAAACAGGTGTAATTGTTTTTGAACAGCACGGGAAAAGCATCAAAGCTTCAAGAGTAGGAACAGAAACTAAGGGAACTGGGGAATAGAACTCCCCTTTCCAGCAGTGGATAGCTGCTGGAGCAGACAAAACGGCAGAGGAAAATTTATTAGAACAGGGTGATGTAGTCCTATATGGCACACATTTCCAAGACTGAAACTCATATATTATGGTCCGTTTGAACTGTCCAGCCAATACATCCAACTGACATACAACCAAGGTTTTAGGTTGGAGTGACACCCATGGTCTGGGTCTGAAATTGAAGATCTGCATTGTGTTTACATGGCATGCATGGGTTTGGTAACAGGGGAGGTTGCAAGAAAGCCTCTGTGGGAAGAGACCAGCAGCTGCCCCCATGGCAGGCAGAGACAGTTCCAACCATCTCTAAAAGTGACTCGCCTTCACCTGAAGTTTAGTAAAGAGGGAGGAGAAGAAGGTGTTCAAGGCACCTCCTGGTTCCCCTGCAACCCACAGTGACATAGTCATCCTCTTGCAGTCTGTGGAGGACTGTGTCAGAGCAGATATCCACACTGCAGCCTGTAGACAGAAGCCCACGCTGGAGCAGGCTCCTGGCAGGACCTGCGACCCCCCAGGGGACCCACACTGGAGCAGCCTGTTCCTGAAGGGCTGCACCTTATGAGAGGGCTCACGCTGGAGCAGTTCTTGAACTGCAGCCCCCAGGAAGGACTCACACTGAAGACACGTGAAGGAATGCATCCCTTGGTTAGGGCCCACGTGGCAGCAGGGGCAGAAGTGTGAGGAAGGAGTGGGAGAGATGAAGCGTTAGGAACTGGCCACAACCCCTTCTTCCTGACCTCCCCTGCACTGCTCAGTGGGGAAGGCAGAAGAGTCAGAAATGAAGGAGTGAAGTTGAGGCTGGAAAGAAGGGGGAAGAGGCAAAAAAGGTGTCTTTGGTTTTGTCTGTTTCTCAACATCTACTCTATTTTTAATTGGCAATAATCTAATCTTCCCCAAGTCAAGCCTCTTTTGCCTGTGAGGATCATTACTGAGTGATATCCCCATGTGCATCTTGACCCATGAGCATTTTCATCTTATTCCCCCCCCCCCCCCATTTTGTCAGGCATGGGGAGTGAGCGAGCAGCTGGGTGGGTGCCTAGCAGCCAGTTAAGGGTACATAATAGGATACATAACAACTTATCCCTCTCAAAAGTATAGAAAGCACTCCGTAGGAATTAATTTTCTATAGAATTAATATTTAATCTTATAAAACCAAAAATTAATTTTACAAAGGTTCAATGAAATAACCCATTACTTACACCATAAGGGACAAAGAATAATAAACCTTTTAAACCTCCTATGCAATACAAATTTGCAGATCACTCCTGGAAGTTTTTTTTTGGGATTAATGGTAAGCTTTACTTGGGGGGGGGGGGGGGGGGGAAGCAGCAGCATTCAAAAGAAATAGTAAAATACCAAACCTATCATTCAGTGCTAAATTCCCCCCTTACAACAGTTATCACTTCAACCATTTCCTAAATAAAAGTGATTTAGCTTGTGACATACCATTGCTACAAGTTTCTGCTCTTCCGCAGTGCCAGTATAGCTGTGCATACCGAGTTCTGGCCACAGAAACTGTGTTTAATTATTTGGGGGGGCTGGGGGAAGAGAAGGGGAAGATTGTTTTAACCTGATTCTATCCCAATTAAAGTCTCTCTGATTTCACATAACAGTCACATTAGCTGTTTCACTTCACTCCTGTCAGGAAAAGGAAGCCAGTGACAGCTACTACCAGCAGCCTCAAAGCCAACTGGATCTAGAGCACAGTCCAAGTATGAAAATCCGTAAGCCAGTGAGGTGATATCCAGTGACTTAAGTTTCAAAAAGCCTTTCAGATTTGTTTTGAAAGGTGCACTCTCGTCCTTTGGAATACACTGAATGAAGTATTTTGACAAAGGGCAACTCTTTGAAAGTTTCTCTGAGATTCAACAACAGTCTCAATTGACTGGGATTTTGTTGGGTTTTTTTTTATTTTTAACAACTGAAATTTTAGAAGTTCTCCACAATGCTTTCAGAAATCTAGCTCTATTCCATATGCAAAATCAGAATGCAAAAACAAATCCTCACAGGGATACCTTTAAGGCAAGATAACACTCCAGACACTCAAGATGCTTCACACCATCCAGAACATGAGATTATTAACTGATCAGTAATTTGTGCACTGTTTCTGCTATATGTTACATGAAAACAAATGAACGGAGGCAGGAGGGAGAACGGAGGCAGGAGGGAGAACGGAGGCA
>JANVCC010000021.1:48481655-48511202 GCA_025345505.1 Todiramphus chloris collaris
CGGAGGCAGGAGGGAGAACGGAGGCAGGAGGGAGAACGGAGGCAGGATACAGATTCTCTGTACAATAGTAACAGGAAATTTAAAGCATGACAAAAGCAATGAAAGTGGAAGTTACATTAAAATAGGATGGAGTAAAGTCATCTATTTCCTTTGACAAAAGCCAAATCAAAAGATCATATTTAATGTGAAATTATTATTACCAGTCAGATCGTAGATGGGGAACAATTCATTACTCTAAGCAGAGTTAATTAATAACAAGTACCATTGCCAAAATATGGTCAAAGTCAAATAAAATATAAATTAGTAGTTCTGCACATAATTAGCAGGAACCAACTCAGTTTCAGCTAAGTCTAGTGGCCATGGCATTAAAAGATTCGATATTCAGATGGTTTCTATATAGTACATAATTCTTCATGAACAGCTCAACTACATACACTCTACTTGCTCAATGGAATAAAACCCAGATTACAGACATGCAAATAAAACATGGATTGATATCTTGCACATTAAGTACCTATGCAATATATTTAATAGGTCAATAAATATCATTACAGGATGTTAAGTCAATGACCTAAAAGGAGGAGTTAAACCACACTCCATTTAATTGTATTTTGTTTGTGTGACAATTCATATTGCCTACAGCAATTTAATCAACTGTGCTAATCACTAAACAAACTATGCCTTAACATACATGAAGACATATGTCAACAGTACTTTTCCAGACATCCACATGTGTGTTTCAATCTTAATCCTTCAGATGTTTTTTGTAGAAGTCTTTTCCAAGAAATGAGGTAAGCTTTAGTAAACCAGTCCTATGTTGCTTGCAAGTCTGCCTTCTGCCTTACTATTGCCTCTTTAAAATCCAGAATCCTAATGAGGACATAGAAGACCAACAGAAAAAGTGATCAACTTCACACAAACTTCATTATTCTTATTTTTCAGAACTTCCTCTGAACTATACATAATTATGCAGTTACAGCTTCAGATCAGTATTTTAAAATTACACACGGAGAATTTAAGAAAGCTTACATGAATTTTATATATAAAAATATTTATGCTTTTGAACATATTTTTGCAAGAAGTTTTACAACAAGCTGCTGAGAATAATACTTCCTTCACATTCACAAAGCTATTGGAAGCCTAAGCAAATTAAATAAATTGCTGTTATGGAAGAAAGTTGCAATGTGTACAGATTTCAATACGTATTTACATAGTTCATATCACTCCAGAACCAAGAAAGTAGCCAAGAAAAAGGAATTCAACCACCTAAGCTCAACAGCCAAGCAGCATGACCAATGGCTCCTCACTGACAAAGGCCATTCCATCAAACATAAGAAGACTCAAGAACATTTCCCCTGAATTGTTTCAGGGAATACTGGGAGAAAGTAAAAAAACCTTTTAATCTCAAACTGAAATACAGAGTTCACTCCAAAGCTCTGTTCCTCTGTCAACATGCCGTTTGTCATTTCTTCTGACTATTTCTACCCGGGCTTTTGCTGTGGTTTTTGTTTGGTTTGTTGGCTTTTTGCACCCTCAATAGGTAACAGCCTTGTATAAATAAAGACAAATAATTACTAATACTTTGAGAGAACTAACTTTGCTTCAACAATGTAGCACATATGAAGAAACTGGTCAAGCTGCAATTTCCACAAGAGAAACAAGGTATTCTGAAGAAATTACGCAGCAACTTAAAGAAATGGAAGCAGCAGGCCTCTTTCTACTTCATCAGGATTCTTGATAAAACAAAAAAATTCATTATTTAAGCCACTTCAAGAAAATTTTTACATACTGGTAAATTCCTGCTGTATATAGCTGATTGACAACAATTGATCGAGGTGAGAAGTGACTCAGGGGTTAAAGATTTTCATTATGTAAGTGCCACTAAATTAAATCTATTTCCATAATAAATCTACTGCTAAGGAGTTGTATCTCTGCTACAAAAAGCCACTCCAAGCTAAAACATGGCAGATAATTTTCTGCTGTTGAGTAAAATAGAAAAGTTTAGAGTGTTGGACTATGTGCACTCATGTAAACTCAAGTCATTTTTCATACCAATTCAAACATGTCCCTATGAATACTTCCCGTTCTCTTTTAGAAATGTTGTATTACTTTATACTGTTAACTACCATTAAATCCAGATACTAGTATTATTCATTGTATCAAGGAAGGGCTAGCCTCCTATTTCTGTAAGGCAGTGATATACATTGTAAGGACTGGTGCAGGAAGAATTTACAGAAACCACTAATTAAAGGTCTTCTCAATGAAGAACCACATTTTAAGGTAGAAGTAACACTCTCAGCCTGGCAAATGACATGAAAAGTTCACCACAGAAGCCTCCTTAATGGTAATCCTTTGACAGTCAATACATAAGAAATAATACCCGTTTCAATTAGGAAACACTATTTTTCAACCTTCCCTTAGAAAATATGGCAAAGTGCATTAAGTTTCTTTAGGAACATGTTAAGTAAACACTTTGTAGAAAATTAAAAGATGCGCAGGCAGTAACTGCACAACTGGAGATATTTTCCTAAAGGATTTGAAAGATTGAGGAAAAGAACTAACAGGTAAGACTGAAGAACAAACCATTAAGGCAAGACAATACTGAAGTCAGAATATGCCTGCTAAAAAACACTCAGGCAACTTACATAGAACATCGTACTCCCCCTTGCAATCAGCTAGGGAATGATCCCAGGCAAGTCCCCAGTTCTGCTGATAAGATTTTTTTCAAGCTTCATTAGAGAAAGCCTCCCAAAGATTAAGCAAGGAGACAGCATTCAGTACCAACTTATCTCAGCATACAGGTCTCTCCAGCAGTGTTGCAGACACTTGCAGATTCCACAAGATACAAAGAACCCAACGGGTAAATTTCAGCATTTTTTCAGATGTGATTAAAAGCAAAAATGACAAGAGTAAAATTGTTGGTTTGTCAGGGGGGGTTTTGCCATTTTCACTGAAATAAACCCACTTTAGAAAAAAAAGATGAGAAAATACATAATTCACCACTAAAGCAAGCAACAACCTAAGGAAAAAACAAAATAGCCCTGTTATTGGGGAATTTCAGCTTTCACACATCTACCAAGGACTACGTAAATGGACTGTAGGCATTACAATTAGGAGTTCTTATTTGTGCACGACTGCAAGAGGAAAAAAAAAAAATGACAAAGAGATAAAAATTGGAAGACTACAGTAAAAGATTCTGACAGAAAAAGACAACAAACATAACCAGTGTTTCTTTGGTCAGCTAAGATTAAAAAAGTGTATTTGTTTCATAAAGTGGAAAAGAGTGAAGGCTGACAAAATATGATGCTAGTAAAACAGACATCTGCAATATATTTGTCAGACACATGCTAGGAAAAACATTGTATCTCACTGCCTGTTAGGTGGATGTGTTATGCAAACACACTATATAAATGCTTAAAAAAGGCAAGCAGGTAACAAGCAGACTATGACCAGTCCTCAGTATTTAACACTGAATGCAACGTATGTGAAATAAGAAAAAGGGCAAGATAGCTAAAAAAGTACAACAAGGCATTCAAATTGATCTGAACTTAAATTTGGTTGGGCAGAAGCATGACAGTTTTCACATAATACACTTACGAAACATTTCCAGTCCTGTACTAAGCAATTTATTTTGCACAACAAAAATAGTTACTTAAAAAAAAAAAGGGGGGGGGGGGAGGGAAGGGAGGGAGAAAGAATGCATAGAAAAAGCTGCAATTAAAATCAGAAATGTAGTGTTGAATGTACAGCTTAGAAATAGAGGATTTTATGGAAGGAACACTTGTCCATCAGGGAGGAGAAGTAAGGAGAAAGGCAGGTGCAGAGAACAGAAGTTTCAAGTTTGAGAAAAGCCATTCAGGTTTTGACAGTGACCTTTTCACCTTAACCTTCAAAGGATGAAACCACCTCACATACTAAAAGTCACTATCAAACACTCTGTAGTTTAGCTACACTAGACAGGCTGCTAGCACTTGTTTTCCTAATAGTCTCCATTAAAAAGAAACAAAAACAAAACCACAAACCTCAGTCACTCCAGCTTGAAAAGCTTGAAATACTTATGTTAAAAGACCTTCAGTTGAATACCAATGGCTCAATCATGTCCAAGAATAAATTCAAGTTGAAGTCAACTAAACTCAATGTATCACAAATCTGACAGAGATGTTTTAAAAAACAAAAAAATTTAAAAAAATCAAATGCTAGTTTCCCTATATAAATATCAATTTAGGAAAAGAGTACTCTAGCATGATTCTTTGTCCTCAAAACTTGCCCAAAGCTTCAAAAAAAGCTATATAATATACATACTATCTACACACACACACACGTGTGTATATATATATATATATATATATTTAGTCCTTCACAGCCTATACTCCAGGACGATTTGAGCATCTTAGGAAAGAATGCAGGAAAAACAAACAAACAAAAAAACCACACCACATCAAACCTAAACTCAAAAAAACTCACACCATACACACACAAAAAAATCCACCAAAAAAAACCAAGCACCCCCCTCCAAACAAACAACAACAAAACACAAAAACACACAAAAAAACCCAAACACAGAAATCACCCCACCTACGGAGTCTACAATAAGGGCTAGTCCAACAAGACTAAAATTACAATGCCTATGTTGACCTAACTCAAGTAATCGGACTTCTCCCATCCTTCTCACTAATGTTATGATTATACACAAAAGGAAAAAAGTGAACTCGGCTGTTGATACAGAAGACTCAAGCCAATCAGTATTGAACTGAAATGCAAGTGGTTTGTGTGAAGGTACACTTCTCTGAAATAATACTGACAGGATTTGAGAATAAAGCATGGTAATTTAAACTATTACACGTGACGCTCAGGAAGAGTTACGCAAGATTGTGAAGATTACAAAAGCCCATTAAGTCCACTGCTGGTAAATGAAAACTCATCTCACTCATTACCTCACCTTGACATGTTCACCTGGCTTCTTTTGGAGATGTCTCTGAAACACCTTGCCTTTTTGGTGCTGTGAGAAATCTAACATAGTGGTGCTCAAAATACATTTCATAGAATCATAGAATGTTAGGGGTTGGAAGGGACCTAGAAAGATCATCTAGTCCAACCCCCCTGCTAGAGCAGGATCACCTAGACCAAGTCACACAGGAACGAGTCCAGGTGGGTTTTGAAACTGTCTAGAGGAGACTCCACAACCCCCCTGGGCAGCCTGTTCCAGTGTCTGTCACCCTCACTGTGAAGAAGTTTTCCCTTGCGTTTACCCTAAACCTCTTGTGTTCCAACTTACTCCCATTGCCTCCTGTCCTAACACTGGATGACACCGAGAAGAGTCTGGCCCCATCCTCCTTACACTCGCCCTTAACATATTTATAGACATTAATGAGGTCCCCCCCTCAGTCTCCTCTTCTCCAGGCTAAAGAGACCCAGCTCTCTCAGCATTTGTAGGAGACATGATTGCAATCCCATTTATACTTCCAGAAAAACAGAGTCTGAGTGGACTATCAGTATCAATTGAGACTGTAAGCGTAAATGTTCTAAACATCTGTCAGCATCTCACAAGACAGTGAGCCAACAGCACATGGACAGTCACAGGGTAACTCTGCTTCTGTGCCACTACACGAAGTTACCACACACACCAACATAACCCATACACGTGGTTTTCAGAAAGGTAATAAACATCCACAACATTCTATTTGTACATTTGACCTATTCAATACTGAAGAGAAGCAGTGGAATTTGTCTGTATGAGCCTCTTTATTATCTCTTACTGCAACCACGAATATTACTCTCGGTGAGAAACATGGAATAAAAAACACCTCTCCTGTCAATAAAGCTGCCTGCGGACTCAGATAACCCAAACTACTCTGTGTCACGTTTAGCCAGGATACAGGTTATTCTCCAGCCTATATACACACGACAAAATTTCGCAAACAACATCGCATAAGTATGTAATCCCATGGGATAGGATTTTGCCAGCATGCAGAGACAATGAATGTTTCTATTAAATTGACACAAGCAGTGCGTAAATAGAGTCTGTTTTGAAAGGCACAAAATGAAAGCAGAAGTGATTTCAAGACATAAACAACACAGCACTCACAGGCAACATCATGCCAATGGAACAAAGCTGAGTTTTAAGACTGTTTGTACCCTTGACACGGGTGCAAGGAAAGTTCTCATACTACTACATCAATTCAAATAACCCCTTTTACAAACGTGTTCATAATCAGAGTCCTTGAGACAGGAGAGTGGCACCACAAAGACTGGGAGATACAGAAATAAGGTTAGAATTGGAGCCACACTGAGATGGCCATTGTAAATAAACAACAAACAAACAAAACCAAAGAACACACAACAACCTGCACCTCAATAGCTAAAACCAAAGAAAAAAAAGAAATAGTACCACTGCGTAGTAACGATTTGTTATCAAGAAGATACTGAAATACCCTAAAAAGTCAGTTGAGCACCCATTTTGGAGAACTAACAGCTAAAACTGCATTCCTGAGGCAATTAGTAACAAGTATATTCAATCAGAAGTCACTGTGTCTACAGTTAGGAACTTCTCATTTTCAAATCAAAGCAACTGCACAGACATCATCTGAGAATCCAAAACTAGTATGACATGCAAAGTTTTTAAAGGTATTTAAAAATTATGGTGTAGTACAAGAAAGTAAAGGCAGCACAGTCACTACGAATGCAGAGCAAAAAAGTAATACTGCCTCCACAGCTGCATTACTTTGCTATCAATAATGTTTGAAGAGTTTAGGAAAAAAAAAACTTCATGCTAAAGTAAAAATTTTAAATAGAGGGATAAATGTAACTTATAAGATTATCATATTACCATGGACAATTTATGTTTGATCCTCCTGTAATAAAACAATTTGCACTTTGCTTGCAACAAAAAAAGTTTATTCAAGCATTAGACTCAAAATCATAGCTGGATGGATGGATGCAGCAATGGATCAGATTGTATTCATTAAAACACTGAAAAGATTACACCTGAAAACATTTCTGTTTCTCTAAAGACTGTATTTGAACCCCCAAACAAGAAATATATATATATACAGAAGTCTGACAGAGACTGTAAGAGAAGAAAACAGGGGGTAGAAAAGGTATCCTATGCCTAAATTCAGGAATAGAAAATCACCATGAGACTATACACTAGTGCTGTGCGGGATTAGTTCTAGACAAAGTACTTCAAGATACAAACAAGAGAACCCAAACCCAAAACCTCAATGTCTAACAGAAATTTTAAGGTACTGGCAAGAACTTGCCTGGAATACTATGTGCAACCACAAGCACCTATGATCAAGAGAACTTAAACTGAAAAAAGTGCGCATAAAAGTTCACTACATCAGGAGAGCATATCAACAGTGTTGACAAGAAGAGACAGTCAGGAGGGTAAGTGGAAGAGAGGCAGAAATGACTGAAAGAGCCCACTCAAAGGAAACAAACCAACATTATGACAAAAGCTCAAAGATAAATAGTTCAGGCAAGCAAGAAAACCTGATCATTAGTGGAAGAGTTCTGGTTTTTAGATTAAAATTTTCTGAACGACTTTCTCATCAATAACTGAAGAAAAATACCTAAACAAAATATGGTAGAAATAAATCAGTATACAACAGAGATTAGTATCTTGCTGTTGTAGGCTACATGAATAATTGCTTATAAAAGCAGGTCTTTCACTCTGAAAAATACTTCTTTTACCAGAATCACCAGAAACACTGACAAAGTTATTATATCAGTACCCTAAAATAAGAAAACTGAAAGCCAACCTAGGTATAAAAAGTTCACAGTATCACTAGTCTACAGCCATAATTTTCACACAGCCTTCTTTTAGCAGAGAAGCTACTTTAAGATTCAGTAAGGGAAGAATTATTTGTCCTCTTTCTCCAACAATTGGAAAGGAATGGGGCAGAGGAGGCAGGAATTATTATTTTCCTTTACATTAACTCTATTTTCAGAGCAGAATAACAAAAAAGTTATAGAAACCTCGGGTATCTTGCATTATATCATTTTAGAAGACTAACATCTGTAGTATTTATACACAAGGGGAGAAAACACACAGGAGTGGCACAGAAGCCAGAGGGAAAATAAGAGGAACATTACAGAAAGTAGAAGATAGCTGTAACAGACAGGCATTAGCTACAAATCAAGTTTAATCACTGTATTGCCCCTTGGGAAACAGCACTTGATGGTATTCTAGCATAGCATTTATTTTGGGAGAAAAAAAATAATGCCTTATTGAGCCTTCTGATAAAAGTTTTTCTTCTTAGAAAACAAACAAAACCCCCAAGCATTAAGAATACCAGCATGCTACCACAGAAGCAAAAAGTTTTGTTGAATTTTGCAGATGGATGACCAACAGAAAATCACTTTAGTAACAAGTCAGAATTTGTATCCAAAATCCATACTCTCTTCCATTCCTAACTTTGTAGATAATGTAAAAAAAAACAAAACAAACAAAAAAAATGTAAATGCCTCACAGCCCATTGCAAATGATTAACTAAAGATCAAAAAAATAAAAAAAGCTAGTGGCAAGGATTGCATTCTAAGACCTAAAAGAAAGCATTGCACTGCCAAGTCAGCTGTGCATCCATCCCTAATCAATAAGAGTTATAAACAAACATTTATATTAGGGCTGCGTACAGAAATCCTAGTACAAAACCACATTCAGATGGGTGTTTTACAAATAGAAGTTGTCTACCCAGAGGCCTTATATGAGTTTAGCTTTTTTTCCCCAGCTAACAAGAATATTTTTATTTGCTTTTCACAAAACTCTTGACAGAAAACCATAGACTGAAAAAATAATTGTGTCTCTGCAGACAGGGGAAGAACCCATAACTGCAATCACAATAATCAAAAATCAGATGAAAACTTAATACAACCAGGTGAACTAAGTGCATTAGTGGTAGGTTTTTAAGACCACAGGACTAGAATTAACTTCAAGTGACAGTGTCCAGTCATCTGCTGTCAAACGTGAACCTATCAGTAAGATCACTTAAAGTTGAAGCTGAAGACTCTTCTGATGTTTCAATCTGCAAAGTCTAACTTACTTTTGTCATCTATTCCTATGCTCAACCAACTTGTAAGCTCTCTTTGACAATAATCTATTCTTTTAATACAGTTACTCATCCCTTATAATTATTTAGCCATCTGGGGCTGTGTTTCCACAGAATGATTGAGGCTGGAAGGGACCTCTGGAGACCATCAAGTCCAACCCCCTTGCTCAAGAAGTGTAACCTAAAGCCAGCTTCCAAGGACTGCATCCAGGTGGCTTTTGAGCATCTCCAGAAGGATGGAGACCCCACAACTTCCTAGGGCAATGTGTGCCAGTGCTCGGTCACACTCACATTAAAATTTAGTTTCCCAACATCCAGAGGGAATCTCCGCTGTTTCAGTTTGTGCCCACTGTCTCTGCTCTTGTCACTGGGCACCACTCAAGAGCCTGGCTCTATCTTCTTTGCACCCTCCTTTCATAAATTTACATACATTGATAAATTTAATCCTAGCTTACAAACTAGAGCATATGTACTATGACAGCTACACCAACCTTCTTGATCGTAAATTTGCAAACTCTGTAGTTTGTTTTCCCTTCTGAAATTAAGGCTTAATATTTAGTTATCCTTCAGCTGCAGCTCATCACTTATATTAGGACATGAGGAAATGGAACAAAGCAGCATCAGGGAAAGTTCAGATTGGTCATCAGGAAAAGGTTCTTCACTGAAAGGGTGGTTGGTCACAGGCTCCTCAGAGAAGTGGCCATGGCACCAAGCCTGTCAAAGTTCAAGGAGTGTCTGAATGACGCTCTTGAATCATATGGTTTAGGTAACCCTGCAGGGAGTTGGACTTGGTGATCCTTAGCAGTCCCTCCCAACTTGAAATACTCTTGTGATTCTATGGCATATTCACTGCAAACTCTTTGTATGCATTAGTGTGTAAGTTATGCTTTCACTCATGCTCAGAGCTGTGCTGAGGTATTGTAAGGCCACACATTTCATTTTACTAAACTGTATCACTTCCTTACAACTTCCCAAAGAGGACAAAAACCTACACAGGAGAGAAATCTAAAGCATATTAGCATTAACAAAAACAAACAAACAAAATCAAACAAGCAAAAAAACCCACACACACAAAAAAACCAAACACAAACCAACAATTAAAAAAAAAGACCAAAAAACACACAAAAAAAACCCCACAAACCAAACAAACTAACCAACCCCCAAATCAATGACAAATCCTACACACAACCCCCCACTGGTCTATGTTCCATACATAGAAATAGTTACAAACAGAGTAACACCTATTGGAGATAACAGTGAAAAAACCCCAATAGAAACTAATCTTTACTCATTGTTAAAAGGATGTTTGCAATTGAAAGGAGCAAGCTTTAAAGTATTAATAGATAAATAGCTGCTCCCACTATGACAGTAAGCATACAATCAAGATAAGACAGTTCAGAGTTTCCACCTAAGGTACAAGAACTGCTCATGTGCACATTATAGGTTGCTGTCTCCCAATTCCCCTCAAGTTAGAAGTTTAACATACCCAAACCTTGCAATTAAGAAACATCTCTGGTAAATCCTGTTGACAACTGAATCCCTCACTAATCCACCTGCTCACAGACAGATGTTGCTGCTCCTTATCAGAAAAAAGCTGGAACTGTCCACACCTCAGCCAGATTCTCAGCTCAGGAGCAGTCTGCTTTAATTACATTTTTAAGACAAAAAGCTCAGCTTAGCAGGGAAACAGCTAAGGTATGGACACACTTCTACCGACTCCACTGCAGGGACCAACAAGCTGTATCAGGCAAATGAAGTAGAAAGTGTAGACATTATGGAAAAGGCATGCAACTGAGAACCACCATTACCGCGAGGTGAAGAACACCACCCTCCCACAAACAAAACACCCCAAACGAAAAAAACCACACCACAAAAAAAACCAAAACAAAACCAACAAACACACACCAAACAAACAAACCAATAACAAAACCAAAACAACCGACACACCACACCACCCCCCCAAATCATGCAAACCCCATACCCAACTGCTGAGGAACCTCAAGACTTGAAGTCTAAGAAGTGTTGAACAAAGTGAGAGAGGAAGTAGGATTTACACGGACAGTAAGAACTGGAATCAGAAGCATGAAGAGTGATGAGGACAAACTAGACAGAGAAGTTGCTAAAGAGCCCAGAGCAGAAAGATCAGCTGCAGGGAAAGTAGAACACATGTCCAGCAGAACTCAGTCCTTTCTAGGGCCTGTAGTACAACATGAAATCACCATGTTACACTGCTGCTCTTCCACTAGTAACAAGTATTTGCAAGAACTCACTGAAAAGCTCTTGTACCTCATCCCACTTCCTGATGGTTAAAAGAGAAAAACTTATTGCTACTAATAACATTCCACTAATTTAATTAGTAGCAGCTATATAAAGCTAAAGGTTACAACCTAACGACTCACAGGAACACATCCATACAGTGAATTTGTTTACTACATTTGCTTCAAAAGGAACAGCAAAAGTATGGAAATACTTGCAAAATCAGTTAAGAGTTAGGAAACATCAGACCTACAATTTCATATACACTACTAAAGAGAATACACACAAAGAAGCTGATTTACTTGATCATTCACTACAGTTTTTCCACACCACAGGACTTTTCTCACTCAAAGCAAAGAAGCTACTCAACTTTTCACCTTGTAATTTAATGTGCTCCTTATTACACTATTTAAACCAGCTTAATTTCCTACTGCACTTCTGTACAGGACTCACCACGGTAGGATGTTAGTGTGCCATAAAAATTAACTTATTTTCACAACACCCTCAGAAAATCATTCATAAAAATGGGTATTCTTGCCATTTTATATATGAATAACCTGAGTTACAGACTGAAGCTTAAGAACTATCCACCAATTTTGCCTTCACAGTCAGAGAAACTTAGAGCACAACTTTTGAAGTATACCATGTGATCCAGCACTAGGTCTGAAACTAAAGCTTCTGTTGAGCCTTACAGAAGAATCTGGGTTCTAGAGCTTGTGTCCCACAAAATCAATGAAAAGTTTGGTTTAAACAGACTTACACGAGATCACAAACTAACAGAAAGAAAGTATTCCGGTATTCGAAAGTGACATTCAATCACCCAAAGCACGGGATAATGCTTTCCCTTCCCACAGTCCCCTGTCAAATCATTTCAAATTTCTCAGCTTTGTGGTATGTCAGCCAACTTTGATATGCAGCTCTAAATCTTCAGTACAATAAGTTGAAGTAAAATTACATGTAAATCATAAGTACATGTTATGGTAGTCTTTAGTTATGAAGATGGAAATTAATTAAAACTTTCGTATTTTTAAAAAAGAAACTGCAATTTGACTATTTTAAGGCATTTTTGTAGGGAATATAGAAGATGAAGGGGGCAATAATCCATTATGGAAAAAAAAGTTACTCTAAATGTGCTCGTATATAATACTGTATGAACACCCTAATGGAGAGCTCACTACAGGCAACATTTGTAATATGTTCATATTTGTAATATGATAGTTCTTAACTTGGGGAAGACTTTCAAAATGTTTTGAGTTCTCAAAGTGCAATGTACCAGTCATCAAAAATGAGCGTAGAAATTTTCTTTCCAGAAACTGTGCATGCATGAAAAATCTCCATTAATTCCCTCAGCTACAGAAACGTTTCCAAGAACTATGGACTGTGTAATCCAAACTAGGCAAATGGAAGGGAAATGCATCTCCTACTTTCTATCTCTCTGAACACGCCTCTTCCCCTTACAAACTTTCTAAAGACTTTATCATTTGTCTTACTCATTCGTTCTTTCTTTTATTTCCAAAAGCCAGAAAAGCAAAATGATATAGCCTTATTCAGGCTAGTTCATACTCGCAGAGGAAGAAAATCCCATGTAAACTTAATTGCATACCATGAATTAGTATCCACAATTTGTCTCTCTTAGACCTTTGAAAAGCTGAGTGGCACACTGAACAGCTCTGAGTGTCCATGGGTATCATCCCAGACAAAAGCTTTCACAAACTGATGGCATAAAAAGCTATAGTCTCTTCCGCACACTTTGTTTCTATGTACAGAAACAAACTACTCGCAGTGCTTCACACTGACCTGTTAAACAACAAAATAACTACCAGAGACCTAACGGGAAACCACCGAGCATCTTCCCCACAAAAACGCTTTCAAATTTTAAGTAGGTAGATGCAGTGGGGGGGTAATCCCTAAAGAAATGAAAAACTTTCCATGAAGTATATTCTGCTCACTTTCTGACAATGCATCTCAATTCTTTTTTAATAACAGTAACCTAAAAAATACAGTGCCAAAGATTTCCCAGAAATCCCACTGTCTTCATTGAAACTCTACACCCATGTATCAAAGCAGTACAAAGAGATTTTGAACAGTCAAGCCCACGGTGGCTCAAAGATCATACAACAAGAAGTTGTGATGCAAGTTTATTTTAAAATTTCCCCCTGAGCAGTATGTCTGCACTCACTGTGGATAACTGTTAATTTTTTTTTTTTTTTTTTTAAAAAAAAAAAAAAAAAAAGTAGTTCTGGGTTTTTCTCCCCTCCTTTCTAAGACTTTCAGAATCCAGGCTCTTGATGCCAAATTGAACTGCACCGTGGACTCACTGGAGATGTCTCAGAGAGAATCAGAGGCTTCTCTGAATGAAGCTGTGGACAGCCAATTGGCATGCTTACACAAAGCGTGGAAAACCTCACTCAACAGTTACATTCTAAGTGGTTAACAATTATACTCCAACTGAATCTAGTCCTCTTTAAATGAGCTACAAAATGTAGTTTAGGTGCCTATACAATGGAAGCAATTAAGACAATAACACTTTTGACTGCTAACTTCATGTCTTTTTTGTCCATTAAAAAGCATGCAAGTGAAGCATCTCATTTCAGCAGAAGCATCCACTAGGATTTCTAATTAAGTCAGAGAAAAAGTACACACAGTATTGTCTGGAATCGATCTTAGAAGAACAGGGTCTAAATTGGAAAAGCCCAGATGGGGTCCTGATCCCTGGTTATGGTACCACCATATAAATGGTGACAGACACAAGATGATTAGTACAAACATGCCCATCTGTTCCTAATGAGGTTCAGCACTTTTTTTTGTTGCTGCTTATTATTATTTCTTAAAGCACATTAATACCAAAGTTGTCAGGAGCTGAAATGACAGAGCTAAGGATCAGGCAGTATAAAACAAGCAGAATGATGCAGAATCTTTTTCTAGTGCTTGGGATGGGATGTGAAAGAGTAAATTCCACAGATGGGGACAAAGTAATGAAGGTCTTAATCCTCAGAACCTACTTCAAGGACTTCCTCACACTTTAGAAAAGGCTGAAAGCAGAGACAGACAGCAATCATCTTTAAAAAGAGTGGACGCATTAACATTTAGATTCTTCCAAGTTAAAAATATTAATTGTATTCCACGGAATTTTTTTATGTTAGATGTTATAGAATTATTCAAATTAATAGCATTTTTATTGTGGAATCCAAAATGCTCCACAGAGCTTTTGAAATAAACCACTAACTTGCTAAAAATAACAAAGTTTATTTTCATTAATACATTGCACTTTTGATACCTTTTACTTAAGTATCAGAACTAAGCAGAAACAAAAAAAAAGGCAAGTTTCCTACAAAGACTACATTCAACTGAAGATGTGATGAATGGAAGGGCAATAGGTATGTCATTTTCATACATATACAGTCTTAACTTTTTGGTGTTTGACCTCTAAGGACAAGGAGAGATGCTGGGTTTTTGGTTTTTTTAAAAAAGAGTATGTTTTGTAATTCTTTAAAAGCCTGCACATGGATCGTCCCAGGACATGAGTGCTGTTCAGATACTCCAGAGGATCTACAGATCTGGTAAATCAGCACAACACTTCACCACCAGGGATCATCACACTACTAACACATCCTTTAAAAAAAAGTAAATAAATTATCCTCAGTTTTCCCTCACCAGTTAGTTTCAAAACTGACAGAAAGCCTCCAATATTCTCTCAGTCTTTCAAAAAATCATTTCTGATTACAGTAGTGACATTTTGTGCTACAAGTAAAAAACCATTACTTTAGAAACTTGTCGGAAAAAGTATGATACACTACCTTAACACTTGTCAGTACCACGTACCACAACTACTTTTTGGTTCAATAAAAGAACTTGTCTGCAGGGGCGGGCGAGGCAGGGCAGGGGCTACTATGTGAAGAAAGAGGAAGGTATGTATTCAGGCTAAGTAATATTAAGGGAAAGGGACATTAGAATGAAGCCAGTAGAGGAAAAATGATGAGCTGTACTACCATATTTTCCTCCCTTTCCCACTTCGCATGTTTTTATTGTTCAGCTTCACATTTTCTTATTCACTACTTCCATGAAAATCCTCCTTGTGCAACAAGTAGCCTTTATCACCTCTCCACAACTCAGGCTTAATGAAAAAAAACATTTCCTCCAAAAACTTTCAAATGAAATTCCCTTACTAAAACACTCATACAAATTCTTACTCTTCTGTATGAATATAAACTGTGTGACTGAAAAAAAAAAAAGTGAGGAAAAAACATAACCTGAGAGCCTGGTAGAAAGCAACATACTCCAAAAGAAAATGCATCTCTTTTGATATACAGGAGATAACAGTGTCTCATGTTCTAGAGCCAAGCACAGATAATGCCTGAGGTGATGCCCATATTTCATTACTATGCTTTTCCAAATGCTACTAACGACTGTTGTTTTTTATACTTTTAATTACAGCTTAATAATGACTTAGGTGACTTCCTGAATTTAAGTTGATAAGCAAGCTTGCTAGATACAGTCTAAACCAAATACTTATATGGCACAAAAGAAAAAAAAAGGTATACAAGTGTTATAGACATATAATTTTCCATTTTAATTCAATTTAGGTGTTTCATCGAAAACTGAACTACAGTTTATCCAGCTTGTATAGTCACTAATAAAAGGCACGCAAGAGGCACATAGGCAAATACTACTGTATATAAACTATATTTAAAAAAAAATACACACACACACTCACAGTAATCAAGTGCAACCTTGCTTGAAACACAGACACAAGATGTCATGCAAGTACTGAACTACTTTCTCCAGTAGTGCACACTTTCAGATGCCAGTGATGAACACGATACATACACCACCCTTACCTTACCTGATGGTCTCTCACTCTCTTTTCAGTTAGTCTGAGCATACATTCAGCTGTTTCACATCTCTGTGGTATTACTTCACACAAGTACATGTAATATTTAGAGCACACCTATATTATGCACAATACACACCAAGCAAAATTTCCATCCACTGAAAACAGAACAACTCCACTAGTTTGGAAGGGGAAAACCTGAAGGAGTGCACATCATCTTACCTCCTTCGTAAAATGTGATTTGACACCCATTTTCAACTATAAAGCCGTTCAAATTTTCAACACCCCTTCTATCGCATCTCCCACAAAGAGAAATCAGTTACAGCCAAAGCACAAAACAAAGACCAACAGAAGAATACTTCAGCAGTTGTGTTAAATGGGAAAACAGAACGCCTAGCAAAATAATCACGGCTCTCACTATAAGCGACCGTGCAGGAAGCAAACGTAAAAGTCAGAATAAGGCTTGCACGACAAAATCCAGCTCCTACAGAGCTGGTCCGCTGCAGTTTAATCTTCCAGAATTGTTCACCGTCATTAATTGTCGATTTGTTTTGAATAGCAGATAGTGATTTATTTGCAGCGGCATGAAGTTACAGACCTGGATTCCTGACCAGAGGCTCTCAACGTAAACAATACATAACCTATAAATTAACCATTCTCCATCTGGCAATTCATATGTAAAATTCATAGTTTTTCATCTACCAGTCGGCGGCAACCACCCCCCCCCTTTCCTTTCCAAGCACTTCCTAACAGACCCTGATGCAAAGGGGGGGGGGGGGGGGGGGGGGGAAAGAAAAAAAAAGAAAAAAAGAAAGAAAAGGGATTAAAAAAAAACAAACAAAAAAAGCCAGCATGAAAGCAATGGGCTCCCACTAGTACCCACCAAACCGAGGTCCTCAGCGGCCGCCACCTCCTCCCGGCTGCCGATCCCAGCTAAGCGCGGAGCGGAGAGACCGAACCGGGCGAGCAAAGAAGGGTCCCCTCGCCCAGCCCGGGCACCCGCGCGAGGCGGCGGGAGCTGCGGTGCAGCCCAAGCGGGGACTAGGCCGGCGGGAAGGGGCAGGGAGGGGACAGGCGAGGGAGCCACGATCACTCACCACAACGGGCCAGCAGCCTCCCCTCCCTCCCTCCCTCCCCCCCGCCGCCGCGAGGAGCCACCGGCGCGGAGCGCACGCCACCGCCCGCCGGGCCACCTGGGGGGGGAGGTGAGGGGGGAAGGGGTGACCCCCACCCCCCCAAGGGCCCCGCGCCCGGCGAGGGGCAGCGCGCACCCCAGGCAAGGTCACCCCCTCGCGGGGCCCCGCCGCGCCCGGGGCGGGGGGGGGGAGGGGGGGCGGCAAATTTAATTTGTGACGCCGGCTAGGGGCAAGGGGGGAGGGGAGCAAGCCCGCGAAGGGGCGAGGGGAATGGAAAGGGGGAGCTCTGCCACGGGCCAAGGGGGGTGGGGGGGCGGGGGGGGTGGTGTCTTCAACCCCCCCACACTCCCTCTCCTCCTCGAGAGCTGGCCGCGGAGCTCAGTCCAAGCGGGCGCCCCCCGCCCCAGAGAACAGAAAATGGAGCGGGGACGGGGTGGGGGTAACCGCGACCGAGGTACCGAGCTTCTTACCCCGCCGCAGCCGCCTCTCCTCGCTGGTCCCAGGCAGGTCCGCTCCGCGCTGCCGCTGCTCCGGGCTCGGAGAGGAGCTGCCGCCGTAGCCGCAGCCAATCGCCTCTAACCCCCTCCCCTTCCGCAGCTCGCCCCGGTCCCCCTGTCGGCTTCAAAATGGCGCCAACTTGTCTCCGGCTGCTCCAATGGAACCGCCGGGGGAAGCGAGCGGGGCCAGAGCGGGGCAGCAGCGCCCCCTGCCGGCTCGCGCGGCCGCCGCGGCGCCCGGCACCGACCGGAGCTACCGATCGCAGGGCCCGCGGGCAGCGCTCCCCGCAACGGCGGCCCGCCGCCCCCCGGCCCCCCGCGCCGCAAACCTTTCCCTCCGTGCCTCCGCAGGAGCCGCGGAGCGCTGCTGCTGGGCGATGATGAAGGGGGTCGGTAGAGGGGGACGAGAAAGGGCGGGGGGGGGGGTGTTGGGTGTTTAAAAGTCACGACCCCCTCCCCACGCGTGCTCGCGGCGCGGGGCCCACCCAGTGCAGCAGCCCTCGTTTTCCAGCCGGGGAAGCTGGCCACCGAGCCTGCCTCCCCCGGCAGACCGCCGGTAGCTGCACGGCACCGCGCCAATCCTTGCCAAAAGCGGGGGACTGGGTTTAGAATCGCGACCGCGCGATTTCCATGCTGGCCCAGCACCTCGCTTCAGCCGCCCGCCGCGCCGCGTGAGGTGCAGCACTTAGGGACACGGAGACGGACAAAAGCAAACGGCCCGGGCCGAGGTGACCGGGCGGGCGGCTGACGGACGCACCACGATCGATTATCCGCTGCTGCGCGCTGTGTAAATTAGTGAATCAGGTATTTCCCCCGAACAACGCGAATTTTGAAAGGATTATTGTAAAACAGTAAGGCATAAAGTTGCTTAACTGAGGAGAAAAAAAAAAAAAAAAGCGGGAAAAAAAAGTAGCAGAAATTGCTCATCAAACCGTTTGGTTTTGCTTGAGCGCAAGAGTTTCAGGGCCACCCTTACAGGAAAACACAAACCTAAAAGTGATGTAATTTCTTCTCGCGGCTACGGATAAAGTGCTGCATTTATGAATGACGCATCAGAAGACCTTGGAAGTGTTTAGAGTATTATGATTCGAAAAATATAGATCATACTCAGCGGATCTGATGAAACATACTCAGGGCTTTGTATAGGGTGAGAAACGTACTTAAATGACATCTCAGCTAAGACATTATAACTAATATTTTCAATATTTACCTAAGGTCCCTCACGCTTTCTGAACTTGCTTACTTACACATTGTAACCACCTTGGTTTATTTGCGTTCAAGTTTTAAACTAAGTTAAATAGCCTCGTCTTATAATAAAGGCTACATCAGGATAAATTGCCGGAACTATTACAGAAAAATCACTTTTCAGGCCCCAGAACTCCCCTTGGGCGATTCAGGTTCGTCCCGCTCTTCCTGCAAAAAGTAGCACGACTGAGTGGGCAGAAAAGAGAGGAATACCTCATCTGAAAAATTTATATGGCACTTGCAGCCAAGGATATAATTTTTTTCACGCAGATTGAACAATTTCACACACACGCGCGCGCACCCCGTTGCCATCTATCTGGATTTAGCGAGGTACAAAATCTCAGGGTGGGGAACGAATCTTTTTCCTGTGGAGCACTCGCACGTCTGTGCGGGGATAGACAGAAACCAGCAGAAAGATTAAACGCTCATATAGCAAGTGAAATTGCAAAACTATAACTGTGACAGTAACGAGCGTGCCGATATACTTCACATACAAATCTGTTGCTCCGTTTTACTGACAGAGCAGGTTACAGCGGCCCCGAACGTTCCGAGCTCCCGGCAGGACGCCCGGTGCGCTGAACGCTTCGGCGAGTAGAGCACAAGGTGCTGTGTAACGAAAGCCTCCGGCAGTTACGCGCTACCCTTCATCTCCTGCCTGCACCGAGACTCTTTAAAAAAAAAAAAAAAAAAAAAAGTCAGAAATCGACATTTTGGAGGAAATCCTTCACTTCTCCCTCCCGGTTTCGCCGCCGTCGGGGCGCGGAACCCCGCAGAGCGATGCTCGCTCCGGGCGCCGCGTTATGTGACAGGCGCTCGGCTGCCGGCGCCCCGCCGCAGTAGCGCGCGCGGCCCTCCGGAGGGAGCCCGTCCGACACCGCTCCTCTCGTCGCTCGCGTCCGGCCGCGAACCTCTCACCCCGCCGGCCCCGGCCGTTACCCCCGCGGCCGGTTCCCGCCGAGGAAGGTCAGGTGGGAAGCGGCCTTGCGCCGCCCGGCCCCCCCGCCCTGGCGGCGGTTGGTGGCGGCCGCGCCGTGTGGAGAAGGCGCCGCCAGGCAGGCCCGGGCTGCAGCCGAGGCCGCGTGGGCGCCGCGGGCGGCAGGAGGCAGCATGGAGCTGCCGTCCCTCGGCGCCGGCCAAGTCTAACAACTCTCCGGCAGGCCGGGGGAGGACCCCTCCTTACACGCCCCCGTTTGGTGGCTTAGCTAGACGTGTTGCGCAGGAGTTTCCTCAGAAAAGCATTTGGGAAGTGTAAAGGACCTATATTCTACCTACAGGAGAGAGGAACAAGTACCCAGCCCCGTTTCGATGCAGTCCTGCATGAAAAGAGCTGTGCCGTGCACCCTGGCCGTGTCCCGAGGGCGACCCCAGCCTCTCCCACAAGAAATGTCACGTCTTACAAGGCACTGATTGCGTAAGCAGACTCTGTTTTACTAGATTGGGCACCTCCTGAAAGTTCAGGCAAAAGTAAGGATACGTGTGTGTTACAGAAACTGTGTAATTAAGGTTCAAAATATTTTGCTTACAGTATGACATCTAGAGAAAAAAAAACAGTGCCACAGAACTACAAAGACCAGATCTGTTACACAGATTGCGTGTGTTGAAGACACCATTCGCATCTCAGTGTTCAAGTGACAATGATGAACATGCCAGTCAAAGAACATCCTACACAGCAGTATTCTCACGGCTTTCTGTCTGTAAAAACATTGTGTGGAAATAGCAGACTACCGTGACGAACACATCTTTGTACCTTAGAAATACACAGAATCTTCTCAACAACAGAAATGCTCTCCTGAGTCAGACTCCAATTCCATGGTAACTTTGTTTAACAGATTTTAGTGAGGAACGTGCACAAATGCATTTTAAAAATACAAGTATGTTCCCTGGTTTGTCTCTGTCCGTGTACTTCCTGACGCGCAAACCTGCTGGAAATCTGTGACTGTGTCAGCATCTCCCTTCACAGAAACTATGCTGGCACTTTCCCAAGCCATTATGTTTATCCATGGGCCCAGTGATCTTACTCTCTTATTGTATTGGCCTTTCAGTGTCAATAAGAGTAGGAAAAACTGTCAAGGTAACATCACCACCAGAAGATTCAATAAACATTTATACTGTGTCTCCTTCTCATTACAGCATACATTTTCATGTATGAATATATCTCTATGTTTTGCCTTTAAGTGCCTCAATTTTTTTTCACTCATTAAACTGAGCAAAAAAAATATATGAAGACATATCAACATTATGGATACTTCAAAACAGAATAGACAAACACCCTAAATTTTCCAGTCAACCCTTCATTTAAATAAGAGGTCTAAGATCTATCTCACAGGACTGAACAGACAGGGATCTGAGGAAGAAAGCTGACAGGTGAGAAGTGGCATAGATTTTCAAACCACCCCAGCATTCCACTGAGGGATGAAGAAAGGTTGGAAGGAAGCTGGGTCTTCTAATGATTCAATGCTGGAGACCACATCACTCCCTATTGATTCACTACAGTGAAATATTAAGATTGCCTACCAAAATCCTATAGTCCCAGGCAGAAAAAGAGAAGGGATAGACTGAAATTTATTATTACCCTCCAAAAAAAAAGAAGCAGATATTTTAGCTTAACCATATCCTAAAACTCTCTCATGGCTAGCAAGTTCAGTCAGATCACAAGGAGGGTCAACTAACACAAGGAAAAAGGGAGGGACTACACAGCAGAGACCAAGAACAACTGCTTTTGATGTCTGATTAATTGTGCATTGTTTTATCAAATTCCCTACCTATAGACTAACATTATGTGAATTAAGAGTAACTGTTGAGCAAATCCTTCCATAAAGTCATCACCAGAGTCTGATGAAAAGCCAGCACAAATAACAAAAGAATTTGAACGGAAGCCAATTGGTGGGTTTTTTTTTATTTGAATGCAAACTACGTTACATTTCTAAATATTACATGAGTTACTCAAGAGAAATCAAAACCACTTAACTGAATCCTAAAGTAGCTTTTGTTTCCTTTTATAAATGGTTTGGGCAAAACCAAAGCAGAACAGGAAAGTAAAAACTGAAAAAGTTTAAGAAATAGAAGGGTGCATTTTTTTCTTTTTTCTTCCTCCCTTTTTTTTTTTTCCTTTTTTTTTTTTTTCCACCCCACCACGCTTAGCTACATTCCCTTTCTTAATATATCTGGTTTGTGAAACAGGTAATTTTGTTTCCAGCATACAAATAACCACCATTCCTTTCTGTTTGATTCTCTTATAGCTATGATTCCAGAAAAATGGCATCCTTTTTTTTTTTACCAGAAAAACAATTCAAATTAAATACATGTGATCTATATACTGAGTCCTCCACACTGACAGCATTTTTTCCATGTAGGAGGGAGAGTTAGTGCCTATATACACCTTCGACTTGCGGGTGTATTTGCCTGAGAGAAAGAAAAAAATAGATCATTTATTATGAACACGAGTTAATTTTGCAACTAATTTTAGTACCTCATATGTCTCTTAAGTAATTTGCAAGGAAGTCACATGGAAACAGTGACTTAAGACGACTGGAATTTTTAGACTCTTACTGTCTCTGTGAGTGCTGTTTCCAACGCTGTCTCCCTGTAAACAAAAATCAAACATCTGAAAAAGTGATGCTCAGAAGCTACGAGCTTTAATACACGTGCAATATTAATTCTAAAGTTTGATAAGCATGGCTTTTATCTTAGTGCTAACAAGCCTGATTCTACCAAAAATACCTATCTGCATCTGTCTTGTGGTTGTTTCCTAATAAAAAGACAAGAGTCATTAAGTACTATATGATATTTCACACACAAAAAAAATGAGTAGCGATGGTATTGTGTTACTTGTCAGGGTGAGGCCTGCAGGAAGCCTTCCACTCCACCTACTCATCTGCTCTTTTCATGTAACACTTACAGCTACTGTGGGACACTAGTAAGATTAAATGACCTACTAAAGTAAGCCTTTCTATTAAAAATATTACCCCCTCCCAAAACATGCCATCTCAAGTTAGCTGTAGATGTATCTTTCTCTCTGACCTCTCTTCTTCAGCTAGGATCCCAAAAAGGTCATTGCCTTTGGAGACATGTATGGGAAGAGAACAAGAAAATGTTTCATGTTACAGTAGCCACAGGAGTGAAAATCATCACTGAGATTGTTAACATTGTGAAATAGAATCTGTCTCTTTACTGCAGTCAGGAAGTGATGGTGTTTTATTTCATTGCCAACAAGTGCATCTTTTATGTGTTAGCTAAACAAATCTAACCATCTTGCTGTCTGTCGGGAATAAGTTAAGAGAGCATTAATACACAAACCTTTAAGGCTTCTAATACTAGTTTGTTGTTAGATTGTTGTTTGATTGTTTGGGTTTGGTTTCTCTTTTCAACCTAGTGTGGCTTAACAGCTGTTTTGTTGCTAAACGTCATGGAATTTTCTTGCTGACCAGTGACCACTCCAGCTATCTGCACAGTGTTTGCCTACAACTTAATGCTAACAGAACTTACAGCAGCCAGCATCTAAAAAGCTACAGTAGTCAGGGGAAAAAAAAAAAACACCTTATTGCTTTCGTGACAGTTATGACAGTAGAGAATTAGTATTTTGGGAGTCTGCACCAGCAGTCTTTCTGGTGATTAGCTCAGTTTGTCAGTGAATTAAATGAGTTTCTCCTCCGAGTTCCTTTAATTGATTTAAATGCTTTCCATCCTTAATTGAGATGTAGGATGTGAAGTGGAAGAAGGAAAGTACATAACCTAAATATTCTTAAGCAATGCTCTTAATATGACAAAATGAGAAAAATATGTAAGAAATTTTTACTTTAAGTTGTATCTGAAAGGTGAACATCTCAGTTGTTAAACTTCAATTATTGAAATAAAAGTAATTTCAGGTAACAACTTCATAGTTAAAAGGACCAAGTAATCTAGAAAACAGTGGGGCCGTTAACATCGCCATAACTAAGCATGTTGCACTAAACAGCTTTAGTATTTTATCACCTCTTTTCCTCTCACTTTAACAGTGATTAGTGTATTAGGCACTAATAAACATATTCTACTGTGTAAAATTCTGTGTATTTCTCAGTTGCTCTATCCAGTGCTCTTTTTCTTCTACCTACACTTTTTCCTTTTACTATTTCATTGTCTGCCCTCTATATAAAGCTATGCATTTTAATGTCCCGTTGAGTTTAATCTTACTGAAGGCATAACACTCAGTCTCATCCATTTTTATGTAAATTTGAGTCGCTGTTTAGATATTCTTGCAAACTAAGCAGTGCCTGGACCTTCACCTTGGGTGTCTCTTCCCAGAAATTCCCCTTGTTCTACTTTGAAACCCAGAAACTGCTCTGAATCGTGTTTTCTTTGTCTGCTTTTCCCTAATATTTAACAACTTATAAGCTCAGCTTTGCTGTAGGCTAGCAGTTGTATTATTTTCTAAAGCACTCTACATTAAAACAGTTAAATCTTACAGTTCATTCTGTTTTGCTATACTGCTTTAAAACAAAACAAACAAAACAGAACAAAAAACATTGAACAAACAAACAAAAACCCAACAAAACCCAGAACCAACCATCCACAAAACATCCAAGATCTCAAGAACCTCCAAAATATTTTCTCCCCACTGTTTTGATCTTCAAAATAGTTCATCCTGTACTGGAAGGGAATAAAATAACAATATTAAATTGAAAATACTTATATTCAAAATAAATACTAACCTCTTCATGGCTTAAATATAGCTTGCTAGAATCTGTTACATGTATCCAAAAAATACTCCTATCTCCTATAGGCCAGTAGGGATATTTTTTGGTAAATATACAGAATTCCTAAGTTAATTCTTAGGTTTAAATTTGAAAACAACAACAACAAAAGATCCGTGAAATTAAGAAACCAAAAACGGTTACTGAATTTTCATGATTGAAACGCTGATCTGACCTTTAGATATCAGTATACTTCTTTGCCATATAAATATTTCTGAAAAACATTTGGGAAATGACATTCCTTGTTGGTTGAGGAAACCAGTTGTCTTACTGTGAAGCAGAATTTTTCTCTAGATATAGTTTGATTTAAATTCAAAGAATTATGCAAGAGTATTTCCTGAATTTCCGAAATCATCTTGAAGCCTCACTTTTCCTAACAAGATTTAGTGAAGTACAGAGTGGAAAGACAAACTAAGACCCAAGGTGATTATCCTTTAGAAATAGGCGTGATTAAATATAATTATGTAACTAGTCCTCTTGAACTCAAATGAAGGTCTTATTAAAGTGTTATTAGAAGAACAGTGTTACGAGAGGAAGAAAGAGTACTCTGCTACGTCAAGTCTAATAACAGGATCAAGGCATATGATCTAAATGATTGAGCTATCATTCCATATTAGCCCTTAATTGCAAAAGCCAATCTCAAGTGGTGCCCACAGGGTATTTATCTTGATTTTTTTTTCCCCCTTATTATTACAGATGAAGTCTCAGCATTCTGCCTATGTTAAATTTGCCTTATCTTTTCTATTAGAAGACAGAATACAGGCATTTATTGTTTTGACAACGTTTTTTTTTCAGGGTTAATGTTTTCCACACCAGCTATCTTCTTCATGCTGAGTTATTTTGGGAAGTTTTATCATAAATGTTTCTAGAAGCAAATTTAAGAGGAATATTTCCTTGAAGAAAAGAATAGTGTCACGTTCTTATTACAAATACCCAGTGCTTCTCCTTCTATGAAACTGGCAATTTGAGAAATCTGAAGAATATTCCTCTTCCTGCTGCCATTAGAGCATGCCTCTGTCTCTGCAGAGAATGTATGTATTCTCTGTAGTTTTCCCTCAGCAAAAGGATGTCATTGTGTTCCAGACTTGCAAGAGAAGATGAAGGTGGCACATTAGTCTTTTGCAGGAAAGTGATAAAAACCGAAGGAAGAAAACACTCTGAATCGAATGGAAAGAACAGCATTTGTAGTAGGAAGTGATAAAGGACTATAGAATGTAAAGGAATAATGGGAACCAGATGAGAATCATAGAATAGTTTGGGTTGCAAGGGACCTTAAAGATCATCTATTTCCAACTGCCCTGCTATGGGCAGGGGAACCTCCCATTAGACCAGGTTGTGCAAGGCACCATCCACTCTGGTCTTAAACACACCCAGTGATGGCAAATCCACAACTTCCCTGGGCAACCTGTTCCAGTTCCTCATAGTTGAAGAAATTCTTCCTCATTTCTAATCTAAGTCCACTCACTTCCAGTTAAAAGTCATTACCTCTCATCCTATGACTACAAGCCCTTATTAATAGTTCCTCCCCAGCTTTCTTGTAGGCCCCCTTCAGATACTGGAACACTGCAATAGTCTCCCTGGAGCCTTCTCCAGGCTGAACAACTCCAACTCTCTCAGCCTGTCCTTGTAGGAGGTGCTCCAGCCCTCTGACCATCTTTGAGGCCCTTGCTGAGAAGGATGATCATTCTGGAAAGGAATAGTAGAGGTGAGGAAGACTGGCAGTTGTAGTGGGTAGAACCACTGGAGGTAACAACAATGGCAAGAAGGTGCTGGATAGAGCAACATGAAGGGTAGGGCCATGTGACCTGGCAACCATTAGGCTGAGGTGATAGAGTTAAACTGGTCCAAGGGTGGAGTGCTCTAAAAGGAGAGGTACAGTCCCTGCACCCTCCTCAGTTACTTATTGTCATTGCTTCCCTCGTACTGGACAGCCTGGGCCCACAAGTGATTCAGGAGCACTGTCTCTCTCTAGGGTGAAAGAAGAGCAAAAGCTACTAGGAGAGAGGAGGCAGGACACCCCCTGTATGGGAAGAAACCATTTTTTTCTGAACGGCAGCTTAATTTTACTGTGATTTAATTGTAATTTGAAATTGCACCTTAAGACATTTTTTTTCTACAGAACCTGAAACTGGACCCGTGCAGAAGAGAGCTGTCAGTTAGTGCAACTACATACACTAGCACAAGTACCAGGGATCTCTGCCACTGATCTAAAGCTGCAACTAAACCAGTAAACCACGTAGGAATCAGGATGATCCTCCAGAGTGGGCAGCTGCCACCTTCCCTTTTTAATTAAGGGAATCAAATGCAAAAACTTCTCTGAGAAAACGCTGCATTTACAAGTTCAAACATTACAGTTAAAATACGTCAGAACTAATTTTTTTTTCATAGAACTTTATTCACTTCTCTTCCGCACACTAGTTGTGGTAGTATCTGTAATGTTCAAATCAACTTAAACTTACAAGACACTTGAAAAACTGAATCAAAATCTGATTATAGAGAGTGAAAACCTCTTCGCTTAGTTCAGTTAAAACCAACATTACACAAAGGTGATAGCATAAGGAACACAAGAATAGATACTTTTTCATTATTTGTTACCCATACAATAACAGTACTACATTCTTACATTTTTATTTCTATGAGAAGTTACCACAAAAATCATAGACGAGTTTTCTGTGCTGCAGCAAGTGTGATTTGGGAGACATACTGAAGAGGCACATGACAGAGTTCTACCTGGCATATGGTAAAGTTTCAAGCAAATTTATAAATATTTGGGAAAAAAAAAAAGAAGTTATACAATTCAGACTCCTCTGCAAAAAAAGAAAAGAATGTCTTCACCATGAGGGTGGTGAGACACTAGAACAGGTTGCCCAGAGAGGTGGTGGAAGCCCCATCCTTGGAAGTTTTTAAGCCCAGGCTGGATGGGGCTGTGAGCAACCTGCTCTAGTGGGAGGTGTCCCTGCCCATGGCAGGGGGGTTGGAACTAGATGATCTTTAAGGTCCCTTCCAACCCTGACAATTCTATGATTCTATGATCTGTTAATGCTTCTATATAAATATTTTCACCATTACATTGTTTAGGCCTTGGACACTATGTTTCCTGGCTTATCAGCTTCTCCTGCTGATGTTTCTGATGGAACTTCTATGATCATCTAGTGCAGCCTGAGGATCCTGCTGTTTGTAACTCCCTCTCAAATGGATACATCTTCCCGTATAGGATATGTAGTGGCTGTGATAATACCACCAGGGAAAGCTGATTTTATTACCCTCAGTGAGGCTGAAAAAATGACATTAGGGTATTATCAGTTGTAACATGTGGCTTATGTAATTAGATACACAAGTACTGTGAGAATTCCCAAAATGAAATACACCCAAGATAATTAATAGATACACAAGATGAAGCATTTGAAAGCTTTGATCTCCAGATTCTACCTTCAAATGGTCCACGTGCAATACACTTTTAATTCTCTTCAAATGATTAGCTTGGGCTTTTCATGATTCAGTTCATCTAGGGAAGGAAATAATTATTTCGACAGAAAATATTTTTTCCTTAGGATTAAATAATTGATAGTATTTCTGTTAGAATTCACCAAGAATCTTGGTTGCAAAGTATTTTAATATTAAAACTAAGGACATTTTATTATCTTTAGATAATCTTACGAAAAAGGGCAGAAGAATAAAGCAGTGCAGTCCTTTGTATTTCCAAAGGTACTTGTGCTAAGAACTATTCCACCAATCTGCAATAATATTCTTCTTCCACAGAATCACAGAATGATAGGGGCTAGAAGGGACCTCTGGAAATCATCTAGTCCAACCCTCCTGCCAAGGCAGGTTCACCTAGAGCAAGTCAAACAAGAGCACATCCAGGTGGGTTTTGAATGTCTACAGAGAGGGAGACTTCACCGCCTCTCTGGGCAGCCTGTTCCAGTGCTCCATCACCCTCACAGTAAAGAAAATTCTCCTCATATTTAGATGGAACTTACTATGTTCAAGTTTGTGTATATTTACCTCTTGTCTTGTCACTGGGCACCACTCAAAAAGACTTTGTCTATCTTGCATCTCTACATTTTTCTTGGTGGCAAAGCTCAGTTCTTTGTGACATTTCCTATTTTCCTTCCTGAAAGAACTCCTTACAGCAGAAATGACCAGTTCCTTCTGAATATTTCCTTACTTCAGAATAGCTTTAGATTTTGTCTCTTTGACCGTGAATTCCAAAATATGGTACAAAATGCAGTTCCTGAAGCCCCAGCAAGGCCATGTATAAACTTAAGGCAGCACCTGTCTTCTAGAATTCACACATTTTTTTTCCAGTCTGGAATGGAGTGACGAAGTTATGCCACCCTTATTCCTCAGAAGAAGCTGCACATAGATTTCCTGGATCAGGTTGTGATGTGGGCAATGCCCACATAACTAGTGCAGCACTGTCGAGTGCAAAGCAATATGGAAAAGTATGTGATGCTACAATTGTGGCACTCGTACAATACACATTTCAATAACATTTTAAATCAGAAGAGCACTAATCTTAAGAAATGATGGTAAAGGGTAAGAATCAAGAGAGTCACTTCAAAACCTCACTTCTGATCTAAATTAAAATGCTACCAAATACACATCTATACAAAAGGAGTCCATGTTTTGGTCGCAGGGGTAACTGAAAGGAATGACTGGCATGGATTTTAAGAATGGCTGTTTTCTTCTTGCCGTTTATAGCAAGTAAATGAATTTCAGAGATAAACTCTACAATATTAATAATTTAATCAGGCTATCTGAAAGCATAAATGTTGCAAGTATTTAGAACAAGCACATCATTTG
>JANVCC010000021.1:48511212-48558056 GCA_025345505.1 Todiramphus chloris collaris
CAAGAGTACTCCTAAGGAAAAATATGATGTGCTTTGCATAATACCACAAGCGTTAAAAAATATAATGTAGCCGCATCATGGAAAAAATATCTATCCTGCAGGGAAAAGTTGCAAGTTCATGAAAGTACAACACACATATAGGAAACCTAGCCAGCTTTTACACTGGGCACATCAGAACTTCATAATCGTGCTAAAACCTTTGTTGTTCTTACACAAAAATCAGAATAGTACTTAAAGCAAAATAAACATTCTGATCCTCAAAACTCTACAAAAGAAAGTATTTTATCCTTAACATAGTCAGAGCAAGTTAATCTAGTACATGGAGAACCCATTGTAGTAACTGTTCTTCCTCGGGGTTACAGAAAAAACCCCAAACTATTCATGCCAATGTGGACAGGCCTAATGTCTGTGCAAAATACACCTGCAAAGTTTACTGCAGTATTTCAAACCAAACAACCCTCAGAGAGCGCTCGGAGTAGAGCACACCACAGCTAACAGTGTCTAACGCAGAAAAACGAAGGGGAAACACCAACACGGCTGATGGATGGAGCTCTGTCCCGTGCTCTCGGGAGCTGAGGTTTTTAATTCCGCCAGGGATAAAACACCATGTATTTTAATACTAATTCAGAGGAACAACCTTGCGCGCTTTACTCAGTACAGGCGGCAGCCCCCGAAGCTGGGAAACGGCCACGGGGATGCAGCGCCCCCCCCGGCACGCTGGAAGAACCCCCTCCAAAGCAGTTTAAAATAGCCTAAAGCACTCTTCCCATCTTCACTTAGACTACTTTCCCCCGGAGAAGAGGGAGCGGGGCGTGGGGAGGAGAAGGGAGGGCAGGGCAGCAATTCGTGCCAACCGCATCACGCCTCGCAGCCCGGCCGCGCGGACCTATGCGGGACATCCCCCTCCTGAGCCCAGCGGCCCCGCGCTAAGGGCCAGCTTCATCCCGCCCCGCAGGGCATGCTGGGAGTTGTAGTCCCAGCCCTTGCCGGGCGGAACTACACGTCCCATAACAGCCGAGGGTTCCGGGGTGAAGGGGCAGGGTGAAGGGGCAGAGCGAAGGAGGCGGCGCCATTTTAGAGCGAGGTACTAGCGGTATTCCCCTCCCCCTCCCCTGCCGGGAGTGCCCTGCTCGCCGAGGCGGCGGAGGACGGGCGGGCGCACTGCCTTGAGGTTGGTGTCCTCACCGGCATGTGGTTGTGGCTTCTGTTTGGTGGGGCCGGGCGAGCATTTCTCGCAGCCGCTGCCACCGTGTGGCAAGAGGGGGTCCGCGGCCGAGTGTTGGGGCCGCCGCGGCAGGGAGAGGAACGGGGCAGGGCGGGGGCGGCGCCCGGGAGCCGGCTCCTGTGAGGTCGTGGGGCATCGGCGCTGGGCTGAGGGAAGTGTGCGTGTGTTGGGGGGAGGTGGCCTTATTCTGGGGAGGAGGGAGGCAGGCAGCGGCTGGCACACCTACCGGGAGTCGAGGCTGGCGGCTCCTGGGGGCCGCGCCTTCGCCGCGGCCATCTCTCTTCTGACGGCGGCCCTGCCGCTGCCGGCCCGGTGCGGGAGCAGCACCTGCTTCCCTGCCTCGACTCTGAGGTGTGTGAGGGGCGCTGGCCTACCTGCTTTGTCACCTCTGCACCCTGCAAGAGAGGGTCAGGTAAGCAGAGCTGGCCGGTTCTCTCCATCAGCAGGTTCTGACACATATGACTTTTTCTTTTTTTCCATTTGGAAGGTTGTTGTACAGGTGGAGTTTAAGGCCTTGAGTCTTCTGGGTATTATGGTAGGTTATTTAAAGAAGTAATTTAGTGTTGCAAGAGCCAGCCTGGTAATTCACATATGCTAGCTCAGGTTCAACACTTAGAGCTACTTCTTCCAGAAATGTAACACACCTATGCCTATCCCATTCCAGAGAAAAGACTATCACGTAGGCTGCACATTCTCAGTACATACTTGTTCTGTTCTTTCCAAGAATGCAGGTGGAGATACTTTCACATGCAACTTCACTGTCCCAAAGGATAGTCAGAGACAGTCTGTTAAAAGATAGGCAAGGATGTTCCTGTGTGAGACAGTCACAGAGCAGCATCTCCATCATTAGAGATATTGCTGTGCAGCAAGTGTTCACCTGTTTTTTCTTATCATTCCACATCAGTATATGGGCCTTGCTTAAACAACATCCCAGAACACAGGTGAGAATATAGAGGCTAATAAAGCAATATTTTATTTTATTTTTTCTCCAATCCTGTTTTAGAGTGGAGGGAAAGTAACATTTTTTGATAGATGGGGAATAGAGTCCACAATTCATTTGTTGTCGTTGCTTACTAATTTACAGCAAATGAGGAACTGAGAAGCTGGAGGTGTGCATAAAACGTGTGTATCTTGATGAGGAGAGACTGTAGTACCCACGACGTTGTTCCATCAACTCTGAGGAAAAGGGCTAGTTGCATGGTCATGTTTCTTCACCTTCTGACATTAGGACTGCCTATAATACTAAAATCAACTGCAAACAGTAAAGTATTTTTGGTTTAGACGTTTTGAGACTGAGGATGGCAGATTCTGTTCATTTGCTTAGTAGTGAGAAAGTGCCCTGAGTAATAACTTTTCTGGTCACTTTGTCAAGTGGACGTGAGTTGATAAACTTTACTTAAAATTTTTCTTAATATTTCCTACAGATTCTTTTCAGATAAAGAAAAAAACTTCTTGTCTAGAATGAAGATAATATGATATTTTATTAATACGTACTTCTAGAAAGTTGAAATGTTCACAGTAGTAGAATAAACCCTCTAGAAGGAAACTACATTCTTTCTTGTTTGGTACTGCATTTATTTAGTGGTGGGATTTGCTTAATAAAGTACTTGCCACTTGATTTATAGTAAAATGCCTATTGCTCTTTATTGCATTCTACCTAGACTTCTGGAATAAAAAGGAAAAATCCAAGTAATTCTAACTAATGGTTAGATGGCTAATGGCATGCCAGCATGTCACCATGGTCGCTGCCATCTTGCTTTGTTTTTAATTGCTCTTGTCTCTCTGAATATTTCTGGAATTTATGGCTCATTCTTAGAATGCCATCTGGGGCAGGTATTGCTTTTTTTGTGTTTCTTTCTAGAAAACATGCAACCAAGTGGTTTTGGTCTTTAATTGTTCCAAAACCAGAAGCATAACAACAGATTGCAGATTTTATTTTAAGTTTGTCTTGACTGCTACCAAATTATAGATGGCACCTAGTGTCTGTTGGATTGGTGTTAAATGAATTAGTTGAGTTCAGTTTGTGCAACAGAAGATAATCCTTGTGATTGAATTATTTGCATTATTGTTGGTCATGTTAATAGTGATGTCTGGCACCAGTGCATTGGAAATTGGCACATACTTATCTTGTAAAAAAGATCTCTTAACACTTGGCAGATTGATGTAGGTCAGTAGAGAACAGAGGTTGTTGGTGTAATTCTTATTTTTCAAATAGTCACATTTAAAAAGGATTTGTAAATTATTTAATGTGTATCGTAAAATGTGACATTAATATAGTTCTTTGCTAAAGATGTACAACCATGTAGTAGCTCTGTTTAAGCAACACTCCTGGTAGGTGATGACTGAGTATGTTTCTTCTGAGTTTTTTTCTGACTTGAGTACGTTTTAGTTGTTACCATGGAGGGTCTGAGGATGTATACTATAGGCATGGATAACTTCTTTATACTTTTTTAATACTTTACTGTAAAAATGTGCATGCTGATAATGTATTAATTTTTTTCTAAGATGCTTCATGCTGAAAGTAGAGTAAGACTCTTGAAGTGTCAGAATGAAATCACAGCTGAACCATGTTCTAAAAAAATGAAGTCAACAGAAGAGGTTTATGAGAAACTCTCTGATGATGATAACCAAGGTATTCAGGAGGAGGCTGATGCTGAGAGAACATCACATAATTTGATACCAGCGTATGCCTCAGATAACCAAGGGCAGCATGAAGTGCAGAAGCAAGAGAAAATACCTACTGGTGTCTTTGAAACACAGAATGAAGCACTCCCTGGAAATAATCTAATGCTTATTCAGCCAGTTGATTCAGAAACTGTGCAGTATGTAAATCCACCATTTGCATCAATCAATTACACTGAAGTCGAAGAAAATAAAGGCCCTTTTATTACAAATAATGCTGCTGAAGATAATGCTCAAGATAGTAGTACATTATTCTCAGTAAATAGAAATGCGTCAAATGAAGAGTTTTTTACTAGCAAAGAGTTTATTGGGCCGATCTACAAGCCTACTGAGAGTAGCAAACAGGACAAATCTGACGCTCACAATGAATGTAGAAGCAGTGAGGGAGATCAGAATGAGCTGCATGAACACAAAGCTAAAAGAAAGGAGGCAAAGAAGATGCAGACTAGTTTTTCTGCTGTGCCAGAAATAGATGATGAACTGGACCAGTTCTATAAAGAAATTCATCAGCTGGAAAATGAAAATTCGGATACTAATTTTCAGGAAAAAGAAACTGAAACTTCTCAGGAACAATACTCTCCATCTGACTGTAGTCAAACCCCACAAGAGGATTATCAACACATATTGTTGGGCAGCTCACAACCATTTTATGAGAATGGGCAGCGTTTCTTTGGGGAACAGAACAGTCAGAAAACAAGAAATGAGCAGCAGTTTGTTGTGGAAACAAGTGTCTGGAAAACTGAAAATAGCTTTAATGGACAAGGAGATTCTAAATATTGGAACTACTCAGTGCCTGAATTCAGACCTGCTTGGCAGTCAACAGTGTCTTTCACAGTACCTCAGGGACCTCTTACTCCTACTTTCAACCATCAATCAAATTTTCAGGTACCGAATTCCCCACCACAAAAAACAAATGCTCTCCCTTCTCAGAATGGTGAACTTTCTTACAAAAATTATCATGGTTACCATGGAAACACTGATATCAACAGTCATGGTCCATTGCTTGATCAGAGTACCAAATACGCTGGTCATATTGATATCCATACTACTCAGGTCTTCAGAAATGGACATAATGGCCATAACGGACTCCAGAATAATGGTTTCTGTGAAACCAGAGGAGAGCGTTGGAAGGATCCAAAAGCTGACAGCACAGAAGCAATGCACAGCTTTTCTTCCTTGGAGTTACCTGAAGAAAGATTCAGTTGTTCACAGAAGTTTCTCCTAATCTTAAGAGGCCTGCCTGGTTCAGGGAAATCAACGCTTTCTCGGTAAGTACAGACGTAAGACTTGAGAACCTTATTCAAATCAAAATTTGTAAGAGATTTTAAAAAAATAGTCTGTAAGCACTTTGCAAATGTTGGTATTTGTAAATTAGGCTGTTAAAATACAGTCAGTTTTACTTCATGAGGACAAATAACATTAAATACTAATATTTTTTTTTGGCCTAGTTTAAAAAACACTAAAGTAGACAGACCAGAGACAGTGTCTTTATTAAATGAAAATAGTTTTCTTGTGAATGCAAAAAAAAAAAAAAAAAAAAAAATTACTGCATCAGTACTTGCTGATTGACCTTCATCCAGAAATTGTTTGTCACAAGTGGGATGTGTTCTATGGTTATCTTCTGTTATATGCTAAGAGTCTTATGAAATAGATACAGTGATCAAGTTCCTTGGGTTGTTTGTTTTTTTGTTGTTGTTTAAAGAAGTAACTTTCTTGATATTTATAAGATCATGATCTCCATATAATAGAGAAGTACCTATTAGAAATTTTTAGCTTGGATGTTTGTATAATTTTAACTATAATATTTTCTAGATACTGGTTGCTCTACCTTGCAAACCTGAATTTTTGAAGCTGTGTGTTCCTGTGTAGGTATTATTGCAATAATTGCTTTAATATATGAAATCAATGTAGAAAATGTTAAAAAAAATAAACCCATGGAAAAAAAAGGTTGCCTTATTCAGTGCAGGAATTACTTAATGTGAAGATACCATATCTATTGGTTTTCATGTTTGGTGTGCTGAAATGTCTCTGAATCTTTCTCCAAATATATTATTCATATTATCCAAAAGATTCTTAAATATCTTCAGGTTTTTATGAACACATATTCATGCCTTTTTAATCTCTCGCTAGGGAGATATATTATCAATTTATTTAACAGCTGGGGAAGTGGGCACTAGGAGATCAGGGTCAAGAATAGTCACTGCATTGGAGTGTGGAATCTGAACTGTGTGGGACTTGTTTTTCTTTGCATTCTATTATATGCATTTTCTTATGTTCAACACTTGGTTGCAATTGAATTCACATGAAATCATGTCTCAGTGGCTTAGATACTGGGGTGGGGGGGGTGGAATCCCACAATTAATGGCTGCCTGTGGGGAAAATACATATGTTACTAATTAAGTTTTAATAAAGTTGAATGTGTTTTCCTGTGTTACATCATAGAATTCTGCAGTATAGACTGGGACAGAAAATGCATTAGTACCCACAGGTATCTTCGCAGGCTTGGTGTCTTTAGTAGCTGCACACAAACCTCTACCACTTATGCTAGCTAAGTGATTGTTAATGAAAAGCAGAAAATTTACAGCATCTGTGTGGATCAGCACTAGAAGGGAATGGGATGCGTCCTGCACATGGATTTCCCAAATATTAAATGACAACAGAGCAGTAGTGAGACCCAGGAATATTGAACACCTATCTGCATTTTGTGCAAAGTAGGGGTTTGTAACTACAAACACTTTTCCTCCTGCTCTCAAACTTAACCTCTGTCTGTCCTGAATCTTCCTCTGAAGTCTGTGTTTTGTTTCGACTCTTCCATCCCAACTGCTTGGACTCACAGGCATGATTTTTGGAAGAGGCTTGTGGAGGTCAGCTGATCCATCGTTCCACTTGGAGTGGGTCTGTCGCCGTCGTTGGATCAGATTTAGGTCTGATCAGAATGGATCAGTGTCTTTGTCAGCCTGATCTTGAAAAACCTACATATACAGAAATTTCACAGTCTCTCCGAACTTTTTGGTGCAATACTGCCCTCCTAGTAAGATCTTCCCAATCTCTGAAATTAAGTTCATAAGACGTAATTCCTGTATGTTCTCCTATGTCGTAACATGCAGTTACCTGGTAGGATCTTGCTCATCATCTTTGCAACTTCCCTTCTGGTAAAGGGGTATGCTTATTCACTGTAATAGGCTGATATCTGGTGGCCTTTTACTGTCTTCATTGCCAGACTAAAGAAGACCAGCTGCTATTAACCTCTCCTCATAGGTTGTGTGTCTGTAGCCATCTGATCAGTCATTTAATGATTTTCAGTCTTTTAAACTGGAAAGCCCCAAACTGAACCCAGTATTTCAGAATTGACTGCACAAGAGCCAGGTGGAACATGGATGATACCTTCCCTTGCTCTACATTTTCTCTAAGAAAGCCCAGAATGTGGTTTGCCTCCCCCCCCCTCATGAGAGCACACCATTTGCTCACCTCCAGTTTGATGTCCACTGTAATCCTCAGATCCTTTCCAGCAGGGCTGCTCAACCAGGTGCTTCCCCTCCCATACTGATGCTTGTTTCTTTTTCACCAGTTGCAGAACTTTGCCCTTTTCCTTTTTGAACTTGATGATGTTTTGTTCAGACAAGTGCTCAAGTTTCCAGTGGCCTTCTGGATAGAAGCCCTGCTGTTCAGTATGTTAAGCATCACTACTGATTTGGTGTCATCTGCAAGCTTTCTGCCTCATCGTCTAGGTTAGCAATGAAGATTCTAGAAAAATCGGTCCTGCTTTCATCCCTTGGTATACTTTGCTTGTTACTGACTGGGAGCTGATGTTGGAAGCCTTGCTAAGTTCAAAGTAGGCTGCATTAATCAGTCTGTCCTCATCCACAAAGGCAGTTGTTTAATCAGAGTGCATTCTGGTCATTAGAGAATGATTTCTCTGTTGCAAACCCTCAATTGACTCTCTCTGGTTACCTTCATTTCCTTCACGTGTTTGAAAACAGATTCTGAGAGGATGCACTCCACTGTCTTTCCAGAACTTAGGTGAGGTTGAGCAGCTTTTAGTTCCTTGGGTCCTTGTCTTGACTTAAATATGAACATATAACATTAGTGGTTTCATGGTCACAGGGGAGCTGCCCTTATCTCCTTGATTTGTTTCCGGTGTTCACCTGACCTAGACAATTTCTCAACTAATTCCTCAGTTCCTTCTTTGCCACCCCCTTTCTTCCCAGATTCATCTTGTCCCTGTTTCAGACAGTAGTGGTATTTCATTCACAGCTTTATTTTACCAGTTTTTTCCTTGTGCTTCACTCTCTGCCTTGTCCCAATTTCATAACTCTGCTGCCAGTACCACGTTGCTTGTTCTAGTATTTATACCACTATGCTTCCCATGTCCTTCCTATTTTAGGCCATTTTTTTCATTCTCTTGCCATTCTTAAGATTGAGTTGGGAGAAGTGTATTTTTACAATGCAATACTGGTACTGAATGAGCTTCGTGCCACTGCCAGAATGTTCTGTTCAGGAATGGGCTTACTGCAGTGAGAGTATTTGCATTTTCTGCAATCCTTTTTACAAAAATGAGCACTTTTCACTGTTATTTTCTATGCATGTGACATTTTAAAGTCCTACAGCTTGGACAGATTCACAAAAATCTTTTGCCAGATTTCACTTCTTCAATATAAAGCTTCTCGGAGAAGAGCCTGGAATACTGAAACATAACAAAAATGCTGTATTTATTTCTTCCTCATCTTTGCAAGTGATTGACCATTTAGTTAGAAATTTTCTAAAATATTTGGTAAGACAGATACTCAACAATGCTATTTTTAGCCCAAGTGAGAAAAGTCTGTTACAATTAGAGGATAATATGATCTTATAATACTGGAAAGAGTTACAAGAAAACAGACTTGGATGTTTAGGATATTTTGCTACTGAACTTGGCAGCAATTGCAATTTTCCATTCTTCTATAAATATCTGAACATAAATTTGAATAAAAAAAGAGCTTTGTGAGGTTCAAAGAACAAATATTGGTGTTAAGAAGTATACTTTGAATTAAATCCCTTGTCAGGAATATGTAAAGAGAGTTGTCTTCATCTGGGACCATTCTTCCTGAGAGCTTGATCTTCGGGATGGAAGAGTTAGAGAGTTAGTATTTCTATCTGAATGTAGAAATATTGTGTGCTGTTGTTTCTAATTATGTATTTCTTTAAACAGTGTGACAAACAATGCTTTTAAAATAGCATTTACATAGTAATACTACAGATTTTAAAATTATATTTAGTTATTGTCTGTTTCCTCATCTGTGATATGTTAGCTATTTTAAATAGGTGAATTATTAGATTCGAAGAGATCTTCTTTATTACAAAATCATCTATCACAATAGCCTAACCAGGATGCAGGTTGGGGGACCATTTTAGTTTTGACGACAAATTAAGGCAGGATTTGTGTGTGCAAATGCAGATGTGCACTGTAATAAATAAAAAAAGTATTGGTTTCCTGACTAGTTAAAATGAGAATTTTGGTTTCAAGATGTGTTTTCTGTGTCAAGCTAATACCTTATATTAGATCAGATAGCAACTGCATGTCTAGAAAAAGTAGGTGAGCTCTTTTAATTTTTTTTAGCTGCTTTAATTTCACTGCCCTACTACATTCACATTCAAAGGTGGGTGTTCAATTGCAGGGAAGGTTTAGGTGGAATAGTTGGATTACAGCAGTTCGATAACACTGCTACTCGTTTCAGGCATGTGCACATACTGATGCTGGCTGGTCTGTAATTTGACTCTTGTTGGAAATGTATTTTTAATTTTTCTTTCTCAATTTCTCAGAATTAGAATGTACTCTCTTTGTGGGTTTAGATGGTAATGATTCCATCATTGCATAGATGTGCATTATTTTGTTTCTGTTGCCTAGTTCGTGAGCCATGGATAAATTTTATTTCAAAATACATGTTAGAAGTGTGTGAATGCTTCCATATGATGTCATTGAGTATGTTTGTGTTTAAGTTTTGCAAGTTTAAATACTGTGACTTCTGAAAGATGTCATTGTCAGGCTTGTAAAATTTTATGGTTTATGATTTAATTTCACAATTTAGAAACAGGCTGCTATCCTTGCTGCAATAGTTCAAGTTTCAGTTCATGAACTCATTACTTTGGGATAACTTGTGTGTTGTGTATAGAATAAGGGTTCTGTAACTGGCCTTTTTGGTTGTCACTTGACTTTTTCAAATTCTGCAGTTTTTAGAATTATTCTTGCAAGCATAGTTTACTAGATCAAATCTGTTATATCAGTTATATAAGTTCATAAATAAATTGTGGTGTATTTTAAACATCAAGGAATAATGTCAAAATATTTCAAGAATAAACTGATGTGTTTGCAAGATTATTATGTTTCTTTATTGCTAGCAGTGATGTCTGGAAAGATGGTAGATCTTGAGTAAGTGAATTATTCTTCAGAACACTAAGCAAACAGAGTCAGTTCCTAGAAATCAAAATGAATGCCCCATTAGTGTTAGTTGATCAGTTCATATATATTCCTACAGAAACCTGATGGTCAGGCTCCTAGGAGCTGTAGGGGTGTGTCTCTCTACTCAGATAGTACAAGAATCCCAGTTAATATTTGCTATCTCTTATTAAGGCAGATGGGCCTTCCTCTTTAAGATGTCTGTATATACATTCATCACACAAAAAGTGAGTGTGGATGATGGATCCAAGTTTTCTAGCATTACTAATTGGCAAATGTATCATATTGTAAGAAAACTTGGTCATGTGTGAAGTCATGGCTAAGTAACTTAAGGAATAGAAAATCCTGTATATCTTATACAGGACAGAAACAGATAGGGAAAAATGCTGTAGTGTGTGGTGTATAATTCACTGGTGCCATTTGATCTACTAAGAACAAAAATAGGCTTTTAATCCTTCTGTGCTTTCCTAAAGCAGTGTAATACACCTCTTAAAAGACATAGGCTCTAACAGAAGTAATTATTGAAGTGTTCCAAAAAAAGTGGCTGTGCTTTCGATGTATCATGCTGTGCTTTCTGAAGTAGCATTGCTGTTTGTCCTGAGGTAACCTTAATACTCTTGAAAAGGTAGGAAAAAGGATGCTTATACGCAGCTTTGATCATGTTACTCATCAGTTGCATTGTTAGTAATTTCTTCTGGTCCTCAGTAATCTGAATTTTGTTACAGATCTCAGTATTCTAAAATCTGGGTTTGACTGTGATGTTTTGTGACAAAATGGAATACAGAATTCTAGGAAAGCTTAATGGATTTTTTGTAGTATTCTTCCATCACCCAACTTCTGTAATTGATACACACATTATCAGTAAAATAACATACTACAATACAGAGTAAAAATAAACTAATAAACAGTGAACATTGCAACTGTGACCCTTTGAGTTCCCCTTCTTACCCTCATTGGCTTCCCAGTGTCTTTTATTGTTTGCTAAAGTATGCTTACATTTCTTCTGTAATCTTTAATGCTAGCTATGTGAGAAGCAGAATCTAATGCAACTTATTTTGATCTACAAATGAAGGAAATTTCTAGCCAGTAAAATATTTACGTTGCTTGGGAGTGGGAGCCCTAAAAGGGTAAATGTGAAATTTACATTGCAATCTTTTTCCCGTTTTTATCTCCACATATTCCCATTTGAATCTGCATTTTATCCATTTGTTTACAGATCTGTTTTGCTTTGTCTTGTTTGGTTTCCCCCCCATAAAAACTCATAGTATTTTTAAGAGACTATTCTGTCAGGTTTTGTGGAAATTGGTCTATATATCCAGAAGCCACAACAGAATGGCATTATTTTGGGAAACTAAGCTAAAACACACTAACCAGGTGGTTGCAGTGATTTAAGAAGTAGTTGATTTCTCCAAATTTCAGGTAATACATGCAGGGATAGTTAAATGCATGGCTTTCCTTTCACCTTGTTAGCACTGAAGTATGAATGATAGGGAAATGCAATATATTTCCCTGATAGAAACTGAGATACAAAAATGTCGATTAGGCTGAAACTACAGTTGTACAAGATGTGTTAGCCCATGTAGAAGCTTACTGCTGCTCAGCAAGGGGAGGTCTCCTTTGATAGTTATCCACTTTAATGTATCACCTTTGGGGGCCTTTTCTTAAATAAGTTCAACAGCTAAAGGTTTGGAAAAGTAATTGGGGGGGGGGGGGGAGGATTGCTTTCTTCTGGATAGTGAATTCTTACAGATCCAGTGAGTGCCAGAGTTGATAAGAAAATAGAGGCAAGTAGGACTATGTTGCTGGGGCTAGGGGAGAAGCCATAAAACTGGGATAGAGTATAGGATCTTGAAGAAATATGGACACTTTTCTGTAACCCTCAGTTTTATTAGTATCACAGTCTTTAAAGTTTATTGTGATCTTTTGCTTTTACCTGAAAACAGGGAAGTTACTGTAAACATCAGTAGTTTTCCTTTTGCCGTTCCTGTTTGGCCTTCGTTATATGTGCAAGGAGCATGGGCAAAGGTCAGAAGGGGGCACCATGAGAGCTTAAGGTGCTGGAAAAGGATTTAAACATCCAGTTCATTTCTTGGCTGCATCCAAACCAAATGAGAACTGACATGGAAAATATTAGTAAATACATTAAACTAGTATAAGGTATTCTAGAATGTACTGCAATATAACCATAAATAAGATGTGTACAGACATGCCTTGGGGGTGGAGGAGAAGAAACAATACCAAAATGGGGGGGGGGGGGGGGGGAATATATTGCTTTAACTCAAATTAGAATTATTGGTAGTACATCTCAGTGTACTCTTATAAACCTGTTTGAAGTTTGCAAGAAGTTCAGAAATAGGGCACAGTTAAATTTATGTCAGCTACATATTTTTTTTCCATGTCTTTTTTTTTTTCTATCCAAAAAATAAAAGGTAAAATGTTTTTTGCATTTTCCTTTGTTTAACAGTATTCTGCTTCGTCAAAGTCGTGATGGCATTGTATTCAGCACAGATGATTATTTTCGTCAACAAGATGGATATACATACAGTGCTGCTCACCTTGGTGATGCCCATGACTGGAATCAAAAGAGAGGTTTGAATGCCTAAAAAGAATCCTATTAAATTATGCTTATATTTTAAAAATAGAACTATAGGATAACATTCACATGTGTTGTCTATATGAAAAGGAGCATGTGTATATATATTTTAGTACCAGGTATATAGAAGTATATATTTAAAGCATTCTTTATATTTTGATTAATATATTCTTTAGATTTTGAACTTAAATCAAGACTTAAAACCAGAAAATCTCTTTTCTTTGTGCTATGACCTGCAGATTTGTTACATTTGATGCTAGTATCTTAATGGCCTAATTGAACCTTTTTAATGCTGGCAACAGCAGAGTATCCTACTTTTTCTAGTATCTTTCCTGATCCAATATTTATGGAAGCATTTTTTTGAGAAAGATTTTTAGTTCACTTGTGTAGAGTAACAGATTTACTGTCATCTTTCTTAATATCTAGTAGTGTCCAGAGGTTGGGTTTAATTGGTGAGGAAGTAGATACCTGGGGTAAGAAGGGTAGCAGACAGATTCTTGCTTTCTTTAGCAGTTTTCTAAGAATCTTGTTATATCATGGAAAAGGCAAACATTTACTTTACAAGTGAGCAAATTACTCTAAAAGTTATCCTCCCCCCATTTCTAGGGGCAGGAGTGAATCTAAAGTATAGTAAGTATGAGAAAATAATAGTTACAAATGAAGACCCATCAGGGAAAAAAGTTCATTTATATTAGATGAACAGAATTTCAAACTCTCAAATGTGTGTGAGACAGTGAATTACCCTTGATAGTAAAACACATATGCATTTAATATGAAGATTGTAAATTCACATGCACAAATATCAGTAAATGCTAGAATTAATTTCCCACTGACTTTAATTGTGAGATCACTGTCAGTCTTACGGTGTTTTAGGCCCTTTAAGTTCACTTTTGTAGCTTTGCTAAATGTCTCCTGTTTCAGTTCATCCCGCCACTTCCACTGGACCTTTTGGCTGCCTTTGTCTGTTCACATTGTTGACTTCACAGGTTTATCTGCTTTATAAACTCTGGTTTGGTTTTGACAGTGACTAATAAAAGCAATTAGTAACTATTTTACTTTTAAACAGAACTTTATCTAAGGTATTACCTCAACCCACTTATCACTTAGCTAAAACAAATAGTTAAAACAAAATTGTAGAATATGTGAATGGGTTGTAGCTATAATATAGTATTTCTTCACAAGTTTCTGTAAATTAAGGATGGTCCCATTATCTTCATTGCAAAATTGGCTGTTCTCTTGTTAACTTTATGTATATTTTTTGAAATGTGCATTTCAGGTTTTTTTCCGCTTGTTTCTGTCAACGTACCAGTTTGCTTTTCTAGATTTGGGTTTCAGAAAGATCATTTGTGCCAGGTTAATGAAGCCAGGGCAATAGATTTATGTATGTATTTATTTTTATAGCTTTTCCCATTGATTCTTAGTTCTCTGTTGAAACATTTTATATTTGCTTTTTTCCTCCCTTCCACCTACAAAGTTAGTTCCCAGCCTGTTAATTTAATTTCTTTCCATTGTAGGTATTGATGTCCATCAATAAAGATGCTAATTTGGATGTGCCTTTTTACCAGTTGCTGTTGCATAAATGGGAAGCAGCTTATTATTTCTTAAGCTTCTGCCCTGTTGAATCTGATACAAAATGTTCAGTGCATTTAAATATTAGTCAAGCAGAGACAGTGATTGTAATTTTTTTATTAATGGATCTCAGAAATATTCTAGATGTGATGTCATTCCATGAAGATCATCTATTTCTTATCATTTTGTTGAGAAAGAGCTGCAGTACTAACCACAGGTCTCAGTTATGAATGCACTGTTTGTTACATGGCAGGGCTGGTAGAGCTGGAACCTGGATATGGTTTCATGCTGGGATCTCTGTACGCAGCTTGCCACAGACTTTGAGCAGTTTTGTTGTGTTCCTTTGACTTCTGCACTTCTCATTTATCCCCACACATCAATTCACCAACACCTGGTTTTTATGCCCTTCACTTAACTTGTCTAACCTTCTTACTGCTTTTGATTCCTATCTCTACCTTTCAGTGCTTTTATTCCTTTTCTTACAACAGTGTGTTACCATCAGACTAGAGTAGTGCAAAAAACATCTGGAACAGTTTATTTACATTTACTGTTTTATTTGAGTTATGTAGTTTATTAACTTGCACTGTTTTTCCTTGCAGCAAAGCAAGCGATGGAGCAGGGAAAATCTCCCATTATAATAGACAACACTAATACTCAAGCCTGGGAAATGAAGCCATATGTGGAAGTGGTAGGTTTTGGTGTGTGACTGGATCATCTGTTATGACTTTTCCAGACTTAACTTCACATGGAGTAAGTTGGTCTGTTTTGTCCAGAAACATTTCCCTTGTTTAGGCTTCTGAAGAGAAAGCACTTACTGTTAGGATCAGTAATTGGTATGGCAATAGTTCAGACCAGTTTAAGGATTGATTTGATCTAACTGCTTAGCCTGGAATGAAAGCTAGGATGGGGTGGGGGGAGATGAAATGCAGCATTCCACCATTGCAGAGTTAACTACCTCAGTTTATTATACTGACCTATAAACTTTTTGTTACATTTTATGTAATAAGGATACACATATCACATGTTTTTCTTTGCTTGCTGCAGGCTCTAGAAAAGGGATACAGAGTGGAGTTCCATGAGCCAGATACTTGGTGGAAGTTCGAACCTGAAGAATTAGAAAAGTAAGGCTTATATTACAGAAATCATTGTATTTTATATATAGAGACAGATAAATACATATGTGGTACTTTGTATTTTATTCAGCATCTTATTTTTTAAAATACTTAACTGCTAGTATAAAATGTATTTTATTTAAATTGTCATTGTGAGATCTACATTGAAATGGAAGTGTTATGAATAAAACCACAGACAAATAAATAGAAGTCTTGTCGGCCCAAAAAATCAATACTAAAATTTCGTTGGACGTGAATAGAAAAATTGTTGACCCCTGTATGAATCTCTGCGATTATAATGAATAATTATTCTAATAACTTTGTGCTACAAAACACTTGACATTAAGAAATAGGTAGAAGACAAAAAGAATTTACCTTTTTTCCAAAGGAGTGCATGGATAGAAGTGCTTTTTTTGTCTGCTCGTGTGTCTCGGTGTCAAAGAACAACAGTCAGTTACTAGTCAGTAAAGGTTAAAAAGAAATTTCATATTTTTCGATTATTTTATTGCAAGATTTTGTGAAATTGTCCCCAGCCTTCAGAAGATCTGACTTAGAGTACTGTTGGACATAGGTCATTGGACTTCCAGGTTGTGAGAGTGCCTGAGAAGCTGCTTATTGTTCCTGGTTAATATCTCACTTGTCTCAGATGCATCTGCTTTGGGAATCTGTGAGGTATCAAACCAACTTAAGGATATTTCATTGTTTGGAATGTATTCAACCACAAAAATACTGCTTTACAATATTTCTTTCACTGACTGTCATTTTTATGCTTCCAACTGACTTGGCTTATAATTGTTTCAGCTTTGTAAAGTAGCCCCTACAATGCACGATTCTATAGTGTTAATAAATACCACCAACTTGTTTTTAGAGATGGAGTCCTCTCTTTGCGGGATGAATTCTAGGAAGTTTTTCTAGTCTGGGGTGCATCACAATGAAGTTATGAAGCTCTCTTAGTGATCAGACATTTCTAAGGTGTGCAGTGTAAGATTTCCATTACATGAGCAATGAATTTTCCTGGAAAATGATTGTTTTCACATGGTCTTAACAGGTAACGGGATAAACAAATGTGAAATATTGTTACTGTTGAATTTTATTGTCCAGTCATAAACTTTACTCCTACAATTAGTATCTTTCCCAAAACCAAAGGAAGAACCTTGAACTGTGAAGTGCTTGCTGCCAGTTCTTAGAAGCTTCCTAGAAATGTTTTAGCAGTTCCATTTGCTTTAAGTAATTGAATAGAGGCCCATTGCCTGGAAAATTTCTTTTGTGACAATGTAGGAAATGTAGTGATGTGAGGTTTCGTTTTGGTTTTCAGTTGTTTGGAGAGAGAGCTCAGTTTTTAAGTTGGTTAGGTTTTTTCCTTCCGTATTCATGTGTTTGGGAAATAGGTAATGATGGAGATATCATTGTAGTTCCCCTTACCAATTTTGAGCTCTATGTTTTGTACAGCACGCGGGCCAATACTATGCTAATAATACATTTGGGTTGTTTTATTAGTTGTCTGGAGTTGTACGTTCTGTTTCCCTCCTGATCAGGATCATTTAAGACTTTATGTTCCTAGTAGTTGGAATAAAAAATACAGTACCTCCTACTTAATTAACAAAAGACTTCTTTTATATTTTGGATGCCTGCTCCTCATTTATTTGTTTTTAGCGGTGCCTTTTATATTGCTATTAACTCTTGTCAAGTGATATGCTGATATTCTATAAGTCAGGAGTTTTTCTAGATACAATTTTTATGTGATTTTCTGTCACCACTTAGTGTGCTTAAGCAATCTGCAAAAAGGTTCCCTAGGTCAACATGGGGTGAATTCTTGATGTCAAGAACATGACACGTTTTAGTATGGAATCAGTGTCTCTTTCTTCCAGTGTATCCATGAGGTACAAATTGTTGTTGAAGTCACTCAGTGATTTTCCTTTTAGTTTAGTCTTGTGAGCATAACTTTTGTGACAACATCCTGACTCGATGGGCATATGTTTTGGGGTAGTGCTCCAGACTTCCTGCATAGCATTTAGATGTTTATATAAAGCGTTTTGTACTTTGATACCATTTTTTTTAGGAAATCTTGGACACTGCAGGTGAGAGAACAAAAGTCTCAGAATCAATGGTCGAAGAGAAGGAATTATTTTATTGTTACTATTTTCTTTTTTAAGTGCTTAATCAGAGTTGGATGAAAAAATTACCTTCTCTCATGTTTGTATGCTTTCTGAGTAGCTGGTCACTTGGGAACTAGAACTTTTTTGAAAGTATACTTTTGATTAAAGCTTTTGGGGAATAACATGTGTCCTGTGTATAATCTGTATTTTGGGATTGATGTTGTTTCAATTAAAAAAAAAAATAAAATTGCCCACTGTGTAACTTCACGCAAAAATGAAATGCAAACATGTTTAATATAATCTGTTTTCCTTCAATATGATCATAAAACTGCAATTTGGTATGGACTTCATTAAATTTGAGCTGATTCTTTTAAGTAGTCATGTCCTATGCAGGATTACTTTACCAATATATTGGTATGTAAGATTATTCTAGTGTAGAAGCATTTAATAGTGACAGCACTTTACCATAATCAATAGATTCTGTGTTCCTCCAAGCAAAACCAGCTTCCAAGGCATAACTGCCTGTTAGGAGCTTTTGCTGGTCTGTCTGTTCTGGTTAAGGAGAGATGGCTTTATGCTTTCTTAGCATAGCCAGGCCACCAAAGGATGAGTGAAGATATGCCTGAAGAGGAGGTGCCAGTATTAAATGACACTATACAGCAGATTTGTTTCCTTTTTTAAATTAATTTCTATGCTTCATGTGATTTTGCTGTGGGTGATTTTATTGTTCTGCATTGTTCTTTAAGGAAAAGTACCTGCTCATTTTTGCAGAGATTATACACAAGTACATTCAGTTGTGGATGAGTGTGCACTTTATGCCCAGAGCACTTGACCTGTAATCTTTTTCTACAAGTACTAAGATATGGAAAATAGGGAATAACTTTGTGCTTCCAGCAATTGGCATAAAAGGTCTTAGACTTCCTCTTCTCGGTTGTTCCGTTGTAAGAGACAAGTGCTTTATAGAATTGTCATATTTCTAGGGGATTGGCTTTTTTCTCTACCATGAACCTTTTCCATATTTGTGATTGAAATAAAAACTGTTAAGACTTGTTAAGTGATAAGTTTAATATGATGATGCTCTGGGACTTCTTTAGCACAGTGTAGAAATTAGTAGCGTTTAAACAATGAGCTGCTTGTGACCATCACTCTAGCTTCTGATATTGTCTCACAGAAGAGTCTCTACAAGATACTCTACTTAAGCCATTTCTTCCCAGAAAGCAAGCTGAGAAAATACACTTTAAGAAGACTGCATAATTCAGAATACTTCTGAGGTCCTCAATTCTTTGTGTTCCATTATGAATGGGAAACTAGTGTGCTACCTGCAGTATGCTTTGAACCCTCAACTTGGTGTGTTGTAATAATATGCACAAACTCCAGAGGTGTGGTGCAGAAAATCAATCTTTTAAAATATTTCTATATAGAACATCATCTTCCCAGTATAGCCTGTTGGCGCCCAGTATTCTTGTCTCTGCTATAGAACTGAGCAAGTTCGTAACGAGGCCCATGCCTCTTCTGTCCCTGGCAGAAAGCACAAAGATGCAGGCATATATTCCTGTTGGTATGGCTTGAAATAATTCGCTTAGACAAAGTTTCTTGGTGATAAGAATGTATTGGGTTATGTTAAATGCTTGGCTACACTAACTAAACATTTTGAGTTTTTTACATCTGTTCTTTTAGGTTCAGTTCTGTTACAGTGCTGGCAATTCTTTGACAGTCAATTTATGTATAAGGGTTGTGATTTTCATTTTGCCGGAGAACAAAATTTTCTGTTAACATGGATCTAAAGATGCTATTCCATAGATTGTAAAGAGATAGACATTCTAATGTAATGTCTAATATCTCAGGTTCTTAACAGAGAAAGTCCTCCCTGAAAGTAGCTGTTCATTAAACATTGCAAGAATAGGACAACACTTTGGGCTTCTCCTCCCTTACACATGTTTTGGTACATTTCTATATTTACAGCAAGTCTCACTAAGAGGTAGTAGATAAAGGTGTCTTGTGCATGCTGTTCTGGTTCAAAACTAAAATTGCTTATTATTTTATATAGATGACTATTAATGAGAAAATACTCTGTCATTCAGTCTTGAAACCATGTAATTTCATTTTTTTTATGTGCCCTTGAACATTGCTTTCCCAAGTAGCAATCTGTAACATTATTCATCCCTCTGCTCGTTAGTTAGCATACCAGATTGTCATGACCTGATTGCCAAGCTACCCAGAGTAGTGCAGAGAGTTGTGTGAGATTTGAAATTCTTTTGGAGTAAATGAAGGTGAAACGATAACAAACTAATCAATTTGTGATTTTTATTTGAATCAGGAAATGTTTTATGTACTCAAGGAAACCTTGGTCTCAAATTCTTTAAGGGTAAAAAAGTTTGCAAGAATGGAAGAAAGGGAAGGGAAGAGGGAGGAAAAGAGAGGGAGAAAGTTTGCATAGGAAGCATGGAGAGGTGGTGTGAATTTACATGAGAAGCCTAGGGAGGCAGTAACCACTGTTACTCCAATGTGAAAGAGTGGGAGGTGTAGCATTATCCCTTTCTACCAGTTGAGCTGGGGGTTGTGGAGACCTGTATTTAATTACCAGTGGATGACCCCCTGGTAAGGCATGTAGCCAGTTCCTTGGCACAGTCACAGTAGTCATGGTTGAGTAACGGAGATGTTAACTCAGAAAGGGATGCCATCTGGCCTATGAAGAACTGACCTCTTTCTGTAGTCAGTTCCCTTATCTGTGAGGAGCAGGCCTCAGCTTGAGCAGGGGAGTAAGGCTGTTGCTGCATTCCACACCTCCCCTTTCTCATTCTCCCTTTCAGGATGTGTCTTACTACCACACAAGGTTTGAGACATTAGTCCTTTTAGGAACAGCTGGACTCTTACACAGGTAGTCTGATGAATAAACAAAAAGCAAAGTCCTTCTAGGGTACCTAGTCCTGGTGAATAACATCACATTTCTGTATGAAGAAGAGTGACTCTATTGTTTTCTGATATTAAATATCATGTAGTGGTGAAAATTGTTAAACGTCTTTTTTTTAATTGTTAAAATAAACCTTAACCTAAGTTGAATAATGAGAGAATGAAGATACTGATGTGAAAAGCCAGAAGAAAAATTGTGAATTTAGATATTTTTTTTCGTAAAGACTGTAACCATATAAACATACCAGACAATTTATTTACATTTTTATTTTTTTAGGAGGAATAAACATGGGGTCACCCGTGAGAAGATTGCTCAGATGTTGGAACGATATGAATATCAAATATCCATACCTATTGTCATGAATTCAGTGGCACCTCCCCACAAAAACACTCAAAGGCCACCTCTGCAGCGAAGACATAGGTGGGGAGGCAATACAGACTCATGGGATTCTTTCAGTATTTCCAGTAGCCGATAACACAGTTGCAGTCAGTTCATAAAAATCTGCTACTTGCCCTTCTAAAATATGTCATCACCTCCAATAAAGTAGTACATCTTCTGTGTTTTAAATAGGCCTATTTCAAGACCATTTTCTTCTGGAGGTTGTTCCTTTAACAGACTGGCATGTAAATAAAACTGTAATTTTTTTAAACTATATTTATTATGATTGTAATAACATTCATTTTAGTTAAATATTTAATATAGTATGACATATAGCAGAGTCTTCCTTCGTAAACATAAGACAATGATGTTGTCATATCAATTAACTGTTGAGCAGTTTCTTTATAGAGAAGGTCATATTAGATCTCTTTTAAAAGAGAATTAAAGCCCCAGAAGAGGAGGTTATTTATGTGATAACCAGTTTTAGTGATTGTCATTATGTTTTAGGAGATTTAAAAACAAAAAGAAAACAATTATGTCTTGGACTGTCCTTTTGTTCTATTTGGCAAGTATTGCCAATTGGCAAAATTTTGGCATGAATTCTTGGTTTTCAGTTGTGGTGTTTGGGGTTTTTTCTTGTCTGAGCAGCTCATCCGGCAGCTGAAGCAACATCTTGCCACTACAGTACTCACCAGCCTTAAATTGTGACATCTGAATTATTTTTTGTTTGTTCTCAGTGGTAGTATATAAACCATGATGCTGTCTGCACAGCACCAACTTTTTTGTGCCAAATTAAAAAAAAAAAGTGTACATTTTAGGGATAAAACATAAAAATGTCTTTATTTTCAGTTTATTTAATTTACAGTAAAAAAAAATGAAGTATTAAAGCATTAGCCTGTGAAGTCCCAGTCCACAGTAACTCTGTAAAACCACACTGCAATCCTAATTTTGGCACAGCCAATATAATCTGTTTAGCACATAACAAAGAATGAGCCAGCATGGAGACTAATTTATTGCCCTTTTTCTCTTAAAAAATGATGAACTTGTAAGTGTTCACTTTGCTTTCTAACAGCTTGCTGTATTAATAAAATGTATTTGTTTTGTGTTGTTTTAATAGTTCAGTGCGACAGTTTTCATTATTTTTCAAGCTTGTAGAATTTTATACAGATGAGCATTATTCCTAACCTGCTAGCTGAAATAACCTGTCTTCAGGTCTAACTACATTTGATTTCTTCTTTATACCCTGAATGAGCAAATCCTGAACAGAAAGTTTTGTCAAGAACGTGAGTACATAGCTAAAAGAATTTCCATTGTTTTCTGGTTTGGTGTAGCAGCCATCAGAATTTTGAAAATGCTAAAGCCAGCAGATTTTTTTTTAACTTGAGACGATTTTTCAGTAGGCCCTAAAAACTGCTTCACCTTCAAAGTCTGAATATCATGTAAGTTGAAAATCCAGGGATATAATGAAGTAACTTTCTATGGTTTTCTGTGCCTGTTGTGCAAGTCTAAATTTGTACAGTTTCCTGTATATCTGCAATAACATTTTCGTAAGAGATTCTATTAACTATAAAAGTTGGAAGTGTGCAGTTTCACATTTTAGTAATTGTTTTAATTATTTGAAAAATAATTTCAAGTGCTTCAGTAGTGCATGGATTGTTAATATACTGAATTATGTATATATATAAAAAAAGCTCTCCAACCATACTGTCTTTCCTTATTGTCTGCTACTCGTACCGGTTATGTTACTCTATTTTAGTTTTCTTTATTATCTTTTTTCCGTGCCTCAAAAGAATCATGGAAATAATTGAAAATGATCAGTAATGGTTTTATTATCTCAGAGTTTTAATATTTAAACAAGAAAACGTATTTCAGGTGGGAGAAAGATAAAAAGGTTTTGGACTTATTTTATTTACTCTATATTACTTTAAGCCATAATAAAGTGATAAAAGTTATTGAGGCTTTATGTAATATTCGCACAGTGTGCTAAGGTGTGACAAAAAGGAGGTGATTATTGAAAAACGAAGTTACTGTATCTTTCAATACCTTCTATCTTCAGTTTTTTAAAGAAAATAGATTTTTTTAGCAATATTTAATTGATACTTGAATTCTCTTCGACTGAAATTTGTATTTAAATAGATGTGAGTTCATATTATTTTTAAATGATGTACCATTTTCCTGTGTTCTTAATAAATTATTGGTGAATGGTGAGTATTTTTCATATGCAGAGCACATTGATCAGCAATAGGTTTGCAGTTTGCGAAGGACAACACATAATAGGAACGGAATGCTTTGCCAGTTGGTGTAATATCAAACATTTCTTGTCAGCTACTTAATCTGTAAAGCTATATTCCAAGGTAAGTACAGTGACATGAAAGTACAGTACAGGCACTGAAAACAGTGGAATTACTGTCTAACACGTTTTTGTTTCATGGTATATTAGTGTTTCATGAGCCTGTGACAGTCATGGTAATACCTATAGCTCAGACAGAATTTGCTTTTATACTATAGTATTTATGTAAACAAAATAATGATGAGAAATCCATGTTGCAGGTAATTTCTTCTGCTCCCTCACAAATGAGGAAAATTACTTATTTTGTCAAAGTATGTAGAAAAAATGTAAGAACTCAGTGTGCAGTTAGGCTGAGGATCTGAAAGTTTTTCCTGTCTGGTGTGGTTTTTATGCACTGCACCTATTGATGATAATGTACCTAGAATAAAGGTTTTCTGGTTTAGATTTTTAGTAAATGACAAGATCATCATATTTCATTTAAAAAATAGTGTCAGATTTTTTTTTGTAATGAAACCAATGCGTAGAACCTTAATGTTTCAAATGAAGATTCTGAGTATATGCTGCAGGCTTCAAACTAGTGAGATGTTTGGGAAGTAAATTTAAACAGAACAGTTAAGATACTCAGCTGTGGTTCTAATATCTTACTCTTCTAACCATGAAACTCAAATGAGAACTAATTTGCAGACCATAACTTGTTTTGTATAGCTAGCCAGCTGTATAGGATTACATGTTGCTTTAGAAAAAAAAACAGTTCTAGTTCTACTACTACTACTTCCATCTAAACTGCAGTTTCTCATTTGGTTAGTTTACTTCTGGGAGTTTTCATCAGCCTTGTCTTTGACAGATGATTTCATCCCCTTATTTTTCTATTGTTTGGAGAAGAAGAAAAAAAACCCAAAAACCACACCAAAGGGAAAGAAACTCCAAACAAGCAACAAAACACCATCACCACCCAAAACCCACAGAAAGACCCTAGAACTGTGTGCTGGTTCTGGTCGGGATAGAGTTAATTTTATTCATAGGAGCTGGTATGGTGCTACGTTTTGGATTTGTGCTGGAAACGGTGCTGATAACAGAGGGATGTTTTAGTTACTGCTGAGCAGCACTTGCACAGAGTCAAGGCCTTTTCTGCTTCTCGCCCCATCAGCACATAGGCTGGGGGTGCACAAGGAGTTGGGAGGAGACAGAGCTGGGGGAAGGAAGAGGAAGTGGGGCATGTTTGGAGGGATGGCTTTTGTTTTTGTGATGGAGTCCAGCTTTCCTGGAGATGGATGAGCACCCGCCTGCCGATGGGAAGTGGTGAATTACTCCCTTGTTTTGCTTTGCTTGCACCTGCAGCTTTTGCTTTACCTGTTAAACTGTCCTCACCTCAACCCACAAGTTTTCTCACTTTCACACTTCTGATTCTCGCCTTTCCCAGCATGGGTGAGTGAGCTGCTGTCTGGGGCATAACTGCTGTCTGGGGTTAAAGCATAACAACTTCATGAGACACTTATTTCTTAACATCTGATGTTCAGTGAGGAATTCTGTCCTGTACTTGTAGTCATGATCTCATTGGATTTATTTTAATCTAGTTTGCCATGCTGCATAATTTTCTTAAGCTTTGTATTTTTAAGAAATCCAAGATTCTGTCTTTCATCATCTGTTTCTTGAAACCTTCTACAGAGACGATAGTTTGTGTCTCTGCTAATAGCTAACTGAAAACCAGGCTTTGGCTAGCTGAGATGGGACCCATAATATTATGTTTGATTGCTTTGTGTCTGTGTTTCCTAATGTAATTTAGACTGTGTCGGTATTTTCTTCTTTTTCTGACCAGTAAGATTCATTTTCAGTGAATTGGGGGGGGGGATTACTCTTGCATTTACCCATTCATGTGTTGCCTGTGGTTTTAACTGCTGCTTCCTCCTAGCAACTGAGTTTTCTGGAAGAAGTATTTTCCTACTGTACTGATACATCACAGAAATGAGGTGACCGGGTGTATGTTGAGAATTGAAGGTTTTCCGTTCAAAAGAACAGAGACATGTAGTCCAATCTCCAGCAAAGAGAAGTGTTGAAATGCAGTTCATAAAATTGAAATTAAGTACTCGATATGAGTGAATCAGATCTTTCATATAAGTCAAATGTGGAAATATTTCACTTCAGTGTTTCTACTGTGACACTTTCTCATTTCAGTGTTTATGTTCTCATCCTTTTGAAATAAAAGCAAGAGCAGAGATTAAAGCTCTTCAGTAATTATTTCCTAGGTGAGAATCTACTTGTACATCAATTAATTTGGGGGATTTTTCTTTGTATGAGCTAGTTGGTTGAAATTAGCTGTAAATCAGCTTATTTTGAGTTCACAGAAAAGTATGCGAAAACATGGCTGGTCTTCTAAGCATTTAAAAGATAGAGTAGTAACAGGGTTTGTCAAGGTGAGATCATCTCAAACTTGCCTGATTTATTTCTGCAGTAATGGAGAAAGCAGCAAGTGGTGGTTTTAGCTTGAGATGACTGTCAACATGATAGATTAAGGGTAATAAAAACATTGAAGTATTATGTCTGGAATGGATCTGTGGTTTCTTTAAGCTGATAGTGCTACCTAATTTCTCAGTTAGGCAGGCAGTCCTCACTGTTCTAAGAGTACCATGTTGTGCCAAGTCAGAACATACTGTATCCATGAAGTAATTTCTTGGAAGCTGTAGTCACAGTCTTTCTATTAATGTTAAATATTTTTCTTTTTTGAGCCGCTAATTAAATTCAACTTCTCTTTTGTGGTCCCTCAAGCTGATATCAGAGTTACTGCCTTATATTTGTGTGGATTGTCCTGCTTGTCCTTTATTAATATTTTCTTAATCCTATAACTCTCTAAATATTCTAGGATTTTATGGAAGCATAGTAGGAAAATATTTTCTGAGCCAAACTTTTGAAATGTGCTTGCATGTTGTGTAACTCTTCTGATTTTAAAAAGTGTGTAGTCTGTAGTGGATGTTGTTTAATCTCCTAAATTGGTACAGACTAGAAAGTGCTGGTTTAGCTGAATAAACATCTGCTTCTTTCTAAGGAGTTTTTTATATCATTTACAAATCATTCTTAGTCATGGGCCTGTAATGCTGTTTGGCTGTTATTTTAGTTGATAACTTCTAATATTTTATTATTATTTACTCATCAGCCATAGGGTTTGGTAACCTATGCTATAGGTTATAATAGTTTATAAGAACTTACTGAACTGCTTATCCCACATCTTGCTTTTAACCGTGGAGAGTTTCGGAAGGCTCATGACCCTGACTGAAGAGTGGATTGAGTATATTACTTTTTCCCCCATTTAGCACTGTTCCTGCTAGTTTTCCTGTAGTGCTTGTTGGATGAACACACTGCTTTGGCAACAAAAGTACAGACGTCGGGTGTTTTACCTGAGGCAAGACAGGTACATGTATTGGAGCTTCGTTTGCGGCTCTTTGCAGCTGTTCTGCTTATGCACTAAATACTCAATGAAGTATAACCAATAACATTTCAAAACTATTTTCACTTGATGAAAACTGCAGTTAGATGACTGTGCTTACGGCTGTGCAGGAAAACTGCATTATATACAGGAGTGTAAATGGAATTCTGGGTATGTTTACACAGAAGGCACAGTTAATGTTGTGTTTCTTTCTGGTTTGTTCCAGCAGTCTAGGCTGAGTTCTTGTTTCTAATAATGAATACTTGGATTGTGTCCATAATGCTGCTGCCCTTTTCAGTCCTAGGTCTTGAGGAGAGGTTTTATTGTGAGTAAAGACAGCTCACTATGGTTTAACATTCTACTGCTTTGTAGGGAACTGAGCTGTGAAGACATTAAACTAGTTTTGTCTTTGCCTGGCTAGTTTGTGGTGCTTTGTTGAGAATGTCAAACTTTGAGCTCACTGGTACAAGTAAGATGTGATATATTGGAGTAAGTTGAGCAAAGGGTTGTCAGGGCCTGAAGCACATGATGTATAAGGAAAAACTGGGAGAAACAGATTCTTCAGCCTTAAGAAAAGGTCTGCTGTCTTCCCATACCTAATGGGAGAGTACAAAGGTGGAGCCAGGCTCCTCTTAGAAGCAATGGATAGAGGTTGCAACATGGGAAGTTCCAACTAGATATTAAGTTGTGTAATCTCCATCCTTGGAGTATTCAGAACTTGTCTGTGCAAGTCACTGAGCGACAATATCTTGCTTTGTATTGCTTTTAAGCAGAGGTTGGACTGTATGATTTTCAGAGGCCCTTTCTGGCATAAATTATTCTACTCTTGATGGGTACAGTGAGAGCAGTGTCCAGAATATTGAAAGACCAAGTTAGCTCTTCTCTATCAAAGAAGACTTTTTTGAATCACAGACAGAATTTCTGCCTGGCTTCAGTCCATGATTCTCCTCTTCTCAGATGGGCTTCAGTTTCTGGCTTTATCTGTATCACCAAACTGGCAATGTTATGACTTATGCCAGTTACTTTGTTTCATAGCTCTCTTGGAAGAGTTGCTCACAAGTACCTGACAAACCTTTAGCTGATACCCTTTTTAACTCCTCAGGCAGTGTCCATGAGCACTTGTCTCTTGTTACTTGTATTGTCTTTGCAGACTTAGAAAATACTGGCATATATTAGTGTTTATCTAAAGTATTTTTTTATTATCTGTCCAAAGACGGACTTCTGTTGACACTTAGTACATCACAGAATTGAAAGACAGTTTTCTGCATCTGTTCATCCCTAACACTAGCAATAACACAGGGCTGTTTTGTATGAAGTAATCATCTTCAAGGGGTGATTCATCAGGCCTTTTGTGTATCTCTAGTCCTTTTGGTGAAAAATGTATTAACTCATTTGTTTTTAAAACTAAAGAGTAGTATGCAGAAACAGTAAGTGAAAGTTGGATGCCAGTATGACAAAGTACAGAGATTTGTTGAAAAAGGTGTCATATGTTCCAGAGGATGCACATTATAATTGAATGCTCTGTAGCTCTCAGTATTTCATATAGCATTTGGGATGCATAGAATGAGGGCAATAGCTGGGGCAGAGATGGTCTGCACAGCAACATTGTCTGCATTTTCAACTATATGAATTCTAATGTTGCTGTAATCTGTCTTAGAGGCTGGTTACTTAATATTTACTGATACTGTTTTCTTGTAACTTCCCCTCCCCCTCAACTTTTCTCTTACTCTCAAACTATACCTTTCTCATCTATCTGGTGTGAGTTCTGAGTCCTGTGTGTTCAGTTACTACAGTTGTCTTCGTAACTCCAGATCCATCTCCCTGTTCCCTTTCCTTCTCTGAACTATAGACTTCTGTAGAGAGCCACACTTTACTCTGTATTTTTTTTAATCCCTCAGATCAAACAGACTGATTTGAAAACTGACTATATATTTTTTTTTCCCCTTGGCTTTTTTTTTTTTTTTTTTTCCCCCCCCCCCCCCCCCCCCCGTTCTGATGAAAGTAGTATTTTCTGTCATACAATATATTTTTCTTCATTCCTTTTCTTACTACCTTCACTAAATTTGAAGCATCTTCTTCTGTCTCATAGATTTGTTCCCAGAATTACAGTCTGTACTTGGGTGGATGTTTAATTACATATCTTTGCTACAATTTTGTTGATTGAAGCTATTTTAAATGCAGCTAAAATCTATCATCTTTCATTAAAAGTTCCTAACAGAAAATAGCTTATTACATACCCCTAAGTATTTCATTCTGCTCTCATTATACCTCTGTTGCTTCCTTACACTCCTACACGTATTTTCCCTCAACTTTTATTTGCTTGTGTCTCATCTCAAACTTGTTTGTGTCTTATCTCAAACTTCATTTTACATTTGTTTTGTGTGAGAACATGTTTTGGCAAGAAAGGCCAACGCTTCACGCTGTAAATCTAATTTTCACTTCTAAAATATTTCTGTTGTACTTACAGATGACAGCCATCAAAATATAATAGATGTGTTCAAGTAATAGGACGATATATCAGAATATGTAGTACTCTTTATTTTGTGAATAAAATAGTGATTGATGGATTGAAAGAGTTGAGACTCTGTAGTGGCCAAAATAAACAATCAGGATATTTTTTAGGAATTCTGATCTGGCAAGTCTGTCTTATTTGTGGACTACATTTTAGGACATGATTTATTTCACAACCTCATAAGAGCCTCAGTAAATCTTCCCTTTCCTGGTTAGAGCTTCTCTCTTGTAAGTGGAATTTCATAAGCACATCCCTGGAGAGTGGTAGATTCTAAGGGAGAGGAAGCAAAAAACAGATTGTGAGATGACTCACAGAATTTAATTCTTGAATGCAGATCTTATTCTTTGTAAAATCAAGTATCCACTCAGATTCAATACTGTCTTGTATTTGAACTGGTTAGGCTATATATACATTATGCACCGTGTTCTAGCTGTAACAGCAACTCTGTTTTTCATTAGGAAAGAAAAAGGTTGATATTTCTAAGGTAATGACAGTTCACATGTTTTTTTCAGTAGCTGTGAATTAGGCATTAGGCTTTGTGTTTGCAGTGGATAATGTAATTTGTCTGGTCAGTTGTAGTCTTCATCAATGTGTTTCATGGTTTTCAACCTGGGCCACCAGCTTTGTAAGATTATGTGTGCGAAGTGTGCTCTGGTGTTTCTGAGAGGAGGGTGCTTAGGATTTACTGAGAACTGATCGTGTCATAGAACTGTAGAATCTTTTAGGTTGAAAAAGACCTTTAAGCCCAACCGTTAACTCAGCACTATCAAGTCCACCACTAAACCACGTACCTAAGCACCACATCTGCACGTCTCTTAAATAGCTTCAGGCATGGTCACTTACATCCATGTATGCAGTAGTGCTATAGTTTGTCCAGAAATTGATGAAAAGCCCAGACTGATCATTGTCTGGGAAGGTGAAATTTTTCTATCCTGTTACAGATTTTTGAAAACGTTCCTTAAAAATCTCATACAGAAATGTCTTACTATGAAATTAAGAAGCACGGCTGCATGGTGGATTCCAACAGACTTTATTAACTAGTGTGAATTTGGTTATAGTTCCTATTTCTCCAAACTACCTCTCAAAGCAGCATATTTCTTGTCATGCTGGATTAATTTCAATCAAACTGTCTTCATGCCTGAGCTGGTATTATCCAAGTAACTAAACTCATGTCCTCAAACTTGACAAGATGATTCATACTGTACTTCCAGTGCATAACACTGGCATCTGTGTCCATCATGTTCTTTTCAAAAGGCTGAACGTTGACAGGGAGAACTGAAATGAAAATTGATTCTATGAGCCTTCATGGGTGAGAAGGCTGATGATAAATCTGCAGTTTCTTCTCTGTATTCTAAGTACATCCTCTTCAGATGGATTTGGATCATTTGTAGCATTTCACTTTGTCCCTTTTCTTCTCCTTCTTAACCTGCTTTTTAACGTTGAGCCATACTTAACAGTGCAGAGAAATCCAGTCAAACAAAAAAAGGTGTCTTTTCTCTGTCAGCACCCATCAATACCTCAATTGCTGATTTTTTTTTCTGATTAGAATTTTGAATTGTCAGATTAGATATTTGTGACACCTGAATGAGATTGAAAGCAGGTTTTGAGTGGTTTCATTTGTTCAGGAATTAGATGTGTTATAGTAGAGACAAGTATATTCAGTGTGTATGTACATATATATTAATCAGTATGTTCAGGATGGATTTTCTTAATGCTGATCAACATATCGTATGACTAAGGAGCCAAAATTGGAGATTGGCTCTTCCAGTCAGAAGACATGACTTTCATGAGCTAGGCAGGATAAAGTTCAGTCAGATCACCCCACCTGAAACTTCTTGTGGGCTGTCATTTGAAACTGAATTGCTGTTACTAGCATCTCAGAAACTTGAGGTTTTTTGGTGGGATTGGTTGGCTGGGGTTTTAAATTGTTTGTTTTTTGAAAAGTGATTGCTCTTTGCCATGTATTTGATTAAATGAACAGCTCCTAAAGGCTTGCTTTGATCAAACCGTTTGTATGCTATTCTCTGTGCACTCTTTGGATCAATGTCTCTTGTGTCTGAACTATAACAGGGCAGCAGCCTCTTAGCTGATTATACATTACACAGAACTGTACGTACATCAGTCCTGTAAAAATGGTAAAGATTGGAGTAGTTCCTTAAGCATTGTGACAAAATAGTGTATTTCATGAAGACAAGTATTTAAATCTTACCAGCACTGGCAATGCTGTTGAGCATTGAGACAAAAGAATAATAAATACAGAATTGCTTCAGTAATAACTAGTCCTTCAGTACTTTTAAAGATCTGTACTCGTTTGGGTGGGGAGCATTAATTTGCAACACTAATATGTAAATGTTTCTTAGATCTATGGTGAATTTCCTGATGACGGGCTCTGAGGCAACATAACACATTGCTGCTGAAAGTACTCACCTTGCTCTCACCAATCACTTTCTTTGTCTTAACAAGACACACTTTACTTCTGGCAAGTTAAGTCAGCTCAAAACCAAAGCAAGGACTTGTTTTCTTTTGATTCTGGCTCAGGCAGGTAAATCTGCCCATAAGGAGGATAGATCTAAAGACAGCAAAAGACAGGCAGTGGAAGTGCAAGGCAACATCTGGAACCAAATAGGAAACGATGACTGGGCTATGTAACAAGAAAGGCTGGTACCGTTATTTTTCTGTTATTCCAAAAATCATGACTTCAATTTCTGGGGTTTTTTTTTCTGAAGTTAAGTCAGAAGGAATTCAGAAATTACTTGGACTTACCAGGTGGAGGTGGTGAAGTGTATCCCAGTAAATGACAATTTCTGTAAGCAGCTCTACTATCATTTTGATGTTGAAAACCCACTCCACAGACTTTGGAAATTAATGATGGCATACATTTTTGAAAGAACATGTACCTCATTGCTAGTTGTTGTATAGAATTGTTTTTTAAATGTATTGGTTCCTCTGTACTTCATTACAGCAATGACTGCAGGCATTTTTTTAATCTCAAGCAAGCATCAGCTTGGATGCCCCCTAGAGCTGATGTTTGTACACTTGCAGGTAACTTTTTTCTGGTTTTGCCAATTTCCAGCAAAATGTGACTAGCTTCTTTAGATCATTAACTTTGTATGTTCTACCTTGGCAATCATGAAGGTGCATTTGTTTCTCCAGTGAAGAGCATCCTCTGAGCACTGGCTCTCAATCAAGCCGGACAGTGCGAACTTCAGCAGTAGGTTACAACCTTGAAGTCACATGTAACACAGTTACAGCAAAAAGCTTTTAATATTGGCTAAATTGGTAGTCTGAGAAATTGCAAAGTATTGTTACAGAAAGGGAATTCCTGTTTCAACAAAAATACTACAGTTTTTCAGTGCTGTTTATTACTAACCAGTTTTTTAAAATGCGTAACGTACAGCAAAATTTAAATAGCAGCTGAAATAACACCTTTTTGCATTTCCCTTTGTGTGTGTTGTATGTGTTTATAAACAACTTATTTTTACTTTTACAATTAAAAGCAAATGCCCCTGTAAAGAAGAGAAGTCTGTCTCCATGCTGGTTCTTGAATTTTCTCAGTGTTTGCCATATGGTTTTACAATAGAGAAAACAACTCAGAAGGCATGTAGGTGGACTAAAAGAGGAGAAACTAAGATAAAGCTGAATAAAACTAGGCGACAGTTTGCTTCAGTGAAAGTAAACCTTAGCATGATACTGGGTATACCCCAAACAGGAATATTTTACCTATGCCATCATGGTGCATTAGAGTGCTTTTTTGGGGCAGTACTTTCTTAAAATTAGATGAAAACCAGAAGCTGCATGGAAACATAAAGTTTCATTTTTAATACTCTGCATTTAGTAGTTCATCATTTTCCTTTTTGCTTTAGTCCTTTCTTTAGGAAATCCAAACCTTTAGAAAACCAATGTTGCTGAACTGCTATAAAACCCCCTATGTTTCCAAAGCTTAGAAGTGACACACTTGTTGCATTTATTATGAACTGTTGAATGTCACTACAGAAGGTCATATCCAGGAATGCTAAATCATCAATTAGGACAGGCATTTGGATTTGTTATTATTTTGACATGCAACATTTTCCATGCAGTAATAGCTGTTAGTTTCTCTGAATCATCCGGGTTCTTCTCCACCATTATTTGGTGGATGCATTTCTCCTATTCAGTGTGGTTTTCCTTCCTGATTCAGAATTAATGGTAAGGAGAGAAAATAGATGTGCTGACCTCCGCGACTTTTCTCGTATTTCTCGTATTTCTGCAAAGTTCTACCATACGTTTTTGGTGTGGTTTTCTAGCCTGATAAAGTTTCTGTTAGTGTTGTCCTGAAAGCATTGTCAGATATATCAGGAGGTAGGCACCAGAAACATGCTTGAATCAGCGCTAGAAGTTCACTTCCATCAGCAGCAGTGCAAATTCACATCTGGGAGGAGTGGTAACCAAGAGTTATAGCTACAACAATACAAAGACTGGAGAAGTCCATTTCTTTCCTGTGCCACATCGTCAGCTGACATTGCCAATTGGGTTGTCATTTCTGCAGAGCTGCTATGGCAGCACAAGGGCATTTAGGTACAATATTAAATTCCTCTAGGAATTGGTGCACAGGTCTGATGTTATATTCCCCACTCCATTAAAAACAATCAAAAATGGGGTATTATTTTTGGTAAGGGTTCTATGCTTCTGAACACTCCAGAGAAGTTCTAAACCCACTTTCAAGTCATGCGTTCTTATCACTGAAGAAGAAAGTTAATGTCAGTATTTAAGACACAAAAAGACATAATTAGTATACAATTTCTGCAGATCTGGATCATATGTAAGAAAGCAATCTTTCTAGCTACCACTGCAGATGCTTCACTTCTTTATCATTTAATTCAATAGACAAATAGGATCTTTCAACTCAAAATTTTGTCTGGCATCCCATTTTTTGGATGTTTTTTGTTGGGTTGTTTTGGGGTTTTTTTTGTGGAGGGAGGCAGCATGTTGCTGAGTAGAAAATAGACTGAGAGGAGAATTCAGGGTGGACTTCATCTTGACTAACTTCAAACATCTACAGGACAGACATACACACTTGAACCATAAGGTGCTGTATTGAAAATACTTCGATTTGAAAATGGGGAAGCCAGTTCTCATTGCTTGGAGAAAGCACTGTGTGGACTTAAATGCCAACATTTGAAGGAAATCCCATTTCTTGGTAGGATGTCTCATCTGGATGCCATTATAGGGCAATAAAATCTGAGTGCTTTTCAACAAGTTCTTTTCTAGTGCCTGTTACAGCAATATCAAGGCAGGAAGTTTTTTGAATCCTGTTCCAGTGAAGTGACTGTGTGGCTATACTGAGGCCAAGAAGGCTGCTGAGGTGCTTCACACTCAGAGAATTAGGAGGGTTTGCTTTGTAGAGTTCAAATAAGAAACATGTGCTGTTAGTCTTGTATAAATTCTAAGAATGAATAAAGGGTAAGGATAGTTTTCCTTAAGTAACCTTTAGGTCCCAGGTCTTTCCCTCTGCATTCACAGTCACCCTTTTTTAATTTTTTTTTTTTCTGTTTCTATCTTAAGAATTTCAAAATACAGGACTTAAACCAGCTTATATTGTATATGAATGCCCAGAAAAGAAGTAATTTTATCCAAAAATTCTCCTAGCTATTGCTTTGTTTGCTTTAGTGTGGTATGTGAAGAAGAAAATAACAGAAAAGGAGCAGATCTTTGATACGAAGATTTATCAGTCAAACTTAGGTTTGCAAATGTCACCTCTCACTGAAGAGCTGCGTAGGGAGAAGTTAGATTTATGGATAAGTGGTTTGTTTTATTTTACATGTGTTCCTTTCAGGGTTAGCTGGTTGATGGGCTAACAGATTTCAGAGAAGTCACTGTTAGGACTGCTATTTGTTAAATTGAATAAGAAATGCAAACAAAAACCCCAGACATTCTGTAAAGAGCTGCAAACATAATTGTAAATAACTGCCTACAACTGTGTTAATTTTTCTATAGTGTATGTTGCTTATAAAGTAGGAAATATTTTTTTTCAAATATCTATGCATCCACATATATACTGAGCAGTAAATGTCAGAGTTGCTGTAGTCACTGTACCATTACACTATTCAGATTTTTTGCTAGTATACTTTGAGTCCAGCTTATCTAAGTATGGTCCATTTATTGTTAATGATAAAATTTTCTTACTATATCCTCTGCTTTGTAGCTTTCTGCTCAGCGTGACGTTTAATGTAGCTTCAAAAGAGCAGTAGCTCTGTAGTATCTGTTATTCAAACATCGTTTAGAAAGACATCCAGAAACATTTTGTTTAGTCTTGCAATGATTTGTGATACTTTTTGTAAAGCCAAGTTAATGAGACGGAAGCTATGTTGATTTAAATTCGTTTAAAATATTTAAGGTTGTCCTCAATTGTGTTCAGGGCCAGGCTGGATGAGGCCTTGAGCAATCTAGTCTAGTTGAGAGGCATCCCTGCCCATGGCGGGGGGGTTGGATTAGATGATCTCTAAGGACCCTTCCAGTCTAAGCCATTCTATGATTCTATGAAGGTGTACATTTGTTTTATCAATAAAAGGTTTTATTTGAGATTTTATCCATTTAAAAATGCAGATGATCTGTGTTTGGTCACCGTATTAACATAAAGTACCTATTCTTCAAATTGAATACCACAAACTCAATTTTTTTTTAACTTTTTTTTTTCTTTTCTTATTTTCACATAGGGATAAAATTTCAAAGAACCCTGGGCACCTCTTGAGAAAAGCAAAGCAAAGGAAAAAGCGAAAAAGAAGCAGAAAAATAAAAGACAATCATACAGAAATTATGAATAAAATGCTAGGTGAAGCACCTCATCATCCAATTCCAGATGACGTGGACACATCAGAAAGTGACGAGGATGATTCAGAAGAAAACAGCAAATCAATGTGTACATTCACTGACGGTCCAGAGGATCCAGTAACACTTTGTGAAGAGCAGCCTCATGGTGATGATGAAAGCCTGAAAGAAGCTGCATTTGTTTCAAGAGAAAGGTTTACCATTGCTGTGTCTGAGGTCTCAACAAGGTCAAACAGTACATTGAAAAATAAATTGCCTGTAGAAAGTGACAGTTCATTTCTAATAGATGTAAAGCTTTTTTCTACTGAAAAGCAAACCAAAAGTGCATTTGTTAATGAGGAAACAAATCAAAGGCACAAACAAAGTCTTTGTAGAAGCAGTTCCCTGAAAATAAGCAATGATAAAAATTCCATGCAGGAAACAGAAGGCATCTCTGAGGATTCTAACACGCCGCTGTTAAGCAGAGAAAACAAACTGGGATCCCACCAAACTGCATGTCATCCTGATGTGGAAGCTAAGCTGTTAAGTTTAAATGGTGAAGAAAAAGAAATCTCTCGGTGTTACAGTTCAAACGTACATAGTAATGTGCCTGATAATAACACAGAGGACAAAAGTGCTTTAAAAGCAGAAGACAATAGCTCTAATGCTTGGGCTTTTTTTCCTGTTAATTTACCTACTGAGGAATTGGAGCTGGGCTTTGATACACAAGTTTCTCTCTCTTCTTGGTCTGAGGATAAATTCGTAGGTGAACAAAGAGCCCCAAAAATGAGGAAACCTGAACAGATTCACATGAACAATTCAACACAGGTAAATTGCTGTTGGTCAAATGAAGGCTTGCTGAAGGAAAATCATGAGGTAGCAGTAACTGAGGAGGCTGGCAATGTAATAAGCAATGGTCTGTTGGCACCTGCAGCTGCTGAGGTGCTCTTTGATTCCCTTGCAGAAGCCAGGGCCACCTTCACCCAGTGTTCAAGTGAAGTACATGTTCCAAGAAATGACGCTGCGCCAGTTACATTGAAAAGGAAAAGATACAGAAGAATTGTCAACTTGGCACCAAAGTTTAATCTACCAAGACAGATTGCTGGTAGTACTGAGGGAGGAAAAGAAGTCCGAAAAAAAGATTATGTTCCCCAAAACAGTGTTTTGGAAGTGAGCCAAAAGAGCTTTATAAGCAAGGACTGGGGAGAGGAATGTGAGCAGGACTCTGCATTGCAGAAATTTTCTGCCCCTTACAGTGGCACCAAGGCAACCTATTCCTTGCCCACCCCCCACGCAGATGCTCTGTTACATGATATTTCTGGCATTCATTTGGGACAATCTTCCCCTGTGCCAAGATATTCCTACAGGGTTTGTTTAGTTTCCAGGACAAAGGAGGAGCAAACTCAAACTCTGAAGCAACAACAGGTAGTTGATAAAAAAGATGATGTGAGTGAACAGGTTTCCTCAGAAGTTACAAATAGCCAACCAGATATTTTGTCTTCTGTTAAAGTTGTTTCCGAATATCCAGAAGATTCTAGTATATTGGCAAGGTGCAATGAAAACGTGCATGAAGCAGATGACTCTGAGCCAGCAGAGGCCTCACAACTTGAAGATAATAAAGATGTAAATATGAATTGGAGTTTTCTAGGACTTCCTTTATCATTGGGCTTTGCTTTTCAACTTGTGCAGCTCTTTGGTTCTCCAGGTATTCCACTGGGTAATAATATTTTACTACTTTGTAAAATACAATTCTAAAAATCCAAATGAAATGAAAACATGAAAAAACACACAACCTCCTCCAAAACCACAAACAAACACTCCCCAAAAAACAAACAGACAAAAAGCCCCCCAAACACCTATGTTTAAACACTTATTTTTATTGCAGGTACCAATTAATCAAATATCCTATAGAAAGACATCACTGCTACTTTGTTGGTTTGTGGTATTTTGTTGGTGTTTATTTGTTTGTTGCTTGGTTTTGGGTTTTGTTTGGTTTTTTTAATTGGTTCTTGTTTGGTTGGGTTGGGTTTTTTTTTGTTTTGTTCTTTGGGAGTTTGTTTGCTTGCGGTTTTTTTGGTTGGGTTGTTTGTTTTCTTCTGAAATCTTCTTCAGTCTCTGTTAAATGTGACATTTGGTTTTGCCTCATTTGCTGTCTTTAACTAAAACTTACTTCAAATCCAAAGCATGAAGCTCTTCTTGATGTTTTAATACAGCCTACTGCAAAAGACTTTACTGTGTTGATTACAAAACTAAATGCAAACATGGTACAAAATGTGTTCTCTTACATAAAGGTTGCCTTTTCCATTATTTAGTGAAGTTTTCATGGTCTCTGTAGCTTAGATAACTGTTGAAAATCTTTCCCAAAATATAATTTAATTTGACATTGAATGCCAAACTTATGCATTTTTCTGATAGTGAATATCATCTTTTTAATCATGCTTGTTATGTACTTGCCTTCCAGAGTTCCAATGGTCATATTTTTGTACTTGCAGTTTAACCTTTTTAAGTTAGCAGTTAGAAGTATGACAATCAGTTCTCAAAGGCCTTGTGTGCAACTTTGGTTTCCAAATTGACTGCAGGCTAGCATAGCCCTACAGAGCTGTAGCCAGCAACTGACATTTGGTTGGGAATCACCCTAGTACGTGGTGCCACGTACGCACCCGCTGAAAGAACTTTAAGCCTGTGCTTCAAGTTCCGCAACTTCCTTAGTCCAAATTTAGTCAGTGAAGAAACAGTAACTTTGATTTGGGCAACAAATAGGGTTAGAAAACACAGACCAGTTTTACAGCACGTAGACCTTTACACCTGTTTGGTTCAGTAGAGTTTAAAGTTAGGCGTGTATTTTCAAATGAACCTTTTAAGATGACCGGTAAGGAGCAGCTTATGTCTGCTTATCAGCCCAAACTGACCTCAAGATTCTTTGTTTTTATTGGGAAAGACAGTGATAATGCTACCTGCCAGCTGATGCAAGCCACGGGCAGCATTAATCTCCTTGGTCCCCAAAGGACCTGCAGTGCTGCTTTATCTAAATCTGGCACCACACATCAAAGAGCTTACAATATATCATGGAAACACAGCAGAGAAGTACTGCCAGTGTCCTCAACTATTAAATATAAAACGTTTTTCTTCAAGCTTGAGCCTTCATATCTATGATCTTAAATTTCATCATCTTCAAGGGAGTTGGCCATGCTTGAAAACAGGGATCCTCCAGGAAAAAAAAGTGAAACCAGGCATTTATAAATACTTAATAGGCAAATGTTGCTCTTCTGAGTCAGTAGCAGGTGAAATTTGATGGTGTTTAGATAAGTTTCTTTTGAAAATAACCTTTAAGACCTACAAACCCACTCCGATATCTGTCTGAAGCTCTTCTGTCAGCTTGTGATTGCTGTTTGTTGGGGAATTTCCATCAGTAGTGTGCCTGCTGTCTGCAGAAGGCTGGCCACATTCTCATTTGACTGTAATTTTCCTACAATTTCAAAAACAATTGTGCTTTTTTTTTTTTTGTGACCTATTATATATTGGTAGGCTATGATTCATTAATCTACACATTTGGGCTTTAGTAACTTAAAACACTGGCAATTACAGTCAATTTTTGTTGAAATCATTGGGTGGGAGATTTTTGGTAAGTAAATGGGGGAATGAAAGTATGGTAGGAAAACCTTTCCTAAAAAAAAACAAAAAAAACCTCCTGCTGCCTTACATCTAGAAAACCTAAATCCTGACTTTGTTGCTGCCTCATTTAAATATCTGCTGTTTGGGGTTTTTTTAAGTCTATATAGATAATTTGAGTAAAAATTGTAATTTGGTGATATATTTTGGATATGGAGAGACCTGAACACTCAACTGCAACAAATATTTTATTCTGCAGAATCCTTGTTGCCAGATGATTATATAGTTCCTCTTGACTGGAAAGTTTCAAAGATGATCTATTTACTGTGGAAGAGCTCTGTGGAGGTATGAATTTTAAGGGATTTCAGAAGCCTTTCCAATAGTGTAGGTGTAAAGATAAATTCTTCAGTTCATAAGAAAAATTACATTCTTTGCTAGTAAATTTGCTTTGTGTGTTTGGTTGGTTGGTTTAGGTCTTTTTGTTGTTGGTGGTTTGGTTTGGGTTTTTTATACCCACAATGAGGAGATGGATGTTTTATGTAGTTTTCTGAATACTTCCCTAACCAGCTCCAGGCCATGGTAGGATTCAGCTTTTGAAAGATCACCTTCAAAAATGTATACAAAGTAGCTGAAGGAGGAGAAAAACAAAGTAAAGCAAACCAGAAAAACCCAATTCCACTCCCCACCCCGCAAGAAAACACAAATAAACAAAACAGCGTTAAAAAAAAAACAAACCCCAAACACACACAAAAAATCAAAACAAACAAAACAAAAGCAGACAAACAACTATAAAACCCTGTTACTTGATACACGTGTCCTGACTTGGCCTATGTTCACGAAGTGCAACCTACCATCATCCCATTGTTTTCTTTCTTATAGCTTTCCCTCATCATCTGAGCAAATTTCATCCTCCACTACCTGTCGCTTCTTCATGGCTGCTTCTGCAAAGAGTTATAGCAGAGAAGTCACTCTGAGTGACTGATGGCAAATGAATTCTCCTTGTTTAGTTAGAAACTGTTACCATATGAATGATGTATTTTCCCAGTGCAGCTGTTGATTTGTGAAGGTTGGCTTTTATTTAAGGAGCACTGTAGTGTCTGGTAGTGGAAATGAGGAAAACTCTGTAAATAGAATGAAAAAGTCATTATAAAATAGAGCATGGACTTTGTTCTTTCCCAAAATAACAGAATCTCTTGTCACATACTTTCTTCACTCTGGATTATTATTGTCTATTTTAGGAAAAACAAAAAACGAATGGAGTGCCAAATGAAAGTGCCTTGACTGGTAAGTGTATTCTGTGATACAAAAACTGTATAAAACACTGTTCAAAAGGGAAAATAGTTAATGCTGAAGTGTGTCAAAAGTTTTATTGCACAAATGAGTGATAACAGTCCTCTGTGCAAAAAGCACTAGGATGTGGTAAATAAATCCAAGCCTTTGTTGATTGTGTACGTAATATGGTAGAGCTATGGTTGCTGTGAATCATCACTTTCTGTTTCCTGTTGCAAGTGCTGAGATTCCTTTAAAGTTTCCCATATGGAAGTAATCCAATATTTAGCTCAAGTTTCCCATTCAAGATCAGAAGAATGTTTAGCATGAAGAAGTCTTAGACTTTATTTCCTCAAAAGTTTTAGCATCTTCAACTTAATTAAACATAACAATCATTAAAAATTGCTGTCATAATAGGTCTCACACTTGAGCAGAGAGAGATACCAGGGTCTATGGGCAGATCTGAACTTCTGCATACATTAATTCCTGCAGTGTGGAGGTTATGTGATAAGGTTGATGATTGTCTTTTTTCATTATTTCTGTATTGGTTTAGTATAATTTCACAGATTCCATGATTAGAGATTAAAAATACACAATAGTAGCTTCCTGGAAGCTGATAGGATTTGCTGTGTAAAATAGAGGAGTTTCTCTGTTTTGAAAATGAGAGAAGGATGCACGTGGAGAGCTAAGAATAAGCATTAGAGTGGAAATACACACACGTACAATTTCTAAGTCAGAGACAAACCTGAAAGGTTTAGTTTATTCTGGAGGTCATTTAGGAGGCAAAATCAAGAGTGTTCTGATAAAATAAAAACTTGTTTTAGAAATACTCTATCCTGACATAGTATAAATGAGAGACTACGTAAGATAATTTCAGGTGTCTTTGGCTACAGTTTGTTTTTTCTTTTAGATGATATTCCTAGGCTTGAAGATCTAAATAAAAACTGCCAAGAGAATCAAGACTTTTCTGAAACACTTCCAGAAATGGAGCCGTTTCAAGGGGTGATAGAAGAGAACATCATGACCTACACTAGCACTGGCTGTCTAGATGCTGCATTTCATCAGTCATGACTGACCATCTTAAATTCTGCATGAAGGAAAAGGTAGTCAGTCACTCCTGTGAATGTGTTTCATTCTTGTATTATATTTTACCAAGCATCTAAAGAACATTGCTATCATTTTTAAGATGCATTTATTATTACCAAACTTAATTGATCTTTTTTTCCTCAGGTTAGAGTTGAGAGTTGTTCGGGGATTTTTTTATTTTATTTTTTAAGCCTGAGTATGGAAAAGACAGCATTTTGTTATTAAAGCCATATGATTTTATTTTACTTTTTTTTCTTTTCCTCTGAGATCTAAAATGTGCCTAGCAAAGTGAAAGCAGTGGTCTAGGATGCCTAAGAGCTGAACTTCATTTCCACTTTGGTTACTGTGGTGATCTGTTGTGAGTCATGTCATTTCAGTCAAATTTTCCCTGTCTCGTCAGCACGGAGAGCAATGCTGACTCCAGTAAGGGCCTAATTATGAATAGCACTTTATAGGATCAGTACCAGGAGGTCCCAATAGGACTCCATATATTGAAGTGTTAAATTTTTTGTGAGTGTTTTCATTTTTCATGACAATGTGTGCTACGGAGTATTGGAAGGTATGCTATCACGTTCATGTTTGTCTTGTGAATTTTTGAACCCTTTGGTAACTCGGCAAAGTTTCTCCAGTTTGCTTGTGAGAGATATTCTAGGTAGATTGTTCTGAGGAGGAAGGAGTTTTTCATGTGGGGTCTGGTCAGGGATCTGTGTCACCTGGTGTCCTGTGCCTGATGGCTGGTGGAAGAGGCAGAGAGGTGGACATGTGCTGTGTTGGGACAGTTACAAAAGCAGAAGTTGACATTTTAGAAGGTTTCTTAATTTTCACACAGGAGGTTCATGACAGAAATGAAGTAGTTGAATAGTTTGGGTTGGAGTTGAAGCCTCTTGAATGGGGGCTGATTTGGTTACATGCATTTTTATGTCACTGATAACAAAAGGACATTGCTAGTCACTTGCTGATTAACCTGTACCAGCTACTGGTGTAGGAGGGTTGAGTGAACAATTAAAAGTCTTGAAAAGGATTTGATGCCATCAAATGTCAGGAGTGGGGGGAGTAAGAAAACTGATGCATTCCTACCTAAAGCTTTTAAAATCATAAAAAATAAATAGAGAGCTTGTGCAATCATTTCAGTTCCTTTAGATTGGAAAGTAAACTAAGCATTGTTGCCAAATGCGACTTCATCTGTCAGATGTTCTTGCTTCTGTATTCATGTGGTGTAGGGGTGTTTGTGTTCCAATGGGAGAGTGAACTGTGAAACACAGTGTTCATCTCCAGTTGTTGAGAGAGCTCCTTATTGTAGCACCGGCAGCACATCAGTGTTCGTTCTGGAGATTAAGCAAGAGATCCTGGTTTAAAAAATGCTGAGATCAGTGAAACCAGCATTATTTTGGTGCCTAAAACTTCTCCTTAGACCAGGACTCATGAGTGCTAGATGCTATACAAATGTAGAACAAGATGACAAAACCTGGTGTCAGTTCAAGCATTTATCTGCAGGAATACCGCAAAATAAAAACTGTAGTGGGCAGAAACTCCCTGCAGGAACAATTCCTCCATTATAGCCCTGTAGGGTTGCGGTTTTGATGAGACAAATCTCTTAATGACATGTTATGGCTCCTCCTTTTCCTGGCTGTGCTATTCTTGTCACTTCTCTTTGCTGCATGTGATTCTTCTGCGGCCAGAGTGAGCAGTGTGGCTCTATCATCCAATGGATGAAGATATCCAAAAAGTTTCCAGTCTGGACCATCAAGCTGAACCAAACTGTCCTAGAGCCATGTGATCAGCAAAGGGGCAAAGGAGGAGGAACATAGCACTGGGAACAGCCAGGGCTATCTCTTGGCTGGCATGAAAAAACTAATCTAGAAGATACAAAGCAGACTAAAGCAGTCTTCCAGTATTGCCACAGAAAGTATCACCCTGTGGCCAAATCTCTTCCAGTTGCTACTTTGTTCCAATGATTAAAAATATATATATATTCTCTATCCTTTGACATTTAACCACCAATTTCAAACAAAATGAAGCATGAAAAAGTGTACAGAATTATGACCGGAAAACCTCACCTGCCTTTTATGGTGCTTACTAGGAAAACCTGGCCTAAAATTTACTGAAGCAGAGAGTATAATTATCAGGGGGAATAAGAGCTGCCCAGAAGACTGTTTCTGGAGCTCTCAGAAAAGACTAACTGTCAGAATATGCTGGTGCCTCACATGAACTCCGTAACTTGAAGGCCTGTGAGATCCTGAGTTAATGTAATGGGTGAAAAAACATTACAAAACAGTTATAGGATATACCTGTGCTATAGTAATATTGGTTGAATTATATAGTGCTTGGGATGTGTAGAGAAATGTTACTCTTGTCCTTATTTTTCAGCCTTGAGATTGCTAAATCCTTACTGTTTCTAGTTTTGACGTCCATGTTTTCTTCTCTTCCTTTTCCATTCTCCTTGATTTTTCTTTTTACTATTTGCTTTCCATCATCTGCTTACTCTCTGTTCTTTTTAACCAGTACAACCAACAAAATAACCAACAGCTGAGTATGAGGAGGCAAAAAGCTTTTAAAAATATCAGACCGAGAAGAGCTCACTTGTTTGAGGGTTGGATTTGCAACTGCTGAAGACTTGATACAGTTTGTGCTCTTGTGGTATTTCAGCAGAAAAATCTAAATTATTATTATTTATTTTTTATTTCAGAAACTTCTCAGTTCGATTCCACCATGGAAGGACTTCAGTTGGCTGACAAGGATTTTAAATGTGAGGAATAACCTGGAAGAAAGTAATGGCTGTAGATTTTTGGTGTGAATCTTTGGCCAGCTTCCCCACTCCCCACCCAAGCCCTCCGATATCAACCTCTCTGTCCATGAAATAAAAATGAAAATTGAGATGACTTTGTTGTGTGTGGCAAAAGATCACTTTCTGAAGCCATTTGGGATGTATACCTTCTCTGTACATCCTTGAGTGCGGTACGAAGAGAGCGAGAGCAGAGGCCAGTAAGCAAACACAAGCTGTCTGTTGGCATGAGGTGTGAGCTTCGGGCTCTGGTATTTAATTCATTTGTATTGGGATCCCAGATGTTGTCAGTACATGAACTGGTGGTGACGCTTACCTGCAGGGAAAGGTACCTTTATGTGTCTTCGCCTACTTCTGCCTTTCATCCTGTCAGTCATAATTAATCCCCGTCTCTTTACAACCTCAAGTGGAATAAGTGTTCATCAATTGCTCATATTCTTTCATCCAGAGGCGTACAACTTTCTTTTCTCCTGAACCCAGGCTTAATGCTTCCCTTCAACTAGAATCATTTGGCACTACAGAAATAGGGAGGAAATTTCACCACAGACCTGTTTCAAACACACTGGGGGAGAGATGCATATGGCTTGTGATAGACTGTTAAGACCTATAACTAGGATGGGTAGCCAGTGATTTAATGTTTCTGATGGTGGTATTTCCTTTGACATTTTTTACTTAAAACTGTTATGATGTGAAAAGAAATTGAAGCTAAAAGTATTTTTTTCTTTTTCTTTTTTTTTTTCTAAGTATTGGTTTTCCTTCAAAATTAAGCATGGTTTTTATTCCTCCACTAGAACTGTAACCTTACTGATAGTGATTCCGTTACTGAGGAAATAACATGAGCAGAGTATTGTTTTCAAGGGGGAGATGAGCAGCAGAAGTCAATGAAGCCTTGACAGTAAAACCTGAGAAACCCTGATGTATTGCTGTGGTCCATAAAATATTGTGACATACTCTATGCATCCGTCTTTAAAGTGGTGCTTGTGATGCCTGGGAATGGAGTGCTGAGGGTAGACCCAGGTCATGGTGCCAAGGTGGCTGGCACTTTTACCCACGGAAGGACGTGTGACCACAAGCAGGAGGATGGAAACAGAAAATAAGAGGTGTGGTGGGATGGACCAGAAAGAGAAGGGGCTTGTGAGGGCAGGGGAGCATCACGAGGGACAGGCTTTGTGAAAGAAAAAAAAAAAAAAAAGATGAATGCTTACAGAAATAACAAATAATGAAGGTGAGGCAGGCAATAGAGAATGGGTGGATGTGAAAGGACAAATAAACTGACACCTAATGAACTTAATAATGAGAAAATTGATCAGAAAGAGCAACCTTTGTCAATTATGAGACACACATGAGGCTGGAAGCGTCTTTGTAGTTAGAAGGCGAGCAACAGAAGAGGCAGTATGATGAAAAGGGTGAGGAAAAGAGAGGAGCGATGAATCTTAGGTTGCATGTTGTCAGTATTTGCCCCTTCCACACCTTCCAGATGCAGAATATTTTTATTCACTCATCTCCTGTTCCCTCATCTTGTGGACCAGCTGAAGAGCTAGTACCTGATTGCAGCCAAGCCGAAGCTCCGCTGTGGTCTGTGCCTGGTGTGTCCCTGCTTTCCACTTTAAACAAACACTGCGTGGACACGTAAGCAGCTGAAGATGCATTTACTCCTAAATTAAAGTTGTACCATTGGCAGAATTTACTGTTTGTGGGTTTTTTTCCCCGTGCATTTCTCGTGTTTGTGTGTGATTTCTGTTTTCACTCTGATGTGATTTGCTGACTCCCTTGTTTGTTTGTTCACAGCACCGGCGCGCAGCACCCGCGGCTCTGTGTTTTCAGCACTGACTCGGAGAGCCATCTTTGGTTTTAAATAACTACAAGATGAGTCCTCGGCCTAACGTTCCCGGTGGAAAGCTAGGGGCCGCAACGGAACCGTTTCGTATGAGCCTGAAATTTGCTTTGTGTTCTTTTCCCTGAGGGACCGCGAGTGCGCGCGCACACTCCCTCAGGAGCCGCGGCGGGAGACGGGGGATGAGAGACCCGCCTCCCGCCTCCTCCCTGAGGGCGGCCCCGGGAGGGAGGGAGGGGAGCGGGGGAGGCGGGAGCAGCCG